>CAOLHI010001920.1:0-314843 GCA_948474755.1 Ctenosaura bakeri
ATAGAAGACAATAAAGAGGTCTTAAGTGGCCTAGGAGAAAACAGCTGGTGGAAACATCCACTTGAATGTGGATGAACTAAGCTGAAACAAGGAAGTTGAGCAACTGGCAAACATTTTGCAAGAGGTTAAAAAGTAAAACGTGCTTCAAAAGGGAGTAGAGGTAACATACTGGCCAACAGCCCAATCCTGTACATATTTACACAGAAGTAGTACATTCCTCTGGACTCAGTGGGACTTGTGGCCCAGTAGGTTTGCTCAGAGGAGCAGAGCTGAGCAACAAATCAGGAAGTCCCTGGTCTTGATTTTGCTGCTGCCTCTGCTCATATATTGGCCTTCGGCTAGCCTTTCTCTAACTCCGCTCCATCTGCAACTTGGGCATACTATCACCTTACTTTTAAGGTTGTTGTTAAGGTTTATGAAATAGTGTCTTGAACCCAAGTGGTGTCTTACATGCGTGTAAATTCCCCTCTGAATGCAGTTGGGCATTTCTTTTCTGACGTAGAATTGGCCGTGTTCAGTTCAAGGCTGCGGAAGCAGACCTGCAGATGCAGCCTTTTTGCGCAGAGAGAGGCGTGTTCTCAGCCGATGTGTATTTGCCACTGCCAAAATTCGCAGGTGGTTATGCATTCAAGTGTGCATTCATTTGTGTAGCACTGCCATTCAACAGAAGCAGTGCATAACTCTGCCACGTCTAACTCTGCATGCAGAAATCTGTAGCAGAGCAGTGCTACTCAAAGTGGTGGTCATTGGACCAGTGACAGTCCACAAGGTATTGGTTTCCAGTCCGTGGCAAGTTTCTAGGAAAGAAAAAACCATTATAGTCAGTGGGCGCAAATAAGGTGCCAGTCCCTGGCATGTGGGGTTGTGGGGGAGCCCTGCAATTCCTCAACAACAGATAGCTTGAGGAGCACAGATCTAGGTTCTCAGCCTGACGCTGAAATCCCACGTCACTTCAGCGTAACATAAATATGCACTGGCAGAGTTACACCTGTACAGAATATCAGCGCAGCACAACATATGTGGACCATTGGTCAGTGCAAATGGCTGATAACCCACTATGCAACTGCAGTGCTCAGTGTGCAAAGGCAATGCACACTCACATGCTTTTCTGTATACTTTAATGTGCTCCTGCATGCACAACTGTCCCACATGTGCAGCTTCACTGACACAGCCATCAACTGTTTATGACTGATGCCATTGTTGAGAAAGGTTCTCCAATGTGTATAGCAGAGCTAACTTCCGCATACGTCAGTCGTAGTCTGTCAGGCATTTTCAGCATTCCAGAATGTGCTATACAGGCATCAAAACACAATTTGTTAATTCTTTTTGCAGTGTGGGAAATGTTCAGCTCCTTTTGTTTTAAGCATTGATTCTCCATAATCCTCAACAATGCTTTAAGATGTCAACATCTGGAGTGGGAAATGGGAGGAGATGATGGGTTATCCCAGTCCGATTAAGGCTGTCCTTCCTTAGAGATTTTCCAGAACAGGTTGTTGATGAAGGAGTATTTGATATGGGGGCAGGAGACCCTCTCCAAGAGAGGGGTGGAGGGTGTTTCTGAATTTGGTGGATATGCTGGCAGTGCAAAGTTTTGTGCTTAAGCAGAGATGCTGGCAGCCTGGGTTGTAAGCCTTTGGGATGCCCATATCTTTTGCAAGGCTTCACCTTCCCAAGCCTGTCATGAGAAGAAGCTGCAAGGAGCAGAACCTTAGTTAAGGTTCCACTGGTGCAGGAATTGGGTTGAGATGAAAAGGATAATTTAACCAGTTAGAAATCAGCTGCTTACAATCCTGTTGCAAAAAAAAGTGGGTGGTAATGGTGGTGGTGGTAATGGTAATTAATGCCAGGGGACCAAGATAGGGACTCCCACTCTGGACAGTAGACAGTGGTAGCCCACACTGGATGAATCAAGGGACCAAGATTTTGTGAGATGGCAACCTACACTTTCGACTGGAATGTGGTGGTGCTTTTTAGATGCTAAACTACTGAGAAATACAGTCAGTCCTCCATGTTTGCTAGGGTTGGGGTGCAGGAACTCTGCAAAAGTAGAAAAACTGCAAATATCAAAATGTACCTTTGGTCTGTAGGAAGGGGGATGAGGCATGGTGGCCCTATGCTTCCTCCATCTCCTCCCTTGGGTGTGTGAGGGAGTATCGGTTTTTTTGGTGCCAAGAAATTGGGTTGTGAGCCAGCTGGCTAGGCAACAGCTAGTGGAGGAGAAGGTAGACCAGAGGTGCTGTTTTAAAGGGCTGTGTGACCTGATCAGAGCTGCCAAGAGGGAAGGTTCCCCTGGAAAAGAGGTGCCAGAGGTTGGGGCGGGGGGTCAGGGGTTGGAGAAACTTGCAAATAACCAAATCCATAAAAGTCAGACCCACAAATGTGGCGGGTCAACCGTATCCTGCTCTTGTTTTCCTCCACAACACGGGGTCAGGTTCTACTAGGGAACTTGTGTGGCAGAAGGTAACTGGTTTCCTTCTAGAAAGCCGGGCTGCCTGAACAGCCATCCACTTGCTCACTGCCCCCCACGTACATTTGAGCCACAGCTTTCTACCGCTGGAGAGCAACTCCCGTGGCTGCTTAAGGAAGCAAAGCCGTGCTGCTCACTTCACTGAATGCTGAATGTGGGTTGTAGAACTGCCATTCCTAGGTGGGGCAGCTGGAGCTTATGCCCCCAACTAGGCTTAAGCCCAGTGCACAACTGCAGCTATCTCCTTGACCACTGATCAGTCATGGAGATGCTCCCAGTTTGGGTCTATCTGCTCTTCAGCGCTGCAGGGGAAATGGGCAGCCCCCAACCCCAGCGTAAAACTTGTTCCTTCCTCAGGGCTCAAGAGCAGCCAGAGCAGGCCTGGGTACCCCCCGGGGCTGATCCGTGGCCACTGAGGTGGCCTTCACCTGTTGCTGGACACCAGGGGAAGTAACTGGGTCCCTGCCTTCCGCCCATGTTTATTGTCCGTCCAGCAAACAGTATGAGATTTTCAGCTCCTGAAATTTCTGGTGCTAGATAGCATCTTGACCCTGAAAAAGGCCACTGAAATATAGACATAGGCCAAACTATGTTGAGCTTGTTCGGAAATAAAATAAAATAAATAAAATAGAAACCACTTGGAGGCGTATCTCCGCTTTTTCCCATAGATTTCGTTGGTGCTCTCCAGTATTTGCCTCATCAGAGACTGAGGTTCTGCCAGCACATTTTGGGATTGCAGTCCATTTGTGTGTATACCTGTAAGGCCTGCTGAGTTTAATATAACTTGAATGTTTGCATAGCACCAACTTGACAATGTGGGAGACAAGTGGGTATATCCATAGCATCTCATAGCATAGATATAACCCGTAGCATCTTCTTTACAGCCTCCGTTATTAGTTTCTCTGACTTTGGGGAGACCAACGCCATTTCCACACCAGACTATTATAGTGCTGTTATTCCACTTTCAACATCCTATGGAATCCTGGGGTTTGCAGTTTAGAGAGGGGTCTCGGCCCCTCCCAAAAATGCAAATCCCAGGATTCCATAGGATGTTGAAAATGGAATAATAGCACTATAACAGTCTAGTGTGGAAAGAGCCCAAATTTCATTCCACTTTGTAGCCACTGCAAGGGTATCATTCTTGGCTTATACCATTCACACATGCAAGGATAAATCATTTCAAGAGTTTCCTTCCCACTAGAGATTACAAGTTTTTCCAGTTTTTCCCCCCAATTGCTTTTTGCATTCGGAGATTTTGAGGTGGTGAGAAACAGACCACTTACCAAAAACCGTTTTGCACAGACCCCCCCCACACACACACACCATGTACACTGTGAAAAATACACTGTTGTCTTTAGATAAAAATTTTTTAAAAAACACTTTGTTTTCTTTGCAGAAACCTTGTTTTTACAGGAGGGTCCAAGGGTTTTTATGCCAACTAATTTTTCATTAAAGTCCTGAAATGTGAAAAATCTCAGAAAGCTTCAGCATTTTCCCTCCACCTGTCTTGATGTGTCCAGGTTCCCTTTCACATCAAGAACAAAAATATTTATGGTATTCTTTACTTTCTCAGTTGCTGTCTTTTTGTATCTCTAGTTGTTGGAGAATGTTTGCTCACTCAAAAAAAAAATGTCCTCGGTTGTTCACATGTGAAAATGTAATTTATAGTTTAACATGTACACCAATCAGCTACTTAAGTTACATCTGTGTAATTAAGAAGTGTCTGCTGGCCCATCTGCCACCCCAGCCCAACCTAAGAGCAAGCAGCCAGACTGGGGGCCTTTCCACACTACGTTGTTACAGTGCATTTATTCCACTTTCCACATCCGGTGGAATCTTGGGGTTTGCAGTTTAGGGAGGGGCATTTTGATTTCTCAGCCAGAGAGCTCTTGGGCTTCAGGAAACTACAAAGCCCAGAATTCCACAGGAGGTTGAAAGTGGAATAATAGCGTTATAACAGCATAATGTGGAAAGGTCCTGGATGAAGGAGGCCCATTCAGCTAGTGACTGGGGTTCAAGGAGGATGAAATTTCCATCCCAGTCCCACTAGTGGGTAAGGCTGCAAAAAGGACTTGCAATTTGGGATCCTGCTTCTGATTGACTCCGTTGCTGATGGGAGGAGAGAGGCAACATCCTCTTTGTGCCCAGAACAAAAGGTGAATGGACTTCCTTCACCCAATCCAGATGTTGGCTCTGAAGGAGGGCTTGGGGAACATTTATATAGTTTTACATTAAGACCATATAATGTTAGTGCATGCAGAGCAGATATGGATAAGTAACTCTGGGTTACGAATCCAACATTGAATGCCAACCAAGCTCTTTTTAGCTAAGCGTTTTCCACATTAGCTGCTCACTTTGAAATGCCATACCATGCCAGTCTCTCTTTGCCCTCAATCCCTTTCCAGTTTTACAACCGGCCCCAGTTGCTGTGCCATTAACAACAGCTTGGTAGGGAGCACTCAGCAAATAAATGTGGCTTTTCACTGCATGGTGATCATCTGCTGATTCCAGAAGCTCAGGCTGTTGTTTTCAAACATATTTAGCTACCAGAGCTGGTGGGTAAGTTAACAACACTGCACATGGACCCAAAAGACACTTTAGTTCTTCGTAGTTGCCTCCTTTCAGTGGTTCTTTCCAGTGGATTTTGTCTGTTTAAAAACAGGGGTTTTCACATTCTCTTTTTCTGTAAAAATGTCTTGGTGGTGTCATCACTGGACTTCCTGGACCAGCGAGAATTAATTTTACGAGGAGGCAGCCTGCGTAGGACACGGAAAGGGAACCCCTGGCTTCTTGCTTGCCCCCTGACTCGCTGATCCCTGGGAATCTTTCTGTTTCATGTCCATTTGCTGGCCTATAATTCAAGCCGAAACAGCACACCACAGGTGGGATGGAAAATGCTTCTGCCTCCATGCTCAACTCAGTGTTTGGAGAGCAGTTGGGGAGCTAATTCTTGCTGCTTCTGTGTTGCCCTGTCTTTGATACTGAGTGTTGGTGGTGAACCTGTGCTCAAGGACTGAACCTGCTTTCCAGGACTGATTTCAGCCTTGGGGACAAAAGTGACATAGCAATAAAAAGAGTGCCTCTGTACATGTGTGTGGGCTCTTTATTTTTCTCCACTTAAGTAAACCAAGTCAGCTTCCAAGCCTCTGCCTTTGGATAGAAAAAGTGGGTGTGCAGATGGCAAGTGTATCCCAGCCTGGAGGAGTAGACTCCATACCTTCTGATCTGTACTGGTGGCTTTGTCCAAGCAACTTCAAGGTTACCCCAGGAGAGGCAGTAAGTCTGCAGAAGAGAAGGTTGAGAGGGGACATGATAGCCATGTTTAAATATTTGAAGGGATGCCACGTAGAGGAAGGAGAGGGCTTGTTTTCTGCTGCTCCAGAGACCAGGACAAGGAGCAATGGATTCGAGCTGCAGGGTGTTCCTGCATGGCAGGGGGTTGGACTCAATGGCCCCTGGGGTCTCTTCCAACTCTACATTTCTATGATTCTATGATTCTAAGACTGCAAAGGGGAGCCCAGAGGGCAGGGATTTCAACTCAGAGTATCAGCAGTTCGGGCTGCAACTTACAGAATCGTAGTTTTGGAAGAGCCATGGAACATACTGCTAAGACACTCCTGAGGAATGGCCACCACACCTTTGTTGTGTGTCTTCAAGTTGTTTCTGACTTACCGGGACTCTAAGATGACCCTGTCACAGCGTTTTCTTGGCAAGATTTATTCAGAGGGGCTTTACTAGTGCCTTCCTCTGAGGCTGAGAAGGTATGACTTGCCCAAGGTCACCCAGTAGGTTAGACTCATAGAGTTGGAAGAGACCCCAAGGACCATCCACACACTCAAGCCCAGGAAAACCCCATGATACGTTCACTTCAGCGTTGCTATAAGTTGGAAACAACGTGAAGGCACACCGTACCAACAAGTCAATAGGCAGGTAAATCTCATTGACTCAATGGGCATTCTCTGGCCAGAAGTAACAGTAGGATTTAAGCCAGAGAGTCCTGGCTTGGGGATAAAGTCAGGGTGCAAGTGGAGGACAAGGAAGACATCATGCTTTGTGAGGAATGGTAGTCCAATAAAATATATACAATGTACATTGAGGTTTGCACCTGGGAATGACAGTGCATGATGTGATCCCATGGGACTCTAGCTGAGTCACTGTGATAATGTAACCAGGGTAGAGGGTTGCATCAGACATGGGAACATGCAAAGTTGGCTAGAGTTGCACCAGCAAGGTATGTATGTAAGGGGCTGAGTCCTAGCCAACTGTCCTCTCGATTGTCTGATGGTGCGGCCGGAGGCTATGTCAGATGCATATCTCCACTTGCTGTGGAATGCTGAAGCTCTGTACTGTAAATATGTATGTATCGTAATTGAAGAGAAAAAGCCTCCAAGCTGGAAGATAATATTGCGTGGGTGTATTTTTGTGGCTTCAGAGCTTTGCTGCTTGTCTAATCTCTGCTGGGCACGCTTCTAAGCTGTGTGTACAGTCTCTGCTATATGGTGGTTTTTGATACACTTGACTCTGGTACAGCCTTTTGGCCAGAGCTCAGTGACAGGAGGGAAGTGCTATCATGGTTTTGTGTAGCTCCCATCATCCACCAAACCCTCCACATGGTTGTGGCTGTGAATTACGCTCTGTGAGAAGCACTGCTTTTTACCTATCTTGCAGGTTGGCTGGTAGAGTGCCTCGCACCCAGACCAGGAGCACAAGGCTGGACGGAACGGTGGTCTGACATAACAGCAAGGTCAGGCGTTCGGGCCCCATGACTTCCAGAATCAAACGCAAAGGTTCTTCAAAGGATCTCCATATTCATCTTTTTATTCACACAACATGGAGTTGCATCTACATTTCCATGCTTCATAATTACAAGAGTTAGTCAGACAACGTTACACAGTAGGTTGCCCCTTTCACGTGTCCCGGAGGCCAGCAGCATTCTGGACGCGCCACTTCTCCATCCCGTCCTGTGTAAGTACGAGTGTTTGACCGCCCCCACCTTGCTTGCCACTTGCCCAATGCCTGAGGTGATTGTCCAAGGGAAACATCCAGGATTTGCAGGAAGGAATCAAGAGTTTTTGAAACCGGGCGGGAGAAGACAAGGAACATTCCAAAGACAAAAGGGAACTGCTCACCCATTCTGGCCTTAAGATCATCTTCGGTTCCATTAATCTCGGTCCAGTAGTTTAACACAATGTCCTGATTGACATACACACGTCCAACTCAAAAAACAAAAAAATATGGAAAGGAGGGGAAATATCCTATACTGACCATTTATATCCAAACAGTTTTCAATTGTTTCTGACTGTATTTTTGAGACAGCTGGGAAACCAAGTTGGGAAAGAGATGACAACCTTGGATGAGAGTCAGTGGCAAAATCAGGCTGTTTCTTAACCCCCAATTCTTGGCCAGTGGCTGCCTTCCTGATTTAATCATGGCTGGCTTGCTTTGCTGCAACGTGGCACGCAGTCCTTTTGCACAACCTGCTTTTCCCTGCTGGAACCTGTCTTAGGAATACCCAGCCATGAGTTCTAATGAGCCCAAACTCAAACAAACCATCCTCTTCACACAGGGCTCACTGACAATACCATGGAAGTACATGATGGGGAAAGCCCAGGCTGGAATTCAGGGTCACAGTTAGAATTATGCATCTGTAACTGTATGGCATTCATGATACACATGTATTCAATAGTGCAGGGAATACATATGGATTGCAAAAGTCCCCCACTCCTACTGTACCGTGCAGCAGCCACTGTGAGCGACTGAACTCTGTTCTCCTCCTCATTGGGATGCAGCAAACGGATGTTTCCATCTTCCTCCTGCATGTCATCTCTAGCGCGAGGAGGATTTGCAACAGGGATTGTACTTTTGACTGTTGCACCTAAGATCCCTGTTGGGAGGGGTGTGGAAATGTCCCAATCCTGGTAAGTCAGAATTGCAAAAGCAAGCCCGGAGACACTACTTAGCTACACAAGTAAGGTTGTTGCACAACTACGGCCATTTCCGCACTGTTACAGTGCTATTATTCCACTTTCAACATCTTATGGAATCCTGGGGTTTGCAGTTTAGGGAGGGCCTCAAAGGCTGGGATAGAAGGCGGCCTCAAAGGCCCCTCCCTAAACTGCAAACCCCAGGATTCCATAGGATGTTGAAAGTGGAATGATAGCACTGTAACAGGCTAGTGCGGAAATGGCCTAAGTAGCTAATCTAGACTCTCCACCCTCCATTTGTCAATGTCATGCATCCCATGGTGATGGATGCGCAGGGCCAGCGTCCCATGTGCTGGGAAGAGGCAGGGATTCCCACACATCATTTGGTTCTGTCAATACGCTGACAGGCTCAAAACTTAAAGCTTCTCTTCAAGAAACAGCATTTCATTGTGCACAAGGTAAAACTTTGCCAAGTGGGCAAAGCATTCACCCACCCCACAAAGTATGGCATTTCTGTGTGTTAACTCTTCCAAAGAATTGGGTCTTTGGTGCCCCAGTTGAATTTCCCTTCTCCTTCATTGAGAAAAAAAAAACTAACTTGCTTTAACAATTCATATGCTGTAAATATTACAGCAATTTCTCAACTACTGACAGATCTGGGTGTTCAACGGAGCCAACAGTTTCTGGTACCAAAACAACGCAGCAGATTTTTTCCTTTTAGAAACATTATCTGGTGTATCTGAACGAGGAGCCTGCTTACAGCAATGGCAGGATTGTGGCATGCTCTTCCATGCGTCACAGTTCAAAGATGCCACATTTCATATCTTTAATTAATGAATCCATTTGCAAGAGGTCAGATAAATTATTCTCAGAGAAGGCTACTGCGATAGTAAAGAGACCAACCCTATACATACCTCAGGGAAGGATACTTCTTAATTTTTAAGACTTCATTTTTTGGCTTATGATAAGTAGGTCAGACAAAAAGCCCGGCCGCTCAAAAGTAGGATGGCTGCTTGTGAAGTGTTTTGGATGCGTGGGAGGGAATTCATTTTAATGGGCAGCAAGAACACCCACCCACCCACCACCAGAATCCTAGTGATTTTTCTGTCGTGCCCGACCTTGCAGATTAGTTAGTGTTCATCCGTCGGTAGCTGATTTGCATGTGTGCCATTGAAAGAAAAATGATGACACAACCAATGGTATGTTGCTGGTGGCGGACTGGTGAATACTGGGGTGGCACTGATGTGGTCAAACCACCTAACTCTGCTTCCCAACTCTTGGGGAGAAATACATCCAGTTAGCTGGGCATTTTGGCCAGGAACGCAAAGAGAGACAGAGATCAAGCTGAAGTGTTATTTCTATTTGTCTGGTTAAAAATTGGTAATTGCTTCTTTAAAAAAGTCTCCAAAGAAGATACCTCTGTTGTGAAAACATGGCTACCTAAAGCCAGGGCCATGCTGAACTAAAGTCACTGTGCTGTCCCATAACTATCTATCCAGAAATAAGTTCAAAGGGACTTACTTTCCAATTAGTGGATAAAAGACTGCAACCTATGCACCTTCATTTTACTCAGAAGGAAATAAAGATTCTTGTCCCACGAACAGGCTGCAACCCTAAGCATCCCACAACCCAATGCACAGCAAGGTAGACAAAATCCCTGCTGCATTCAGGTACACTTCCGTCAGTGTTGCTGGCTTACAAGTCATGCCCAACATATGGCAACCCTATCGCGGTGTTTTCTTGGCAAGATCTATTCAGATGAGGGTTGCCATTGCCACCTTCTGAGGCTGAGAGAGTGTGACTTGCCCAAGGTCACTCAGGAGGTTTCCATGGGCAAGGAGAGATTTAAACCCCAGTTTTCCAGAGTCCTGGTCTAACACAGAGGCCATTTCCGCACGAGTCTGTTATAGCGCGATGACTCCACTTTCAACCTCCTATGGAATCCTGGGGTTTGCAGTTTAGAGATGGGTCTCGGCCCCTCCCGAAAATGCAAATCCCAGGATTCCATAGGATGTTGAAAATGGAATAATAGCACTATAACAGTCTGGTATGGAAACAGCCCAAATTTCATTCCACTTTGTAGCTGCTGCAAGAGTATCATTCTTGGCTTATACCATTCACACATGCAAGGATAAATCATTTCAAGAGTTTCCTTCCCACAAGAGACTGCAAGTTTTTCCAATTTTTTTTCCCCCAATTGCTCTCTTCAGCTAGACTTATGCCAGGTAAATTGAGTCTTTTTCTGCAGATTAAATCAGTAAAGTTTGGATACCATTACAGAAATCTTAAGAAAATACTGGGCTCTACCTTAACCAACTTTGGGACTGAGGTCAGTTGCTCTCCCCACTGTTGTGTCTTTGCCAACCTATTTTTTTTTTCTTTATCTTTGTCACGTGAACATTTTATAAAAAGAGAAAAGACCAAGGAGGGAAGGGGAGCTTAGTGCAGGAGAAGCCATCTTCTCTTATTAATAAATAAAAACACGGTACTAAAAAAGTAAACACACACACACACACACACACACGTATAAAAAGAGATGAAAAGAAGTTTCCAGTAGGTTTTTAAAAAGCCCCCTGAACACCAAAAAATGCACCGGGGTGTGTGTGTTAGGATTTCACTGGAAAGAGAACTGGCTCCAAGGATCTAAGCAGCCTGAAAACTCACTTGCTTCTCATCTCTTTGCCCAAGCACTCTATATAGATGGTGTGCTTTTTTAGAACCCTTGAATACCATAGGAACTCTGGTGTATAATTCTTTCTCACTATGACCCCTCAGCTGAGCCCCAATGAAGCTGCTGCAAGGAAGTCCTTCTGCTCCACCACCATGTTGGGGTGAGTTGTGGTAGAATCATAGAGTTGGAAGAGACCCCAGGGGCCATCCAGTCCAACCCCTTGCCACGCAGGAACACCCTCAAAGCACTCTCGACAGATGGCCATCCAGCCTCTGCTTAAAAACCTCCAAGGAAGGAGACTCCACTACACTCCATAGAGGCAGCATATTCCACTGCCGGACAGCCCTGACCGTCAGGAAGTTCTTCCTGAGGTTCAAGTGGAATCTCCTTTCCTGCAGCTTGAATCCATTGCTCCTTGTCCTGGTCTCTGGAGCAGCAGAAAACAAGCCCTCTCCTTCCTATACATGGCATCCCTTCAAATATTTAAACAGTACAAAGCACATGCTAAGATTCACATTCCTCAACTGATCTGCTGTGACAAGCTAGAACATAAAAGATGTGCCTGAAATTGGAGAACTATGGCCTGAATTATATTGCTAGTCCCTCTTACAGTAGATGTATTGAACAAGTGGCATTTACGTATGCATTACCTCTCTATTTGATGATATAATAAATAGGTAAACTTGAGTTAGGACTACCAAATGGATCCAAGCCAATGGCTTGGTATGGATCCAGGTGTAGTTAAACTTAAGAGTAGATCAAGGGTAGGCTACCTGTGTTCCTAGGACTGGAAGTCACGAACGGGCTGCTTTAAATGGCTTTTGGCCCAATACCTAAAGCCCTTCACTAACAATGGAATTACTGTATTTGTTGGTGTATAAGACGCGCCTGTGTATAAGACACATCCCATTTCTACACTGGCAAATACTATTTGCTGACATATAAGATGCACCCCATTTTCAGGCAGTATTTTTTCTGGGGGGAAAAGTGAGTCTTATATGCCAGCACATACAGCAGTCCTCTGCAAGAGAGATCTGTACTTTCTGCAGCAGGGAAAGGAAGTGGAGGAATGGGTTAGACAGAGTCTCCTACTTTGGCTCTGACTTCAACCAACATTGGCTTAAGTCCTATCCACTGTCACACAGCCTGACAATCTATTTCCAAGAAAATCTCTCCCTTGGCATTAAAAAAGCTTGCTCCATTGTGAAGCTGCCCCACTGATTTCATTAAGTCAAATCTGAATCCAGCCCAATGCTCCTATGAGGTGCTGGAAAGGGTTATACAATTCTGGAAATAAATAGAGTTCTTTGCACCCCCTCTGGGGTTTCATGAATGCCACAACTTTCCTCGTGGTCTAGGTATGACAAGTTCTGTGCTTAAGGAGTTCTCTTGCAAATATTTCCTCTTCTGCCCCTCATTTTGTTCCTCTCCTCCTTATCCTGATATGTCAAAAGTGACTGCAGGGGAGTCATCCTTCCCTCGAATGCCACAAACCCCATCTCTCAGGGTGATCCCAAGTGGCAACGCTCTGCCATCTGAGAAAGGTGTGCTCAGCATCCTTGGCCCTGTTGCAAAGGATACAGGCATAGACGGATGCTGGAAGTCAGTTGCGGCTGCTGCCCCTGAAGATAAGCTGTTGTGCTTCATCCTAAAGTTGACGTCAATCCATCTCCTGATAGTTTTGGAGCCATTTTCATCTTCCCATTACGGGCTTGTTCCTGCCACTTCAACTGTGTCCCAGCTTGGCTCTTGTACAGTTCCAAGCTGCCTTTGGTGGACACACTGAGGAATGGTGGGAGAAAGATGAAGGGACCCACTTTTCCAGAAGAAGGGTGCTTGTGGTGACGCCTCAAAGCCGAAATTGATCACGTAAGACATGTGGGGTCAGGGGAACTACTGAAAATAATCACCAAAACCTCACTGTGGAGGTACCCCATCACTCTATCTATTCCTTCGCTACTGAAATCAGGATATGTACTGTGTTTCCCCCATATCTTTCTTTTATACTAGGGAATAAAGGTATTTATTTACATCGTTTGGACTGCCCACAGCTGCCCGTGAACAAAACTGGCCATTGTACTTAAGCTATTGAAATTCTGATGAACTGCAACATTTCCATTTCCACCAGCAAGTGAAGAAAGAAAAAAATCAAGGTGCCCCAATTATTCCAATCCAAATACCTCAAACTCATTGGGATGGTTCCATTTTGAAAACTCTATGCACCAATCCTTCAAAGAAAATTGAATCTGCAAGAGTGACTGGCTCAGGCTCTAGCTTTGTCAAGGATAAGCAATGGGCCATTAAGGTGTTAAGGCACTTGATTAAATTAGGTTCTTTGACCAGGTAGTGTACAAAACCAAGGAGTAACTCCTGACACAATCAATCCCTTGGTTGTTTTAATTTGGACCCCAATAGGTAGGTGCTTGCACTAGGCATGAGTGCATTCCCTAAGCTGCACTGTAATTCTTGTTAATTGGTCACAAAAGATTTTGGAAGGATCGGGCAGGACTTCCTGTTAGCACAGACATGGCACGCAAGAAGCAAGAGGAAGGATTGCCGTATCCCTCCCAAACAAACCCATCTGCGGTTGGGGGGAGCCCACTCCCATTTCCAAGGTGTAAGTGCGGCACTTGGCTGCTCTCCGGCACACAACTTGTGCAGCAGTGACTCACAGACTGCATTATCAGGGCCCATCATCCCCTGATGTGAAAGCAAAGTACACCCATGGCCACAGGCCTCTCCAGCTTTAGCTCCGACAGACTGTCGAGGCGGACGATGCAATAATAATAATAATAATAATAATAATAATAATAATAATAATAATAATAATAATAATAATAATATTATTACATCAATTAACTTAAAATATTTTTTTTAAAAAAATGCCACAAAATTGTTATCAAATTTCCCAGAAAGAGGAAGCCAACTTGTCCCAGTCCATCAAAGTGTCTTGCTGGAAAGAGAGATCTGGAAATTAAAGAAATATGGTTTTTATACAGTGATGGAGAGTTGGAGGGGGACTGGCAGTGGGAAACAGTAAGCAATGAAGCTGCAACCATTTGGGTTAAGAGAATGGAGTGGAGGGGCTACAGTCTAAGCTGATGATACATTTCCACTCCCATTTGTCTGTCCCCCATATTGTATTAATATTATTATTCACAACATCCCCCATGTTGTATTAAAAAAATTCTTGCAGCAGTTAAATGCTTTTGTTTGTAGAAAATGCCAGATTGCAGCGGTACAGACAATAAATGGGTGCTGCTTAATCCTTTAATCCCAGTTAGAAAGCTCTGTCACCAAGAAATAGGGAATAAATATATTTTTGGTCAGACTCAAGGAGGAGAATTTCTTTAACACAGCAACAAAATAAATAGCAAGAAGTAAGCCAACATTATAACATTCTTCCACTCATACAAATAAAGAGCTGCCCACGATGGGTAATAAAATACATACACCTCTGTATTAAAACTTTGCTGTTAGCAAATTTATAAAGGAACTTTATCTTTCCTTATACCTCTATGTAATAAATTGTTACTGGCCAGGAGGAGATTGGGGGCAGAAACTCACTGTAAATCTGAGTCCAGGAGATGAAACAATCAGACAGGCAAAACATCCTTAAAGGAGTCTATGGATTAAGCCAGCAGTTTCCAGCACCTGCTGAGTCCTCATCTGTGTGCTAAGGAACTGCTCAGGTGTGTTAATTGCAATCAAGCTGACTTCCGATTCAGGGTGACCAAAGGAAAAAGAAAACTCCAAGTCCGCCTGATCTCGACAGCCGCGCTCAGGACTTGCAGATTTAGGACCAGGGATTCCTTGACATAGAACATTTCCGCACGATGCTCTTCTAGCGCGATGATTCCACTTTCAACCTCCTATGGAATCCTGGGGTTTGCAGTTCCGGGAGGGGCCAGCCGGCCCCTCCCGGAACTGCAAACCCCAGGATTCCATAGGAGGTTGAAAGTGGAATCATCGCGCTAGAAGAGCATCGTGCGGAAGTGGCCTGAGTCTATCCACTTCTAATGCAGTCGTCCTCTTTTCCAACTGCCTTCCCCTTCCTTATCAATGGGTCTGTCTCACAAACTAACACGCTAGAGAAGGATTCACTACCCTCAACTTTTAACACGCACCTTAAATTATGCAAACCCTCATCTGGCCAAACTGCCTTGCGTGATCCTTCCCAAAACCTGACCTCATTTGTACTTTGGATGAAGAGACGGGTCAGGCCGGGCACAAAGTCTCTCAGAGCCGCTTTTCTCCATCACTCATCTTCTCTGCCATCACCGATCTCCTCTCATCCAACAAGTGCCACTAGGTTTCCTGGAAACTTTAACATCCCTAGGACCACAGGTGGAAATGGCCTGGGACCCCCTTCTTCCCTGCTTCCAAAGGAGCTTTCTCTCACACATGCACACACATGCACGCCCAAGTCTCAAGCAACCAAATACGGCCTCGACAGCACCTCTTGAAAAATTAAGAAGCCATGGCTGGATGCACTTAGGAGCTGTGAGACCTGTTTCTACTTTAGCACCCCTTCAGCAGAGTTAAAATCTACAGCAAAAGGACCTTTTAAGGCCCCAGGAGCCTAGCCAGGAGAGGCAGAGGTCTATTGTGTGGCAAGAGTGGAACCGGAGGGGTTGCAGGTCTGAGCCAGGGCAAAAGTGGAGGTACACGAGGGGTATAGCTACTGGGGAGGGGGACGACGGCATTGCCCTAAGGAAGAATTCTGCTCCCCCCACCAAAAGAAAAAATTCCTTCATTTCCCAAATTGCACTGCAGTAATTTTAACCTTCAGTTGAGCATTTGCAAATACAGCTTAGGCATCTAAAGAAAGGCAGCAGGCAAAGTTACCCATGGAACAGAAACACAGCAAATAGACATGTTGTAGGTGAGAAATCATTTCCAGTACCCCTCAGCATCTGCTAGGGTTTGGTTCGAGGAATCCTCACAGATACCAGAATTCATGGATGCTCAAATCCCATTATGGACAGTCGTGTAGCAAAATGGTCTTACATAAAATGGCAAAATCAAAGCCTGATTTTTAGATTTTTTAAAAAAAGAAATTCAAGTTGTGGTCGGCTGAATCAGTGGATACAGAATCCATGGATATGGAGGGCTGACTGTACTTTGTTCTCTGCCATGTTAGAAATTTGGAAGTTGCAGAAAAATTTCATGGGGAGGGCAAAATTCTCACTTGGGACCAATGCCCTCATTTTGAGCTCTTCCCCATAGCTACACCCCTATGTTCCATCTCTCCAGTTCTTCCTCTGCTAAATCCCAGCTGATCCTCCTTTTCACCCTCAGCCTGCCTCTGCCTGTTGCCACTCCTTCCCCACTGAAAGTTTCATGCAAGCCAATCAAATTTCTCAGTGATTTTTATTTCAAAGGTTCTTTGTACTTTCCAAATGTCACGATTAATCCTCTGCCATCACACTTTTCAGCTGTTTTTAAAAGGTCCCAGTTTCTCTCTCCTCCTTCTGCTTTCTCTCTTTGTCTTCAGTTGACTTCCATTGCAGCAAACTGTCCACAAAGTGCAAAGGAGTTGCACTCAATTAACTCGAGAGGAGAGGAGAGGGCAGAATCTTGCCCTTTCCAATAGATTCTCAAGGCAAAAGCAGCCTCTCCTAACTCGTATGTTTGCCCTCATTACAGTACTACCTTTTGCCACCTTGACCACACTCTGGTGTCGTCTGGCGGTTATTTCTCCCACTTTTCATTTGTGAAATGTTGGGGGCGTGTGACTCGGAGGCCTCGGAACAGGCCAAGTGGGATGTCAAGAGGTGAATGCAAAGGAGGTTGAGGAACACTGATCTCAGAGCATGGCTCAAGGTTTAGCAAAAGGAAGGAATGGGACTCTTAAAGGTCAGGAAGCATCTGAGAGCCATTCTGAAAATGAGCACACAAAAGGGCTCTGTCTGGACAGGAAAAAGGCATCACTGCCTCTCTCCAGTGGGAATAAAAGGCACTGTTTGGAAGCCCGGCACCTAAAGGTGGACAGAAGCTCTCCAAGAAGGAGGCTGTGGCTCTGAGGCCAGCAATCCTTTGGGAAGCTCTGCTGGAGGACTGACCGTGCTACTTCTCCCAAAGCAATTAGAATGGCCTGCTAGCAAGGGCAGCAGAACCACAACGGAGCTTTCCTGGACAAAGCCAAGTTAACCAAACATCACAGTTGTGGAAGAAACAGGCCTCAACGGGCTGAAGAAATGGGCTACCTGGGGAAGGATGGTCACTCTGCCTCCTACCACCCTAAATCATCTACACACTGCCACCCCCTCCCTGATTATTTTGGCTGGCCAAAGGAAATAGGATTGTGGGTCGCAGAAGATGAGCTCTGCCAGAACCACTGGCCAGGAGGGACAAGACTGGGCTTGGTGGTGAGACATCTCCTCCGCAAGCCTTCATTTCCTAAGGGTGGAAATCCCCTTTTCCATGGGGAAGAAAGTGGTGCAAGAGGTGGGCTTGATGATCCTCACAGTATCCTGGAGTTGGAAGAGACCACCAGAGCTATCCAGTCCGACCCCTTCTGCCATGCAGGAAGACACATTCAAAGCACTCCTTTTGACAGATGGCCGTCCAGCCTTTGTTTAAAAACCTCGAAAGAAGGAGAGACTCCATCACACTCCATGGAGGCAGCTTATTCCACCTCTTTTGGAGGTTTTTCAACACAGGCTGGATAGCCATCTGTCGGGAGTGCTTTGATTGGTTCTTCCTGCAAGGCAGAATGGGTGTTGGATTGGATGGCCCGGGGGCCTCTTCCAGCTCTATGGCCATTTCCGCACTAGCCTGTTATAGCGTGATGATTCCACTTTCAACATCCTCTGGAATTCTGGCGTTTGCAATTTCGGGAGGGGCTGGACGGCCCCTCCCGAAACTGCAAATGCCAGGATTCCAGAGGATGTTGAAAGTGGAATCATCGCACTATAACAGGCTAGTGCGGAAATGGCCTCTGATTCTGCCCAGTTTTCTCACAAAATGCTCAAGGTAGAACTCAATGAGCCAGAGGCCATATCTAACAAGAGAGGGGCTGTGGAACATGAGGCCTCCCACGCCTCTCATTATATAAAATCCAAGCCTGCAAATGCAACGGGGTCATGCAGGAAGAACAGTGACAAAAGCCCCCCGCAGCAGCCAAACAACCCTCTGAAACCACCCCCGCAGAGAATTCTTGGTCTTTATACCCATTAAACGAGATTTTCTACTCTTGGAAGGGTGGAGGGTGGCCTTGATGACTGTACTTACATTCCCTCCTTAGAAATATTCCCAAATATTTTGCATAGATGAGCTGGTGGGCCAGCACTGGGAGGGAAGGCTTCCCACCCTTACAATTAGTTTTTAGCAAGGAAAATAAGTTGAAATTCTAGGAGGAAACAGAAGTTGTTGTTTACTACCAACAGCAAATTCATCTCCAGCAGAGTAACAGGAGAAAGAAAAAAAACGAGAGCTCTGAGAGACACTATAATGCAAATCAAAAAGGAGTGAAAATATATTAAGGTTGGAGGGGAGCAAACAAAGGCCATTTCCGCACTAGACTGTTATAGCGGTATCATTCCACTTTCAACATCCTATGGCCCCTCCCTGAACTGCAAACCTCTGGATTCCATAGGATGTTGAAAGTGGAATGATAGCGCTATAACAGTATAGTGCAGAAATGGCCTAAGATATTCAAATCCTTTTCACTGCTGAGAGGAAACATTTCCGAAAAATGTACTTTCACCCCAAGTTCCCTACAAATGTTCATTTTTTTTTTCCTGCTTAGGAGGTAACAGGGGAGAAAAAATAAGTGAAGGGTAGTCTGTTGGTAGGGAAGGCCACTTTCTCATACGTTTGTGGGATTTTCACACATATAGCCTAAAGCAAAGGGGCTTCCATTCATCATTAGCTCTCTTGCTTACAAGAACTTTGGGACCCTTGCAGAAAATAATGATAATGCAATGGGAATGGGGCAGGGGAAAGAAATCTTTCTCTGTCATAAGATCAAAGTTCAGGGTGGAGCAAGAAACTTGACACTGCTTCGCTTCTCTCTGACACCAAATTTGGGTGAGAATACCTCCTGCAAATGATTTTGGTGCTTGTTTCACACCAAACTGCAAAGTACAGGAGGGGGAGCTGCTGGGAACAGGAGGCC
This sequence comes from Ctenosaura bakeri, assembly GCA_948474755.1. Classification (NCBI taxonomy): domain Eukaryota; kingdom Metazoa; phylum Chordata; class Lepidosauria; order Squamata; family Iguanidae; genus Ctenosaura; species Ctenosaura bakeri. Next base: position 19,185 of record CAOLHI010001920.1, read on the forward strand.
AATTGTGGTGCTCTGATGTCCCCTACTGCATCTTCTGCCCCATTCTGGAGTCCTGCACCCATCCAGCCCACACAAACAGACCAAGCTTTGACCAGCCATTCCAGGACAAGGGCCTCTGGGCTTATGTTTGATTCACGTGTCAACTGCATACCGTTCCCACCTGAGCAAGGCAAGCAAGGAAAGGGAGCCAGGTACCTTCTGGCGATCACGCTTAGCAGAACTTTGTCATCAGCCAGTTCTGAAACCTAAAGCAGCCACTGCTGGAGCCTATGGGTTAACTGGTCAATTTTGCAGGTTTCAAGGGAGAAACAGGGAGCACGGGGGCATGGCTTGGCCCCTTCTGGCAGTGACTGTGCTGGAACAGGGAAGGGGAACAGTTAATGGGGGACTGAGAGAGAGCAGCACCGGGATCTGCTACCTGATATCGGCCCTCGGCAACAGCCTGGCACACCCGTGATGGACATCTGGCTACTCCAAGTTCAACTTCACCCCTGGGATGCCCAGCTGGGTACCTGATGGCCACCACCATCTCCATCTCCGTCTCCTCTTCCTCCAGAGGGTCTCAGCTAACAGGGTTTGACTGGTGGCTGCTTCATCTTCCCTGGGATGCTAACTGCATGCAACCCCGACCATTCGCTCTTTCTGGTCTCCATAAGCTGTAAGTGCCACCTTGAAAAACCAACCCCATTTGTAACCCCTTGTGGATCCCAGACTACTTTTGTCTCCAACTCCTGGATCTGGCAGGAAAGAGGATAGGAAATTTAATCAGGGATGGGGGAGTCAGGCCTCACTGCTTCTCCCACCCCCTTCAACCTTACAGTTCACCTGAAATTTGCCAGGGCTGCTCATGAATTCAAATTCTGCTTGTGAGAGCTGTTAGTCCCACCACTGGAAGATACGTCCCTCTGGATGTCCTGTCTGGGATGTCTCTCCAGGGAGCTGCTGTTGGGCACAGCAACCTCTTGTCCAGAACAAGAGCACCAGAGTCTTCTCTGCAACGTCGGATGGCACTGAGGCAAGGCAGAGAAGGTGGGCAAGGCCTCGACCGTGGCAGCTTTTGCTCTGCCCTGGTGCCAACTAAGGACATTTCCTTTGCTGTGTCCAAAAGAGTTCTCGCTGACTGATTGACTTGGGGTGGCAGGGCTGGTAGGGCTTGCAGGGAGGAGGAGGTCCAATTCCTCTGTTCTGGTTCCGTTGGCACCGGTGCTATAGGACCCCCTCCATGAAGCTTGTGTCCAGGTGCTGGATCAGGACCCGGATGAAAGACATTTCCTTGCGGGTGTTCTCAAAAATGATCCGCGGGTCATCCGATTGGCAGCGGAGGCAGTTGGGGGCCATCACCATGGCCAAGTTGTTGACGTCCATCTTGGTGACCGCCACATTGCCCGGCTGCACAAATACCTAGTGGGGAGGGGAGGGAGGGATGGGAGAGAGGTGTCACAGTCGGCCAACTGGGTTATTTCAAAGAATCCTGGCATTGGAAGATACCCCAACAGCCATCTAGGACAGCTTTGCAGAAAGACGTAATCAAAGCTGTCCTGACAGATGGCCACCCAACCTTTCTTTAAAAACCTCCAAAGAAGAAGATTCCATCAAAATGCAAAATGGCCTGGACAGATTGGAGAGCTGGGCCAAGGCTAACAAAATGAAACTCAACAGAGAGAAATGTAAGGTCCTACGCTTGGGTAGAAAAAATGGAATACAGAAATATAGGATGGGGGACACGGGGTTGGATAGCAGGACGTGCGAAATGGATCTAAGAGTCTTAATAGACCACAAGCTGAACGTGAGTCAGCAGTGTGATGCGGCAGCCAAGAAAGCCAATACAATTCTCGGCTGCATCAATAGGAGTATGGTGTCTAGATCGATGGAGGAACTGGTATCACTCTACTCTGCTTTGGTTAGACCTCATCTTGAATACTGTGTCCAGTTCTGGGCACCCCAATTCAAGAAGGACATGGTCAAGCTGGAGCAAGTCCAGAGGAGGGCGACCAAAATGGTGAGGGGCCTGGAAGCCACGCCCTATGAGGATAGACTTAGAGAGCTGGGTATGTTTAGTCTACAGAAGAGAAGGTTAAGAGGGGACATGATAGCCATGTTTAAATATTTGAAGGGATGCCACGTAGAGGAAGGAAAGGGCTTGTTTTCTGCTGCTCCAGAGACCAGGACAAGGAGCAATGGATTCAAGCTGCAGGAAAGGAGATTCCACCTGAACCTCAGGAAGAACTTCCTGACGGTCAGTGCTGTCCAGCAGTGGAATCTGCTGCCTTGGAGTGCAGTGGAGTCTCCTTCTTTGGAGGTTTTTAAGCAGAGGCTGGATGGCCATCTGTCGGGAGTGCTTTGAGGGTGTTCCTGCATGGCAGGGGGTTGGACTGGATGGCCCCTGGGGTCTCTTCCAACTCTACATTTCTATGATTCTATGATTTCTATTATTCTAAATGAGATGCAAGGATGGAGAGAGGTTTTTAAGCAGAGGCTGGATGGCCATCTGTTGGGAATGCTTTGATGGGCGTTCCTTATGGTAGGGGGTTGGACTGGATGGCCCCCGGGGTCTCTTCCAACTCTACATTTCTATGATTCTTTGATCCCATTCCCAGGCAGCTGTGTATTCCACTGTTGAACCACACTTTCCATGAGGAAGTTCATCCTCATGTTTAGGTGGAATCTTAGAAATGGAAGAACTTATTCCATTTCTAAGCCAACAACAACAACACCGGCAATAGTAGTAGTAGTTTATTATCCACCTCCCCCTATTGGACATACAACATCAGTTAAAACAACACATAATATAAGAAGATAAACTTTATTTATTTCATTTATATGCCGCCTTCCTGCTGGAGTGGGAACCAATGGGGCTCACAGAAAGAATCAGCTAAAAACCTAACAATGAAATTTCAAACACAGTTCCTTTCAAACATAGTTTAGAACAATAGGTTATAAACAGTATAAAAATCATATAAAAATCATTTAAAAACATGAAAAAGTTAAAAAAATAGAGCACACATGCCCCTCCTAATGAGAAGGCTCTCTGCAAGCAACCACTCATTGAAAGTCTACTTGGACAAAAAGGGGTCTTTGCCTGCCAGTGAAAGGAAGGGGCCAGCCAAGCTTCCCGTAGAAGGGAATTCTAGAGAGTGGGAGCAGCCACCAAGAAAGCCCCGTCTCCCATGTCCTCGCTTAATGAAGCTGTGATGCTCAGAGGTGTATCTGAAGTGGGGCAAGTAGGGCATGTGCCTTGGGCGCCAATGCCAGAGGGGTCGCAAAAAAGCCCTGGCAGAGGATTCAGCGGCAGCGGTGGAGGAGGAAGCAGCCCTGGAGGTAGAGGTGCAACTTCCACGCTTGCCCTAGGCACTGTTTAAGCTAGATACACCTCTGGTGATGCTGGCAGGCCCAAGAGAAAGCACTCTTCTGTGGATCTTAAGACCCTGGCATGTTTGTATACAGTTGTTCAGACTGTCTGCATTTGAGATTATACAGTAACAGAGAACACAATATTACAGGGTGGGAAGCTGGATCAGACCAAAGACCAAAGGATCCAATCAAAGGACTCTCTAGCCCAGCCTCCTGCATCTCACAGGCCAAAATTGTACAGGTGCACATAGCTTTGCACATGCAGTTCTGTATCCCAACTCTGCCCAGCAGCAGTCAGGCCCCAGAGGGGCTCCTGGTGCTGCCACTTATCAGTGGTGGGGTGCGAGGGGGGTAATTCAGACCACAGAGAAGCAGCTGGTCTCAGCTTGTCTAGGGGAAGAAATGACTCTCAAATGGCATGCATGCACCTATTCCTTCCCCCTTGGAGCCTAGAGCAACTGGATCTGCATGGTTGAATTGCTCCACCCCTCCCTATGAGTAAGCAACAGCAGCAGAGGACCCTCCTGGAACTTGGCAGCGGCCGGGCAGTGGGAAGACTCTGGAGAGCCCACAAGGGCAAATGACTATCCCTCTGTGCCCCATTCAGCAAGAGACTTACATGGATATAAGTCACTAAAAGAATGCTGGCCACAACTGCTTCCCCCAGAATATTGAAGTCAAACAAGAGGGCAACAGCATCTTCCCACTCATGGCCCCCAACCACTAGTATTCCATAGCATAATGCCTCCGGAGTCGTAAGTAGCTTACTGGTACTCCATCAAGCAGACCCTGACAGTCTTTTCCCCCTGTGAATGTGTCTAATCCTCCTGCTGGCTTAAGGCCATCCGAGCTAATAGCATTCCCTGCATCTAACACCACCCTACATATAGCAATAGCATTTTTATATAGCAATAGCATTTATTTCTATACCGCTTATCAACTGAGTGTTATCTAAGCGGTTTACAATGTATTTTAGCTAATTGCCCCCAACAAGCTGGGTACTCATTTTACCGACCTGCGGAAGGATGGAAGGCTGAGTCAACCTTGATGACATCATACTGGACCATACATAACAAGGTGAGTCTCCCCAATCCCAGTCACTAGCCAGATGTCTTTTGGGTACTTGGATGGAGCTGGTCAACAGCAAGGAAAGCACTGCAGCCCTTTAGCTGATGGATTCTGGCATCCCCTTGCAGCAAAAGCTGAATTTTACTCTGATTACCTAATGGCTGACACTCCACATCTCTGTGGCTTGTTACCAGGATTACTTTAAATGTTCCCTACCCACAAAATATCCAGGGTGGGAAGAGGCCCTGAGACAACGGCCTCTCTCGTTTTTTATCCAGTGTGGGTTTTGGGGGGGGGGCAACGCCTACCAAAACCCAGGATACCTCCTTCCGGGCCGAAGCCTGGAGCTGCTCTTTGGGCTAAAGTACCTGGAGGAAACGGATGAGGTAGCAGAGGACCATCTTGTTAATCCTGGGCAGGGAGTGGACGACGGCAATCGCAGCTTCGGGGTTCTCGTAGTGAGTGATGCACTGTTCGTAGAAGTCGTGGGGGATGAGTGGCTCCTCCAGCTCCCGATACCAGAGCTTCAGCAAGGAGGCTGCAGTTGTGGGAGACAGGGGAGAAAAGAGGCTGCTGAGCCAGGAAGAGCTGAGAAGAGGAAGGGGGCTAGCAATGTAAGGGCAGCCAGGAAACAGGGCCTGGGGCCCCGGACTTTGCAGACAGAGGCCATTTCCGCACTACACTCTTATAGCACGATTATTCCACTTTCAACATCCTACGGAATCCTGGGGCTTGCAGTTTTGGGAGGGGCCAAGTGGCCCCTCCTGAAACTGCAAACCCCAGGATTCCGTAAGATATTGAAAGTGGAATAACCGCACTATAAGAGTGTAGTGCGAAAATGGCCAGAGCCAAATTCAGACACAGAAATCCTTTTCACTAAAGGCAGCTCCGTGATTCTTGGATATTGCATCTCTCTCCCTTCCTAGGACTCATCCCTGCCCACAGTCCTCCCCCATTACTTCGGGCATGTGAAAACGAATAAAAGAATGCCTCTGGATATGCGCAGAGGGCCCTTCCTGAAACACTGTGTTAACAGAGCTCCTTCCCTCATTATTTTTAAATCTCAATTGAAACTTTTTTTTTTGTTTTCCAAAACTTTTGGAAATGTAGCTTAATGTTGTTTGATAATGTTGTGTATTTTGATTACATGGATTTGCCAGTTTGTTTTATATTATATTGTATTTTTTGTATGTTATTTGGATGAGTTTGTTTTACAGTTGTATGATAAAGTCTTATTATCCCTTCCTTCCCTTTGTGTTGTGTGTACATACGTGCTTTTTAGATTGTATGTCTTTAGCAGAACCCACTGTTCTTGGTTGTTTTACTTGTAAAGCCCCATGTACATGGATGGCACTGTATAAATAAATAGATGATGATGATGTCATCGCCTTTGGATATATGCAGACTGTCTTTCCTGGAACACTATGTTTGCAGTGCATCTGGGATGAGATGCCACAGAAGGGGTGTAGCTATGGGAGGAGGAACAAAATGAGAGCATTGTCCCATAGAAGAATTCTGCCTCCTGATGAAATTCTCCTCCAGTCCCCAAATTCCTAGCATTGCAGAGAGACACAGAGAGAGAGACACATTAAATATCACTCACACCTAGAACCCTCTTCTTTGCAGCGTTCCCCTTCCCTTGGTCACCATGCCTTCCTCTTTTCTTTGGACGCCTAAACCACATTTCTAAATGCTCAACTCACCTTTTAAGTGGCTACACTCCAGGCCACAGGGTCTTGGCGCATCAGAGGGTGAAGCTCTGAGCCCTGTCTCCTCTGCTTTTGTTCTTTTTTTAAAAAATTAGTTATTTGCCCAAACTTATGTAGCTCCAAGCATTAAAACACAAAGCTGGGCAACCGAATTTCTGACCTCTTTTTTAAAATATGTCTGAATTTTCTTCTCCAGCCACTCAAGGAGTGAGAGCCAGTGTGGTGTAGTGTTTTGAGTGCTGGACTACAGCTGTAGAGACTAGCGTCCGAATTCCCTCTCAGCCATGTAAACCAACTGAGTGACCTTAAGGAAGTCACACTCTCTCAGTCTGAGAGGGAGGCAAATGGGAAATCCCCTCTCAACAAATCTTGCCAAGAGAACCTCGAGAACCTCGTGAAAGGTTAGCCTTAGGATTGCCAGAAGTCAGAAATGAATGGAAGGTACACGACAATAAATCCAAGGAGTAGTGTTGTTACCCGGGATCCCTCCCTGCTCACCAAATCAGCCCCTGGAGTGACAGCTGGACATTAAAACAAACAGAGCATCTTCCTCACCCCCAGGTATCTAACCCTACAGACTCTTCCATAGCTGTCATCCTCACCAGGAACATGAGGATCTTCCAAGCCGGTGGGGATTTTCCACTGGTCGACCTGCAGTTTGAGGGCGTTGACCTCATCAATGTCTCCGGGGACTCTGGAAGAGAAGACAGACAGACCCTGAAATGGCTCAATCCCCAGACACAAGACCCAAATGCTGAGTGCTTTGCTTTCCCTGGCAAGAAGGGTGGCCATTAAAAGGTTGAGAACCTACGGCACGCATGTTATTCCAGGGTCAAATGAGAAATGACATTAACCCACTCTTTTGCCCCTCCAAAGCTGCTATTTGCATTTCAAAGGAGGCCACCTTCAGCACCAAAAGCAGCTCCAAGGAGCCATGCCTTTTACAAGAAGACAGCGGGGAGGGAAAGAGTTAAGTTTCCAATTCTGCTCCGTGACTGCTATTTATAGAATATAAACCAAAAAAAAAAAAAAAAGTCCCTTCCTATCTCAAAAAAAACTGCACATTAACTGCATTCATGCAATTCATATCACTGGCCCCTGAACAGAGGAAAGCACACTCCCACACGCACGGCCATAAGTGAAAATCACAGTCAGTGTAGAACAGTAGTTTTCATGTTGAGCTACTCTGAACTAAATTTGAGATCCTGAGTTACCTCCCTTTGTTCTCTGGGACACTCTTCTGTGTGTGTACGTGGCTGTGTTTTAATTTCCTGTCACTGTTTAGACAGCCGGGCAGTTTTTGTGCTCCATCTATTTTCCCTACATGTCTCTGATGTGCTCATGTGTATGGATTAAATTGGCCGTAAAAGAAATTTTGATGCAACCATGAAATTACATTCGGATTCTTTTTGATGATGCGATACCAACTAGGAGAGGGCACACAGGGAGCATCTGTAACATTTAAAGAAGACAAAAAAAAAATGTGATGTGAGCAGTACACACAGCCCATTCCGAAAGCAATTTAAGAAATGCTCTTTAGTTAAACAAGAAGGCAGGCAGAACAAACAGTAAGATCCCGCATAGAGTCATAGAGCTGGAAGGGGCTTTAGGGGCAACCAGGTTCAATCCCCTGCTCAATTCCCAGCAGCAGGAGCTGCCAGCCTCTTTCTGAAGACATCCAGAGAACAAGACCCTACCACTTCTCTAGGCAACTGGTTCCACTGCCAAACCACTCTTCCTGTCAAGAAGTTCTTTCTAATGTCCATTTGGAATCTCCCCTCCTGTAATTCCTGCAGCCTCACTTAATAATCAAGGGAACAAAAAGGGGGGTGGGGTGGGATATGCTGACCCCTCCCTCAAAAACACTGTTTTTGAATGAAGCCTTCCATTCCGCTGCCAACTATTAATGAAAACTGTGCCACCCTCCAACCAATGGTGGACTGCAGCTCCCCAAAGCCCTTGCTAGCTCTACCAATTGTGAGTAAAGCTGGGACTTGCAGTTTGCAAGGGACTTGCAACCTCTGAAGGTTGTATGATTCCCACTCTGCACTGACTGGTGAAGGTTCAAGGGATGAACAGGTTGCTTACCTGTAACTGTGGTTCTTCGAGTGGTCATCTGTGCCATCATACACTAGGAGCTTTAGCGCCTGCGCGGTAGCGTTCGGAAACTTCTAGAGCTTGTTCGCTTGGCGGGAACCCCTCCCCCACGCCGGTACTGCGCATGCTCCTCCCGCCGAGCAACGGTCTCTCCTCAGTTCTGTCGTCCGCCGTAGAACCTACAGGGACCTGAGAAAGAGGGGAGGAAGGGCGGGTGTGTATGATGGCACAGATGACCACTCGAAGAACCACAGTTACAGGTAAGCAACCTGTTCTTCTTCTTCGTGGTCTCTGTGCCTTCATACACTAGGAGACTGTGTAGCTTACCGGTCGGACGGCGGGTCAGGTCCTACAGCACGGAAGCCAACACCTCACGTCCAAACCGGGCATCTCTGCGCGACCGGCAGTCGAGCCTGTAGTGGCGCACGAAGGTCGATGGTTGGGACCAGGTCGCCACACGGCAGAGTTCATGCAGGTCAACTCCTCGCAGGAGGGCCGCAGAAGTAGCCACAGCTCTGGTGGAGTGGGCTCGAAGCAGGACTGGCGGAGGCTTCCTCGCGAGCTCATACGGCAGTTCAATAGTCCTCACCACCCACTTGGAGAAGCGCTGGGTGGACACTTTTAGGCCCCTCCGACGTCGCCCATAGCAAACAAAGAGATGCGGCGTCTGTCGGAAGGAAGCAGTCCTGTCCTTGTAGAAGGCCAATGCCCGACGCACGTCCAGGGAGTGGAGGGACCGCTCTAACGGTGTCGTCGGGTTCGGGAAGAAGGTAGGCAGGATGATGTCCTGGTTGAGGTGGAAACTGGACACCACCTTAGGCAGGAACGAGATGTCAGGTCTCAGGACCACCTTGTCCCTGTGGAAGACCGTGAAGGGCTCATCGGAACGAAGAGCTGTGATCTCACCCGCTCGCCTCGCTGAGGTCACCGCTACCAGGAAGGCAGTTTTCATTGTCAGGAGCCTGTCATCCGAGGTCGCCATTGGCTCGAAGGGCGGCTTCGTCAGCTGCGAGAGCACCAGCGAGAGGGACCACGGCGGTAGCGGCGGCGATACCGGCGGGTAGAGATGATGAAGTCCTTTCAGGAACCGCTTAACGGTATCGTTCCTGAAGAAGGCCGAGGCAGCAGATCGTGGCGGTTGGTATGCCACGATCGCGGAGAGATACACCTTCAGGGATGGAAACGCCAGGCCCTGTTGCCGGAGGTGCAGGAGGAAGTGCAGGACGGTCGAGAGCCCCGCGGGCGATACCGGCTCACTCCTCTCGTTAGCGAAGGTCAGGAAGCGTCGCCACTTGTATTGATAGTTGCGACGGGTGGATTCCTTCCTGGCCGCGACGAGGACGGTACCGAGCACGGGATCGTCTAGTGCGATATCCTCCAGGCATGGAGGGCCAGGCGTGGCAGGTCCGGATGGAGGACTCGGCCGCCGGAGTGGGAGAGCAGGTCCGGTGTCGGTGGCAACCGGAGCAGGTCGTCTCGTGCGGCTTGTAGCAGGGGTGCGAACCAATGTTGCCTCGGCCAGTACGGGGCTACCAGGATCGCGTCGGCTCGGTCGGCGAGGATCTTCGATATCGTCCGGCCGAGCAGCGGGAACGGCGGGAACGCGTAGAGGAGTTCCCCGGTCCACGGAAACTGGAAAGCGTCCCCGATGGAGGCACGATCGTGGCCCGCTCTGGAACAGAATCGGCGACACTTCGCGTTTTCCCTGGTCGCGAAGAGGTCGATCGATGGTTCGCCCCAGCGGTCCCGAATCAGTCTGAACGCCTCTCCGGAGAGAGACCATTCGTGATGGGATGAGGTGTCCCTGCTGAGGGCGTCTGCCGTGGTGTTCTCCTGCCCGGCCAGGTGAACTGCCACGGGATGCGTTTGCAGGCGAATGCACCATTCCCACAGGTCGAGCGCGATGTCGAGCAGGGTCGTGGAATGAGTCCCACCTTGTCTGTTGATGTAGCAGACGGCGGTGGTGTTGTCCGTCAGAATCAGGACCGTGCGCCCCGCCACGGCATGGCGGAACGCCCGTAGGGCTTTCCAGACGGCGAGCAGCTCCAGCGCGTTGATATGGAGAGCGGTCTCGTCGTCGGTCCATCTGTCGCGGACTCTGAGATCGCCGCAGTGGGCACCCCATCCATACAGGGAGGCGTCGGTAGTTACCGTCACCTTCGGTGTCGGCTGTTGGAAAGGCATCCCTGACATGAGATTGCATCGCGACTGCCACCATCGGAGGGATGAGCGGACGTCTCCCGGCAGCTGCAGTCGGAGTGTCTGTTCGTCTCGCAGGGGGTCGAATATGCGGACGAACCAGTGTTGAAGAGGTCTTGCTCTCAGCCTGGCGAGATATGTCACAGCGGTCGTCGCAGCCATGTAGCCCAAGAGCTGCTGGACGCTTCTCGCAGATAACGTCGGGGCCGTATGAGCGTGAGCGGCGGCCCGGATCAAGGTTTGTGCTCGAGACTCTGGTAGGTACGCCCTGGCGGAGGTCGAGTCGAGCGTCGCCCCGATGAAGTCCAAGATCCTCGCCGGCTCGAGGTGGGACTTCTTCGGATTCACTCGTAGACCAAGGCGGGTCAGGAGTGACAACGTCATGTGGACGTCGTGGTAAAGTCTCTGTTTGCAGGACGCCACCAACAGCCAATCGTCGAGGTAGGGGAAGATGGAAGCGCCCTTCGTCCGCAGGTAGGATACCACCGGGGCCATGCACTTGGTGAAGACCCTTGGGGCAGTCGAGAGTCATAGAATCATAGAATCATAGAAATGTAGAGTTGGAAGAGACCACACGGGCCATCCAGTCCAACTCCCTGTCATGCAGGAACACCCTCAAAGCACTCCCGACAGATGGCCATCAAGCCTCTGCTTAAAAACCTCCAAGGTAGGAGACTCCACTACTCTCCGAGGCAGCAGATTCCACTGCCGGACAGCCCTGACTGTCAGGAAGTTCTTCCTGAGGTTCAGGTGGAATCTCCTTTCCTGCAGCTTGAATCCATTGCTCCTTGTCCTGGTTTCTGGAGCAGCAGAAAACAAGCCCCCTCCTTCCTCTACATGGCATCCCTTCAAATATTTAAACATGGCTATCATGTCCCCTCTTAACCTCCTTTTCTGCAGAGGGTTAGGGTTAGGGTTAGGGTTAGGGTTAGGGTCCGAACGGCAGCACCTTGTACTGGTAACAGGTGTCGTCGACTGCGAAGCGGAGGTACCGTCTGTGCTGCGGGCGAATGGCGATATGGAAGTATGCGTCTCGGAGATCGATGGAGGCGAACCAGTCCCCGCGATGTAAGAAGGGTAGGATCGACGGTATCGTGACCATCTTGAACCTTTTGGGGCGGATGTAGTAGTTCACCCCTCTGAGGTCTAGGATCGGCCGGAGGGTACCGTCGGCTTTCGGTACCGTGAAGTACCTGGAGAAGAAGCCGGTGGTCTTGGCCTCTTGCGGGAGCCGCTCGATCGCCCCTTTCTGGAGGAGGGATTGGATCTCTTCCAGGAGGGCCGGACTCGACGGCGTGGAGTAGTAAACGCCGCGAGGAGGAATATCGAGAAACTCGATGGCGTAGCCAAGACGGACGATGGAAAGCACCCAAGAGTCCGTAGTGACATACTGCCACTCCGCTAGGTGTCGAGCGAGAGTCGGTCGGTCTCCGAGCGCTGATGGTAGGCTGAAGAGTGGGTATTGGTGGGTCCTGCCAGGCACGTCAAAACCGAGACTTTGTCTCGGAGGAGGACTTCTTCGACGAAGCCGGGCGCCGCCTAATCGTGCGTCTGGCCGATGAGCCGGAGGACGGTCTCGACTGTCCAGACTGGGCCGAACGCTGGAACGACGAGGTGGAGGATCGTCGCCAGGATGGGCGGAAGGTGGAGGCCCTGCGGGCCTGCGTGGCCGGCTGCAGCCCGATCTTTTTTGCGGTCAGTCTCGCCTTGACAAGATTGTCCAAAGCTTCGTCTGTGGACGAATTGAATAGGCCTTCACCGTCGAAGGGGAGATCTTCAATCCTCCTTCTGGTGTCCTCCTGGATGTCGGCCGGTCGCAGCCAAGCATGGCGGCGGAGGCCGACGGATCCGCCATGACCCGGGAGGCGATCTCCACTGCGTGCCGGGAGGAGGCCATCTGGTGCCGAGCGATGGAGATAGCCTCATTGAAGATCACGGAGGAGGCTTGGCGGATGTCCTCCGGTACCGCCTCCATCGCCGGTTGCAGGCGATCGAGCACTTTTTTCAGGTATGCCGCGAGGCAAGCCTGAGTGTTGGACAGCCTGATCTGCAAGGAGGCAGCTGAATAGAACCTCCTTGCGTAGGCGTCCAACTTCCTGCCCTCCTTGTCCGGCGGGGTGGTGTGTTGCCTGCCGGAGCCCTTTGTCTGTGCCGACTCGACGACCACAGAGTTCGGTACAGGGTGATTAAAGAGATAACCGGCGTTATCCTTCTGCACCCTGTAGAGGTGTTCTAACCGCTGCGGTATCGGCTGAGCCGAGGCCGGTCTATCCCAGGCGGCCTTCACCAGTCTGGATATCCGGGGCAGGAGAGGCAGCGGGGCCGTGGCAGGTCGCTTCTCCTCGAAGACGGAGAAGGCTGGATCGTCGTCCTCCGGCTCCGCATCGGCGATCTTAAGGCCGAGGGTAGTGGCCATGCGGAGCAGCATCGCAGAGAACTGGTGGACGTCCTCTGGAGCAGAATCTGGGATCGGGTCCCCGAATCCCAGCGGAGGAGACTCCTGTGAGGCCGCCTCAGACACGTCTGACTCCGCGCTCGAGTCGTACGACTCCGAGCTCGGTGAGTCCTCTCGCCGCTCGCTTTCCGGCTCCTTCGTCGCCGCAGGTGTTGCCTTCCTAGGCTTCTCCGCAGCCGGGGCGGTGGTAGCAGCAGCATCCCGCTTGGGATGGCTGACCACTGACTTCACCCTCTTGGTGGTGACCGGGGTAGTCTGGCAGGCTGACGTCGTCGTAGCCCGCTCAGTCACCACCGACTCTGTAGGGCGAGTCGCCGTTGCCGTGACCCTAGGAGGTGGCGATATCGCCCGATACCGTGGTGAAGGCTCCCTCGCCCTATGATATCGAGGGGAGGGAGAGCGGCTGAAGGAGCGGCGGTCCGACGGAGATCGGCTTCGGCGTCGACGGTACCGAGCCTCGTCCCCTCTAGGTGAGCGCGATTCGCGCTGTCGACGAGGTGACCGGGACCTCCGGAAGGTCTCCCAGCGACTCGGGCCACGATGGTACCGATCCCGGTACGATGGCGAATGCGACCGATAGGAGGCCGGGCGCTCTCTCCATTCAGATTCCCTCGCGTACCTGGCCACGTAGGACGCCGAGGTGTATCTGGAGGCAGACGAGCGAGGTTGTTCCTCTCTTGTCTCCCTCGGAGGCGGCGAGGCCACCGGACGCTCGGAAGAGCGGGACCGGGACCTAAAGGAGGTCGAACGCCGCTCCGGAGAAGCAGAGGGCTCTCTCTGCTGCAGGTCGGCCGACCTGCGACGGCTAAGAGGGCGGTGGCGCTCCTCCACCAGGGTTGGAGGGTCTGCCACAGGCGAGTCCGGGCGCTGTTGGGGAACGTCCTCAATCTCATCGTCCGAGAGATCGACGGACTCGCCTCGCCCTTTGGAAGGCTGCTGAGTAGGAGGAGGAGTAGGAGGTCGAACGTCCCCAGCCGGGGAGCGCTTCTTCTCCTTCTTCTTCTTCTTCTTCTCCTTCTCCTTGCCCTTGCCTCCGTCCGCAGCAGGGCGCTTTTTAGCAGGCGTCTCCGTAAGGGGAGCCTCAGCCTTCCTCGCCGTCGAGGATCCTTTTGCTGACTTGGCAGCCGCCGACAGCTTCGGGATCCTCGGTAGCGCCGAGATCGGCGTTTTCGCCGGTACCGAGCCCGATACCGACGAGGTGGACGGAACGGCAGCCGCCGATACCGTCGATGGCGTGGTCGTCTTCTTGTCGGCCATCTTGGAAGTGGAGGTCTCGTCTATCGCCCGCAGAGACTGTTCCCAACAATAAGATTTGAGTCTCGCGGAGCGGTTGCGGAGAGTTTGGGGAGTAAAATCCCGGCAAATTGGGCAAGTCCGGATGTTGTGGGACTCACCCAAACAGAAGAGACACTCCTTATGGCCGTCGTTGAGGGCAACCTTGCGGCCGCAGGACACGCACTTCTTAAAGAGCGCGGACATAAGACGAAGAACGCCAAACTCCGAAATCCAAAAAGACGAAAAACCGAAGGGGGGGTCCGAAAGAGAGGTCAAAGACAGTCCGAAAGTCCGTAAAACCGTGAAAAAACAGCAAGCCAAGCACAACGTGAGAGGAACAAACTGAAGAACCTTCCGTACGCGGCGGCGGACGAGAAAGAACTGAGGAGAGACCGTTGCTCGGCGGGAGGAGCATGCGCAGTACCGGCGTGGGGGAGGGGTTCCCGCCAAGCGAACAAGCTCTAGAAGTTTCCGAACGCTACCGCGCAGGCGCTAAAGCTCCTAGTGTATGAAGGCACAGAGACCACGAAGAAGAAGTGTACAGATGCACACACCATTTTCCAGCTGATAGCTCTTTGTCTTCTCTTACCTCCTCGCTGGCCCATTTCTTTCCTTCACGTGCCAGCACAACCACACTGTTAGCTTGCCATCTCCTTGCTTTCAACCACCACTGTTTTGCAACGTAATTCCAAGAATGCTTTGCCAGCAACAGCTATAATGTCTTAATTGTCAGCACCTGGGTATTTTCTTTCTCAAATCCAAGACTCCTCCCTAGACCCTTCAGCATGAGCCTGACAAACTTTAAGCTAAAAAAGGTAACAGGATTCTAGGCTGCATCAATAGGAGTCTAGACCAAGGGAAATAAGAGTACCACTTTATTCTGCTTTGGTCATAGAATCATAGAATTGGAAGAGACCCCAGGGGCCATCCAGTCCAACTCCATTCTGCCATGCAGGAACACCCATCAAAGCATTCCCAACAGATGGCCATCCAGCCTCTGCTTAAAAACCTTCAAAGAAGGAGACTCCACCACACTCCGAGACAGCATATTCCACTGCCGGACAGCCCTGACCATCAAGAAGTTCTTCCTGAGGTTCAAGTGGAATCTCCTTTCCTGTAGCCTGAATCCATCACTCCTTGTCCTAGTTTCTGGAGCGGCTGAAAACAAGCCTGCTCCCTCCTCAACATGACATCCCTTCAAATATTTAAACATGGTTATCATGTCCCCTCTTAACCTTCTCTTCTGCATACTAAATGTCCCCAGCTCCCTAAGCCACTCCTCATAGGACTTCATGGCTTCCAGACCCTTCAGCATTTTGGTTGCCCTCCTCTGGATATGCTCCAGTTTGTTGATATCCTTCTTGAATTGAGGTGCCCAGAAGTGGACACAGTATTCCAAATGAGGCCTAACCAATGCAGAACAGACTGGTACCATTACTTCCCTTGATCTAGACACCGTACTCCTATTGATGCAATCAAGAATTGTGTTGGCTTTCTTGGCTGCCACATCACACTGCTGACTCCTGTTCAGCTTGTGATCTACCAAGACTCCTAGATCCCTTTCACATGCACTGCTATTCAGCCACATGTCCTCCATCCTATATTTGTGCATTCCATTTTTTCTGCCTAAGTGCAGGACTTTACATTTCTCTCTGTTGAAATTCATTTTGTTAGCTTTGGCCCAGCTCTCCAAATGTGTCGAGGTCATCTTGAAATTTGATCCTGTCCTCTGGGCCATTAGCAACCCCTCCCAATTTATTGTCATCTGCAAATCTGATCAGCATGCCCTTGACTCCTTCATCCAAGTCACTGATGAAGATGTTCTCTGCACTGGGCCCAGGACAGAACCCTGTGGCACCCCACTAGTCACTTCTCTCCAGGATGAAAAGCAGCCATTGGTGAGCACCCTTTGGGTTCAGTCAGTCAACCAATTACAAATCCACCTAACAGTAGCCTTGTCCAGCCTGCATTTTACTAGCTTCTTTGCAAGAATGCCATGGGGAACTTTATCAAAGGCCTTAATGAAGTCAAGATATGCTACATCTACAGCATTACCTTCATCTATCAAGCTTGTAACCCTATCATAAAAGGAGATAAGATTAGTCTGGCATGACTTATTTCTGAGAAATCCATGTTGATTTTCAGTAAGTATGGCATTGCTTTCTAAGTAATTACAAACTAACTGTTTAATGATCTGCTCTAGGATCTTTCCTGGTACTGATGTCAGGCTGACTGGGCGATAATTATTTGGGTCCTTTTTTTTCCCCTTCTTGAAGATGGGGATGACATTTGCCCTCCTCCAGTCTGCTGGAACTTCTCCTGTTCTCCAAGAGTTCTCAAAGATTATTGCAAGTGGTTCAGAAATGACTTCAGTTCTTTTAATATCCTTGGATGTAATTCATCTGGCCCTGGAGACTTGAATTCATCTAGTTTAGTCAAATATTCCTGTACTACTTCTCTACTTATTCTGTGCTGCATTTCCCCCCCTTCCTCACCTGCTCTCCATCCCCCCCCCATCCTTTTGGGAGAAAACTGAGGTCAGGCCTCACCTGGAATACCTGGAATACAGTTCTGGGCACCACAATTCAAGGAGGTTATTGACAAGCTGGAACAAGTTCAGAGGAGCGAGAACAAAATGGTCAAAGGCCTAGAAACCATGAAGCCCTATGAGAAACAGCTTACGGAGGTACGTCTGCTTACTCTGAAGAAGGCAAGTTTAAGAGGTGTCATGGTAGCCATGTTCAAATGATTTATACGATCTGAAGAGAAACCAATGTTATTTGCTTACCATATTTAAATATTTGAAGGGATGTCATAAGGAAAATGGGGTAAGCTTGTTTTCTGCTGCTCCAGAGACTAGGACATGGAGCAATGGATTCAAATTTCAGGAAAAGAGATTCCACCTAAACATTACGAAGAACCTCCTGATGGTAACAGTGGGCTAGATTGCCTCAAGAGTGTAGTGGAGTCTCCTTCTTTGGAGGTTTTTAAAAAGAGGCTAGATGGTCAACTGTCGGGAGTCTGTTTAAAAACCTCCAAAGGAGGAGACTCCACCATACTCCCAGGCAGCATATTCCACTGTCGAATTACTCTTACCATCAGGAAGTTCTTCCTACTCTCTTTCCCTGTAGTTTGTAGCCATTGTTCCATTCCCTAGTCTCTGGAACAGCAGAAAACAAGCTTGTTTCATCTTCCATATAAAAACCCTTCAAATATTTAAACATGCCTCTTAACTGCATGACTTTTATGTGATGGTGCACAACACAGCACTTAAAGGAATGCTAAAAGCATCACAAGGTACCTGAGATGAAGGGTGAACCCCGTGTGCTTATGCTGAGTTTCTGACGGTGCTGGGGCAGAATTTCCTGGAGCTCTCCTACTTGGAACAGTCCAGTTACCTTGATAGGAGAAAAGGTGTCCCTAAGTGAGCGGGGGGGATTACCTAAAGATGCCCTCGGTCTGGTCTCCATTGAGGGCCAGCACTTCTTCCGACAACCTCGTCTGCACCCACGGGAGCTGGCGGTCCGGGTACCTCTCCTTTTGCATGTTCATGATCTCTTGCAGGGAGCTCCCAAACATGGAGGGGCTGAAGACAGCGTTCTTGGCATGGCGGATCTCTTCGATGTTTGGCTTCTTCAGGCCCTATGGGAAACATAAGAAGTGTAACCACAGGGTTAAATAGTGGACACAAGACTTGGCACTGGTGTGGCATCCCAGTGGGTTGGAAAGCCAGCCACGAGCTTATTATTAGTATTTCCATAGCACCATTGGTGTGTTCAGCTCTTCAAAAGAAACATGTCGAAAAGGGAGGTACTTGCTTCAAAGAGCTTACAAACCAACTGAAGAAACTGAAGGAGTCAGCAAAGGCAGTTATACAGGTTGCGTCTCCCTTATCCAGAAATCCCAAATCCTCCAAAAATGGAAACTTCTGGCCACCAGCCACCCGCTTCTGTCTTTGAGGTAGCGGCTGTGGCACTCCTGCTTAAGGCAGGAGAGAGGAGATGGGTTGAAGAGAGACATGAGGCATGCAAGGCTGGAGAGAAAGAGAGGGACAAGAGGGTATCTGAAATGGCGGGAGGCATGGATTCCCACCATTTCACAGATCCTCAGTCTCACTCCAGCTTCGTGTCTCATACACAACACAAGTAGCTGAACAGATGTGAGGCTGGAGAGAGATGGAGGACTGAGAAAAAGAACAAAGACACTTAGATGGATTACAGGTATTTATTGCCCACCCTCTCCTTTGGTTCTGTTCTTCAACTATAAGCAGGCAAAACAAGAATCACGGTGGTGGGTAAGGATGGGGGGGGGATCAGTGTTTAGTCTTGGGTCCCACCTCCAAGATATCCAAAAAGCACCTGAAACCCATTGTGTTAATTGATGGCCAACTTCTTTTAGCATGAGGACAACCTCCTCCCTGGCCAAATTGCCCAGCAACCAGATTGTCTTCTGCCATAAGAATTGCAATAAACTACTAGTTTGGTCAGAGCCAATCTGCTCCCATCCCCCAATCTCTAGGAAGCCAAGGGTGCCACGGATGCCACTGGGGCTTCCCTTTAAAAAAAAAAAAACTTGGCACAGATAACCTAAAATATTTGGTTATGAGAGACCCTCTTTGCTAAGCTCTCTCATCTGCGAGCTGGCCCTCAAACACAGCAGTCGTTCGTAACAACTGGGAAGGGTCTTGTCCTAACCACTCTGGAAAATGGCAAAGCTACACTCAAACCTTGCAAAATGTACTTTTTTAGACAACTCCCAGAATCCTCCAGTCAGATGATCCACCCTGGCAGTCATGGGACAGTGCAGACACAATCAAGGAATCACAGAGCTAGAAGGGACTTTAAGGGTCATCCAGCCCAACCCTATTCTGCCAATGCAGGAATATATAATAGCCATCCATTCTCACTTAAAAACCTCCAAAGAAGGAGACTCCACCACACGCCAAGGCAGCATATTCCGCTGCCAAAAACTCTTAGGGTCCAGAAATTCTTTCTAATGTTTAGGTGGAATCTCTATTCTTATAATTTGAACCCACTGTTCACTGGAGCAACCAAAAGCAAGCTCAATCCATCTTCTGCATGACACCCTTACAGGTTTCTAAATATGATTATCATATCACCTCTTGGTTTTCTCTTCTGCAGCCTATACCCAGCCACCAAGCTGTTCCTCCATAGGCTTTGGTTTCCAGACTTCTCATCATCTTGGTTCTCTTCCTCTGAATGTGTTCTAGCAATGAATACAAATGGGAGCCCTGAAAAAACCGAGAACTTCTTGGATTCTTCTTATTGCTCTCAAGGATGGTTTCCATGATCCAAGAGGGATCACCCCAAAAATATAAAGGTAACCTGTTGTGGCTTGCCTTTCTTCTCAAAAGGACATCTTTTGTCTGCTGCTGAAAGTATCTGAGAGATCAACTCCCTCCAATTCTCTGAAAAACCAAAAGGAGGAAGAAGCTAGGACCTTATCCAGAGAGCACAGGAAAGTTATCTTTTGTGGTCTACACCTCGCAGAATCCCCACTCACCGGGGGTTCTAGGAACTGTAGCTCAGAAAAGTTAATTTTTCCAAGCTCTGTCTCTTTGGGATCTCAGCAAGCTTGTGGGGACTGGTGGATGCTTTCAGAAAGCAGGCTCAAGAATGTGGATCCTGGGAGGGGCTCAGACAGCAATGCCAGTGGCCAATACTAGTGATCATACCAGCCCCTCAACAAAAACAGAAAAGACAATTTCCCTGAAGCAGCTGAAAGGAAGGAGTAAAAGTCTTATCCACGGCAATCTGGCCTCTGTCCACAGAGGGGCAGCATTACCATGGAAGGGAGGCAGAAAGCAGCTCGGCAGGAAGGCCTGCTACGGCAGGCGGATGCCATGCAGACAGACACGGAAGGGTAGGGGAACGCCACGGTGCCCGGAAAGACACAGAGTAAGGGCCTTTTGCATCGCCACGGCTCCCAGGCAAGACCTCCAAGGAGGCAACTGAGCTGGAAGCCCAGAACGGGCTTAACACAGAACGTACACGATTCCCACCAGAAGGTTCAACATAAACCGCAAGAGAAGAGGATTGAGGAAGAGTATGAGAAGTGGGAGGCATTACTCACAAGGTGAGAGTGCCAGTGGTCATAAAGGGAAGCAAGCAAGAAGTGTGAGACTCAGGTGGTTCCCACAAAGCGGGGGGCTTCAAGAGAGGCTCAAGAAGAGGCAACAAGGGGAGCATCCCTTTAAAGCATAGGTGGAAACTGTGTGGCTTTCCAGATGTGAACAGGCTGCACCTCCTATTCTTCACCACTGGTCACGATGTCTACGGTTGCTGAGACTCGCAGGCTGGCATCTGGAGGGCCTCTTGATTCTCACCCTTCCTTCATGGCAAGGGGGCTCAGGGCCTGCTTTACATGTACTCTTCCCCTCCACTGCCCCCTTCACCACCACCCCACTCATAAGGCCACCCAAGCCAATCCCATTCAGCCACGCAGTAAGGCATCATCAAAGCACTCCCAACGGACGGCCATCCAGGCTTTCTTTAAAAAACTCCAAAGAAGGAGACTCCATCACACTCCCAAGCAGCAGCGGATTCCATTGTCAAACCACTCTTATTGACAGAAAAATCTCTCCTAATGTTTAGGTACAATCTCTTTTCCTGTAGTTTGACGCCACTGTTTGAGGCAAATTGGAAGCCAGTGCAGTTCTTCTAAGACTGGTGTCACATGGTCTTTAAAATACACATCTGACACCAGCCAGGTTGCTGCATTTTGCACTAGCTCTGGACACGCTCCAGCTTGTCAATATCCTTCTTGAATTGAGGTGCCCAGAACTGGACACAGGATCCCAGATGAGGTCTAACCAAAGCATAATAGAGTGGTACCATCTCCTCCATTGATCTAGACACCATACTCCTATGGGTGCAACCAAGAATCGTATTGACCTTGTGTGGTCTCCCTCATTAATGTCACTATTTTTGCCACCTTGATCTCACTCTTGCCATCTTTACCTCGCTCTGAGGATGCCAGACAGCACGAGTCCCAGTTTTCCTTTGTGAATTTTCAGAGGGTATGAATCATCCAGAGCCAGCATGGTGTAGTGGTTTGAACACTGGACTAAAACCCAGGAGACCAGGGTCCGATTCCCCACTCAGCCATGCAGACCCACTGGGTGACCTTGGATGTGTCACACACTCTCGGCCCCAGAAAACCCAGTAACAGATTTCTCTTAAAGTTGCCATAGGTCAGAAATGACTTGAAGGCACCCAACAACATCAATGGATTGTCCAGTTTGGTGCTCCAAAACACTCGCTCCCTTCTAGATCAGGTTTTGAATTGTATGATTTTGCTTTTTGCTTTGCTCTGCTGCCCCTCTGTCCCAGATGTCTCCTAAGGCTTTGGAATCCATTTGCTCTTTCCCTCCCCTGCTGCCCATTTCTGTCAACATACAGAGTGGAAAAAAATTAGGAGTTGGATTCATTTATCCCAATGAAAGAGGGAGATCCGTGAGTTATCACGTTCGCTTTGGCCATCTGGGCAAGGAGCTTTAAAACCAGGAGTGGAGAATGGTTGCAGTGAAGAAGGCTTTTTGGGCGCCCTCTTGGACTTGACACAAGGTTCTTTACCAAGTGTGATTTTGGGGGGCAAAGTCCTCCCTGTAGGAAAGGTTTTGAAGCCCAGAAGGCCAAAATCCACATAGCCAACCCCTTTTGCATTCCAACAGGTTTTTGAAAACTAAGGATTTTGCAGGAAAGGGCTTTCAAGACAGTGCTGTACTGTTTTAATTATACTGGGGTTTTTTGAAACTAATTTTTAACATTTTTAATTATGTTTTAAATTGTTTTTAGTCCTGCTGACAGTTTAATTCTAGTTTAATGATTTTTTATACAGTATTATAAAATAAAGCTTTACACGCAATATTCCTATGACTCTTAGAAAATAATCATAAGAAAAAAGACAAAGCCATTGATTAATACATGATATCTCTTCTTAAAAAAAGACAGTATCTTGAGTCTGCTATATCTGTGCATTCGTATTAATCTATCTCCTTAAACAGACCTTCCAAAATCTTATTATTCAACTCTAATACTATTAATTACATTATTTACATTATGCCCCTAAATTCTCGAATTTATAGAGATATTTATATATTGTATATAATATATATTTATATATTATAACCATTATAGTTCAGTGATTCTTTAAAAATATTTATATTGCACTTGTTTCAATTTGTAAGCCACCTCTGAGTCTCCATTTTGGGGAAAAAGTGGGGTGGTAACAATGACAACTTTAAAAACAGCTCAGGCAGCAACCGAGCTGAAAATTCTCTTGCACTGGATTTCTAATGTATAAACAGCAAAGCTTTTGTTGGGGATATTTTATTTATCTTTTCAAATGTTGCATGTTTGCAAATGACTTTATATTGTTTTATGTGGTGGGTTTAATTGTTTTTAAAATTTCATTGTTTAGGGTCTTTTTTCTTTGGCTCCTTGGGGAAGCTATCTTGGGTCCCACTCTGGGAGAAAGGCAGCATATAAGTGAAAATATATATAATGAAATAAACAAATAGATACAGGATAAATTCATTATTTTATACTTGTTTATTTATTCATCTGCTTTTTTGGTATACATGAAAGTAAACATCTAGTAATAACTGTATCATAATGTATTATAAGCTTTGTCCTGTTCTAGTCAAGAATTCATCAATTTTTGTAATGTGCTCTATAGGCAGTTGGTCTTGATAAATAAAATATGATAAAAAAATATAGGACTCTAGCGCAGTGTCAACAGGGCATGTGTAGAATGTTCCGCTGAATTGCACTCCAGGTCTTAATTCACTCTCTCAAATCTTCTCACCCCTTTCCACAAGGAAGGTAGGATGACTGGGGTAGCACTCCAGCAGACTAAGAATCTACACCCCACCTTTTTCACCATCAGTGGATGAAGAGGACAAAAGACGGAAAGAAATGTGTGTGCTTGAGGTGGGCCTTACATCATGTTCATTGGTGGGTCCCATGTCAGTGGGATGATGAACCCATGCCAGGTTTTGACTAGTATCAAATGCGCTATCCAAGGTGCTGAGCCCATTTAGGAACATTTAGGTACCTTGGAGAGCTCTGAGGAAGCTTGCAATAAATCTTGGAGTGGATTCAGTACTATACTGACATGGGACCCACCACCCATCACTGCTTTACACTATGGGTCTGCTTTGTTTCTTCTGTGCCCTGCTCATGTGGGTGGGGCAGAGTTTCTGAAACTACCCAGGGCCACCCAGAAATAATTCTTGGGAGGCCATCATCTGTTTAATTTTTGTGCTGACAAACACACGTTGCTATTAGCCTCTTTAAAACCCACTTCCAAAGACTATGCAAAGAGGAGAAAATGGAAGTACCTTCTTGGCTCCGGTCAACGCTGCTTTCTGGAGCTTGTTGTAACAATACTTGGCATAAGTGCTTATTGCCACCCCTAAAAAAAGAGAAAGAAAGAGAGAAAGAAAGGGAAAGGGGGGATAGAGAGAAAAGTTAGTGCATGGTCATTCCAAAGGTCCACCCCAAGAGAAAGAGGCAAAGGAGAGGAAACCCAGCAGCATCCCAAAATGAAGCAACCTGAGCAGCACTTTCAAAGCTAGTTTTGCAGAAACTGAGAAAATACCCATAATGGGACTTTGGTGGGCACAAGGACTTTGATGAACATTTGCTCCAGCGGTGAATCTGGCAAGGATCACATATTTGCAACATGCCACAGTGTCAGCTGGTGAAAACAGGGCTCCCTAAAACCACAACTATTTCACCGCAATACAACTGCCCCTCCTGTTGGTATAAAACCCAATCTCTCAATCCTTTTTTTTGCATTCACTCAAAGGCTAAGGGGCATTCTGGTCTCCTCCCAAGAGCATTCTGGTCTCCTCCCAAGAGCTGAACTTAGGAAGCTGCCTCATAGCAGCTCAAACCACTGGTCCACTTAACACAGAACAGTCCATTCTGAATAGCAGCAATGCTGTAAGGTCTCTAGCAAAGTCTTCCCCAGTTCCTAGGAACCTAAGCCCACTTGCATACCACCAGTTTCATGGATATGATGAGCATTTGAAATGCAAGAGACCATTTGACACCACAGGCATTTATTTCTAACGGAGTTTAAATTTTACTGTCCTTTGTAGCCCGAAAAGTAGCGTGGCTTCCACCTGTGCTGAGATCCCTTCAAACCAGCTGAACTACGACAGAAACAACATCTGAAGCAAAATATAGGCTTGTAACTCTAGCAACATCACTTTGCTTCTCCAGTATGATTTTTTAAACATCTTTTGCCTGATGAAGAAGCCAGTGGAGATTCAAAAGCTTGTACTGTGTATTTTGTGCATTTCAACTGGTCAGTAAAGGAATCGCTCATTTGTGGATTTTAGATTTTTGTTAAATTTATTTCCACGGAATCTAACAGCCTGGTTTTAGGTGTGCTGATATACCACAATACTGGTTCTTCACTAAGGACGGAAAGAATATTTTCTACTATTTGTTTCCCGGTTGAAAATGAATAATAAAGCAGTAAGATTTTAGCACAGTCTTCTCTCAGCATGTCCTGAAGCATTCTGGATTATTTTTCTGTGCATGGTAATACACAACTTTTTTGGTAAAACCCAGAAAATGTGTTTTTACTACAGGCACCCCCCAGTTCTCTGATGGGTTAGGGACCGGAGCACTGTCAGAGACTGGAACTGGTTGAAAAGTGGAACCCAGTCTTTCATCAGTTCTTCTCCTCTTGTCTTTTTGGTTGAGAAACCGAACCTAGTCTTTTGTCAGTTCTTTTCCTCTTGCCTTCTTCCTGTAGGGAACATGAAGGCATTACAGAGGCTTGCCAAGCGAACCTCCATAATTCCTTCACATTTCCTACTGGAAGGAGGCAAGAAGAGAAGAACTGATGAAGGAGAGTAGACTCTGCATGGAAAGAATGGTACATATCTATAATTTATAATGGTTGAAAGAGCAGGATGTTGAAAAATGAGCCATCAAAAAGTCAGTGACGTCTCTAACGCAGGAAAAAAAAAAGTGATTTCTGCACAGGAAATGTGCTTTGTGTGAAAAAAAATCTCACATGTTTTTCTGCAAAGAAATATCCCCCAGAAGACTCAAATACAGCGACGATACCGTGCAACAATATCTGTTTTTGTTGTGGTAGGAAGAAAACTAAAATAATAATTAGTTGTGGTATAAAAGACAAAATAATTGAGGATTTGCATCCTTGATCTATGTGCAAAGAGTGAATATTTTACTCTAGCGACCCTCCTGCAAGACTACTGACAATGCCTGCCCCTTTCTTCTCCACTCCCTTTTCCTTTCATGCTGTGACTTTTTATATAGTGGGGAGTGGTTCTTTGGTAAAGTAAGCTGGCATTAAGTAACCTTATGCTAGTCAATGCAATTTTTCAACAAAGAACATATCCTCTTCATGACTGCACCACCCAGAATTTTGCCAGATCACCACTGTCATTTCCAAGTCATTAAGTAGCTGTGTTCCTTGGCACAAATGGAGAATTTCCAATGTCCTTGTGACATCTTCTCTCACCAAACCATGTGATATTTCTGCCCTGTTCTCTTATTCCAGGAAAAAGGTTGCAGAAGACAATAGGTACTCCACTGAACATTGGTAGGCCGATGTTAACATACTGCTTTCTTGGCATATCCTCTGTCTTGGAAAAATACAAACCACCCCAATTTTGCTAAAAAGGCTATTGCCTGATACCCAGGTTTCTCACAGCCATCTGAAGCGATGCCTGTGCAGAGCCAGCGTGGTATAGTGCTATGAGTGCTGGACTAGGATTTTGGGAGACCAGGGTTCTCCACTCAGACATGCCAACCAACTGAGGAACAAGTCACACCCTCTCCACATTTTGTTGTTGTTTGCCGCTGCCTTCCTCTGAGGCTGAGTGTCACACAGCAGGTTTCCATGGCTGAGCAGGGATTTGAACTTGGGTCTCCCAGAGTCCTAGTCCAACACTCAAAACACTGTCCCACACTTCTTGGAAGGCAATGGCAATCCTCCGCTGGAGAAATCTTGCCCAGAAAACCCTATGACAGTTATTAGAAGACGGAGTTGACACTCAATTGTTGCATCACGTCCTTATAAAGTGGTCCAGGCCCTCCCTCCATCCTTGCTTCTGTAAACATCTTGTTTGGAAGCCACCACCACTCTGGCTCCAAGTCTCTTCCCTTTGGCTGAGGCTTCTCTTCCTCTACCACAGCAGCTGCCTGCTTGGTCAGGGTTTCCTGTCTGACTCTCAGTTTCAGATCTCACCAGAGCTGGTCAGGTTCTGTATGGACTGTACCATTTTAGCCCAAGGATGGGGGATTATATGGTGGAATAACCTTTCTGTACACTACTGGAGATGAAGAGAAGTACTTGCAGGTAGGAAACCAGGTCTGGGATACAACTAGCTTTCTAGGTACAGTGCACCCTCTTCTGGTGTGACCCCCACATGCACGAATGCAAAGTCACACAGAGTGTTGTGTCCCATGGTAGGCAATGGATGCATGCTCATATGAGCACATGCATACACATGTTACAGCCATTAACTACAATGGGATACAACCCTCACGTTTTTTGTTCTACACAGGGGTTCCTGGGATGGAACTCCTGCATATAGGGCAGGTTCACTGTGGAAAGAATTTCTGTATGGAGGAGAGTTCTGTCACGTGAATCTACATTCACGATCTGCAGTGGAACAAGCCAGACACAAGCAGACCACCTCCCTAAGAACAGAGGGACAGACAGACACACTCACCCATAATGCCCACAAGTTGGACTTGGCACAAGGAAAACATAGGCCATTTCCGCTATGGGGATGAGATGGCAGCGGTCCATGGGTCATGCTTCTGCACAACTTTGTTGTGGCCCTGCTGCCATCCCACCTCCACCTTTTGCAACTGCAGGATATTTGCTTACCGGGATAAATCCATTAAGCACCCATGAGTTGACAGTGCTCCCATCCTTGCCTACCATGTGGAAGGGCAGGAAGCACAATGGAGGCACCTCCTTTCCCAACACAGCACGGCAGGCTTGTGTCTCTCACCCTCCCTTCCGCAGGGAGCCGGCTGGGTGCAGACGGGAACGTTCCCATTGCACTCCCGTCCCAGCAAAGGAGCTGCTGGGATTGCAATGGGAAGACAAGATCAGACAGGGTGCACAAATGGCCATAATCTATTTTTCCATAAAATTACACGCACAATTCATACATTTGTTATCCATCCCTGCCTCCCGGTTCCTTGCTGGTAACTGCTTCTTCCCAACCTTTCTGGGAATATGGGAGCTATTGGTTTTTAAGCTGATAATGAAGACATCTAAAAAGTGCAGGGGGGTCTCTCAAACCTCCTTAGGTAATCCTCTGAACACGGTGCCCCACGCTTGTACAAAGACTGGACTGAAAGCCACCTTGGGCATACAGGATCAGAGAGCAAATCCCTCAGGGTTGTAACTGCGACAGCACAGAAAAAGCACGGAAGACAAAAATTCATGCGTAAATATCAGAAGGCAAAATCCAGCCAGAAAGTCAAGAAAATCCATCCCAAGAGTGACCTTGGAGTCACCCTGGAGGACGGTGAGAGCCCACTGACTAGCACTCTGATCTTTCGGAGAAGCAGGCGGCTATTAATAGGCTGGCCTCACACTGTCCCCCGTGGGTCGAGTAATCCAATTAAAGTCACGGCACAGCAGCTTTGCCTGGAGTTGCGCCTCTTGGACAGCAGAAAGGCCATGTGAGGAGTGCGGCAAATAAGCCAGCCTCCCCCTTTCTATTCTGCTTCTCCAATGTTCTCTTACAGCCATTCCAGCTGAGATCCTCTTCCCTGGAGATGCTGGGGAGTTAAGGCCTGTGCTCTGTCTCTGGTCTACGCTATACGCCCCGTCCTGCCCTGCAAGTGTCCTGGTCCGGCCTTTACAGGAGACAGGGGTGACATCTAAAGATATGCACACTGATTCTGCCCTCTTGCAGATCTTGGGGGACTGTGCTCTCAACACACTGCACCCCAAAATTTGACCCTCAAGTTGCAATCACTTCCTCCCAGATGCTTCCGGGGAGCACAATTTGAAGCTTTTTTAAAAAAATAATTTTTACCATGAACAGTCTACAGTGCCCCCCCACACTTTTGCGAGGGTTTGAGATACAGAGCACTCGTGAAAGTGGAAAAACCACAAATAACTCCCCCTTCCATTCCCTTCCAGGGCTGCCCCCTCCCATCCCCTTGCCTTTTGCCCTGGTGTGCAAGTCTTCCTTCTCTGCACTGGGGCCAAAGGCAAGGGAACAGGGGGGAGTACCAGAGGCAGAGAAGGAAAGCATGTGTGTGTGCCATTCTTCCCATTCTCTTGCCTTTTTCCCAGGCACTTGCCTTCCTTCTCTGTGCCTGGCAAAACACAAGGGAACAGAAGGAGGAGAAGCAAGGAAAACACGTGTGCACCTCACAAATAATCAAAGTTGTGAAGGTCAAGCCTGTAAATGTGGAGGGATGTTGTGAGCATGGTAGAAAGTTCAACAGGCACAGCCTTTGCCTTTTTTATCCTCATTCCCACTTTGTGGCTTGGAAAAAGCAGGCCACAGACACCAGATGCTCCATGTGGATTTGAATTCAGGCCCCATCAAAGTCTGCACCTCACATTCACCATCAAAGTTCTTTCCCATCAGGAACAGCATGGTGCCACAAGGAGAATGCCCAGGCAATGGTTCTGGAACAAACAAAAATGCCCAGCCTGCTGCCCTCTACTCCTGAAAAGGAAGGCCCGTCATGGCAGCCACAATTAGAATTTTAATCTGATTATGATGCAGACTTTCCAAGTCCCCAGAGAAGCGCTCAGGACGGCTGCTGGGCAGGAGGCATGTCCTTTTCCTTTTTCAAGCTACCAAGGAAACTTGCGAGATCCAGGTAAATCCAAACTGGAAGAGGAGTCCCCAGAAAACATGTAGCATCTCAGTACTGTGTCAACACAGGAGGGCAGGTTGTGCAAAGCAATCCCCGCTGATCTCCTGAGAGCTAGGGGAGAAGTCAGAGACAGAGTGACTCTTCCCATCCTCCTGAGTCTAGGGCCATTTCTGCACTAGACTGTTATAGCGCTATTGTTCCACCTGCAACATCCTATGGAATTTTTTGTGCCAAAATAAACTATGTGTATTTCAGTGAGGAATAATTTCCTCACTGCCCCCTCTCCTAGTTGCCCCCTCTCCTGCCAGCCCCTCCCAAAACTGTAAACCCCAGGATTCCATAGGACGTTGCAGGTGGAATAATAGTGCTATAACAGTCTAGTGTGGAAATGGCCTAGGATTATGAAACTCAAACAGCAGGGACTTGGACAATGGGATGTACACATAGGTCTGTATTTCCCTAAATTTAGCACACTGACAGATGCGCTTTTTAGCTCTTTAAAAAGCAACCAGGAGAGGGGGCAGTGGGGAGGAAAAAAGGGTCAGGCACATGTCAGTTTGGCCAAAGGCAGGACTGAGATTTTGAAGTAAGATTACAAACGATGACAGCCACCTTGGGCGAGGGCTCCCTCTTCCTGGAATAAATGACCTTGGGAACCGGGAGGACCAGGTCACTGCCACCGGTGGGTGAAGTTCACAGGCCCCTGAAATTCTTTTGTGTACACTTGTTGTCTCAAGAGGTGACCAGCCTGAGTTAACAACTTTCAGGACCACTGGAAGGTTGGGAGGGTAGAAGCTATAAGGAAGTCAATCTTTGATATTTTGCAGTAGCATATAAGGATGAACAACTACCGTAGTTTTCTCCCCACTGTAAGGGGAAAAAAAGGAGTATTTCTGCAGTCTTAACCTGGTATTTGCACACTGCTGCTGTGTGCCTTCAGGTCCTGTCTGACATATAGCAACCCTAAGGCCAACCTATTATGGGATTTTTTTGGTAAGCTCTATTCAGAGGGGATTTGCCTTTGCCTTCCTGCGAAGCTGAGAGAGTGTGACCCATCCAAGGCCACCTGGTGGGATGCCAGGGCCAATGCTCAAAACACTACACCATGCTGGCTCATCCCAAAGTGTACTGGGGAAATTATTCCTCACAGAAATGCACATAGTTTATTTTGGCACAAAAAATTTGGAACTGGGAAAAGTGACAACCGGAGTGATGGATGGATGTGAGGGGAAGAGCCAGACAAAGGAGAGTCCAGCTTCCCACCTCTTTGTGCCGCCACCACCAATGCTGGACCCAGAACCAACAAGCAAAATAATACAAACAGACATACATGGTTGTCTCACCACATCTGGTTCTAAAAGGGTGGTAGGAGGAAAAGAGTATAACTTTATAACAAGGTATAACAAGGAGTGTGTTAACATGGGATTTGCTTAATCAGACAACAACAAAAAATCCATCTAAAATCCTTGGGCACCTGATGTTACAGGACAGCCTTTTCTCCATTAAAGCATCAGAGCTTGCTAGGGAGATCTCTTGCGGAAAAGGGCCGGCTCCGATGGTGGCCATCACTCTTGGTGACAGCTCGTCCGTTCTGCTTGTCTTCTCCTGCTTCTCAGAATGGGATGTGCAAGGCTGATCCAGATGTTTTCTATGAGAATATGGGGGCCATCCACGTCTGTCATGTTCAAGGACAGAAAGAAGACAGTAGCCCCTAGGGTCTGGTCTAGCCAAGAATTCCCAAGGCCTCCTCAAAGCCTTTGAGACATATTGGTGTGCCCTGTTCTACAACCACCAACATATGAAAGCTTCTCTCAGCAGTTTAGGGAACAAGCAGCTTCTCAAGGGGACCCGCATTTGATAGTGAGGTACAAAACTTATTCAACCTAGTCTTGTGCTTGTATTTATTCAGGGCTCTCTTGCAAGAGCAACAGACAAACATGTTCTAAAGATTTGCATGTACAGACTTTACAGACTGCAAAAGACTTGCATCGGAGAAGCAAATCTACAAAAGAGAGAAGCTTCCTAAGAAGGAGGCAAACACTGGACTCCGAAACAATCCTGGTTCTTTCTAGATTCCTCCTTTGCCTGCCCAACTCCACAGCTGCTACACCAATGTCAATATTTTTGCATGGCAGAAACGGGACAATCCTGGATCTTCATATTATTTAATAAATAAAGAATCACAGAATCATAGAAATGTAGAGTTGGAAAAGACCACACGAGCCATCCAGTCCAACCCCCTACCATGCAGGAACACCCCCAAAGCACTCCCGACAGATGGCCATCCAGCCTCTGCTTAAAAACCTCAAAGGAAGGAGCCTCCACTACACTCTGAGGCAGCATATTCCACTGCCGGACAGCCCTGACTGTCAGGAAGTTCTTCCTGAGGTTCAGGTGGAATCTCCTTTCCTGCAGCTTGAATCCATTGCTCCTTGTCCTGGTCTCTGGAGCAGCAGAAAACAAGCCCTCTTCTTCCTCTACGTGGTATCCCTTCAAATATTTAAGCATGGCTATCATGTCCCCTCTTAACCTTCTCTTCTGCAGAGTAAACATACCCAGCTCTCTAAGTCTATCCTCATAGGGCATGGCTTCCAGGCCTCTCACCATTTTGGTCGCCCTCCTCTGGACTTGCTCCAGCTTGTCAATATCCTTCTTGAATTGGGGTTCCCAGAACTGGACACAGGATTCAAGATGAGGTCTAACCAAAGCAGAGTAGAGTGGTACCAGTACCTCCCTCGATCTAGACACCATACTCCTATTGATGCAGGCAAGAATTGCATTGGCTTTCTTGGCTGCCGCATCACACTGCTGACTCATGTTCAGCTTGTGGTCTATAAAAACTACTAGATCCCTTTCACACGTACTGCTATCTAGCCACGTGTCCCCCATCCTATATTTGTGGATTCCATTTTTTCTACCTAAGTGTAGGACCTTACACTTCTCTGTGTTGAGATATCTTGCAAAAAGAGGAGAAAAGTGGGGAAATGAATAGGAAAATTCCCCTATAAGGAGCAGCTATACAGTTCAGGACAATTCTGCATAAGAAAAATCTATTTTTTGTTCGTTTGTTTGTTTTGTACAGAACATGGCACTTTCTGTGCAGAAAAAAAACATTTCTGAGCTGAAAATGCCATTTTCTAAAAAAGTGAGCAGGTTTTTCTTAGTGCAGGACTTTGATTAGCCACAACTCACAAGTACGAAGTTCCATGCTTAGTCCTTCACACCTCCAGGTAAGACTTGGAAAGAATTCTGCCTGTTGCCCTGCAAGCCACTGTTCTATCTAGCTAGAACAGTAGCTCCCAAACTCTGGTACTCTAAGTATTTTGGACTTCCACTCCCAGAAGCTCCAGCCAGCTTGGCCAACCGTTAGGAATTCTAGGAGCTGCAAAGTCTGAGAACCACTGATCCGGAAGGACACATGGTCTCACTCAGTAGAAGTTGGTTTCCTACATTTCTATCTAATACTCAGATACTGCCTCTGAAAATAAAAGTCCCATTTAGCTGTCACCAAAGAACCACTGATTGTGGAATTATAGGTGCTAGCCTCTGCCTCCAAGCTCACAACTACCAAGACACTGGGATCCCCTCTCCACTGTGGTTTCATTATACAGACCCTGGTTAAACAGGACTACACAAGAGCTAGTCTGCACTCACTGTTCTTCAGCAGAGGGGGTTTCATTGCAATCAGCCAAGGTGCTTCCAGGACTTTGAGGAAAATGTGTATTACCAGAGGCAGGGAGGGTCCATCTTGCTCTGCCTAGACTAGGGGAGTAAGCATACTGCACCCATTATAAAATTTCAATACTACTCAAACTGTTGTGGCTCTGTCTTCTGGAATCCTTGGATCTGTAGTTTGGTGATCTGTAGTTTCTCTGCTACACAGCCCTGGTCCACCCCCCTGAACTACAGCAGAGAATTCTCATCAAACTACACATCCCAGGTCTCTGTGTGACAGCTGTGGTAGTAAGAGTGGGCCCAAACTGCTACAACTCTCCACAGTCTGAGAATTTGCACAGCTACTAGCTGGCCTTTCAAGGATGGGAACTCCAAAGCCAGGCTCTTAATTGAACACATAGATGGAGAATCATCATTGGTCCTACCTGATGGAAGAAACAGAAAACAAAGGTCTCTCTCTGCATAATTACAGTACTTTGATCCCAATTTAACTGCCATACTAACATCATTCGAAATCATGGATTTGTAATCTGGGAGAAATCTATATACCTCGTCACCTACAACCCCTAGGATTCCATAAGATGAAGCTATGACAGTTAAAGTGGGATCAAAGTGCTAAATTTGGGTAGGGTGAATGAGACCAGACTCATCATTAGCCTATGCCGCCTGTGCTTTAGGACCAAAACCTAACTCTCTTTCACTCTGGCCTCGTTGGGAACTGAGGCCTTCAGATGCCCCCTGTTCTCTTTTTAGAAAGGGCACTGAAGTGCCGCAGTTCTCTGCAGACAAGGAGGAAAATGACAAGAGGCATTTTGCTCTAGTGCATGAATTGCTCTTTTGGATCACTACACGAGTCCATCAAATTGCAAGGGGAAAAAAAAAAAAGATTCCACCTAAACAATAGGAAGAACATCCTGGCAGTAAGAGCTACATTGGAAGGGACTGCTCTCCTCCTTTGCAGGTCTCCTAGCAGAGGTTGGACTAGATGGCCACCGTGGTGTCTTCCAGGTCTGTGATTCATTGATTCTGAGACCACTGTCCAAAACAGCTGGACTTCTGGGGTAGTGTGACAGGCCCTTCCTTCTCCCAGATTGGTGTGACTGGTCCCAATCTGATAAGGCACCCTGTCTGATAAGGCACACAGCTCTGCCTTTCACCCTTATAAACACCACCTTTGTGCAAAAAGGTGAGGGTTTTCAATGTTTCTTTAGCACCCACAGTTTTATGGTAGCATGTTCCCTGTGGTGCTTTATATACTGTATACAACTCAGCTGAGTCAGTATTTATAAAAATGAACTATGACATTTATTAAGATAATAAAGTCGTGTTTCAGATTTCAGATGCGTGCCGAGGTTGATATATTTCCTCCGTGCACTCTTTAGACTGTTCAGTTAAATCCTTTCACATCAGACACAAGTCTCATATCACAGTTCTTTGGCTATGCTTCCACCAAAGGCTCAAGCCCCAAACTAGATGACACTTTCTGCCCAGATTGGACTCAGGTTCGACTATTCTTCCGCCTCCCACTAGGCTTCCACTGAGAATTAAATCTCCCCACATAGGCCATTTCCGCACTAACCTGTTATAGTGCGATGACTCCACTTTCAACATCCTCTGGAATCCTGGGGTTTGCAGTTTCGGGAGGGGCCAGCCGGCCCCTCCCGAAACTGCAAACCCCAGGATTCCAGAGGATGTTGAAAGTGGAATCATCGCGCTATAACAGGCTAGTGCGGAAATGGCCATAGTCACATTCCCTGGATGACTGAGGGACTCCACTTCCTAGCTCCCTCCAAGGATTAAACTGAAAGAAAGAATACTCACAGGTACCCGGCTTTATATATCCTTTTTCTCTCAGCCACCAGCCCCTCCGCACAATATTGGGCTGAGTTTCTCTCTGGAGGAGCTATTCTCCTTGCCTGGCAACCTGCTTCCAGGCTGCACCGGCACTTCAGATGGCCACACAACCCAGAACTTCATCACAAGCAGCAACAGGCATTCACTGGGGGTAGAAACTGGGGACCACGGGGAAACAAAGGAGATTTCCCAGAGACTCCTGAGTGCAATGGCATCTTTTACATGCAGAAATATTTGAGTCTGTCTCCATGGAATTATTTCACCTCTGCAAAAGGATAGGGTTGCTAAACTCCAGCAAACAGACCTCTTCTAAAGCAGGAAAGTCTCCTATTTCCCTAAGCTCTCAAGAAAAACTAGATTGACAAACCCAAACAAAAACTCTTTTGAGTCCTTTTTTTTTATCAAGCCAGATTCCTTCACAATCTCTGCTCTTTTTGTTTTCCCAGGGACTTGGCAAAGGAATCCCTGAAAGGTAGTGGGCTCTAGCACACAGAACAAGTAGGATGCAATTCTCACACAAGCTGCCAAGGTGGAAATATGAAACTGTTCATGCCTGGGTAACCTTTAATGAGCTAAGCAGCATCGACCACAGCCTACTGCCCCCTTCTCCGGACAACGTATCCCAGTCAGCAGTTTTGGCTGGATTCTATTTAGGGGGAGAGGTCTAAAAATAACAAGAACAGGTCATATTTCTGCTAACAGTTCTGACACCGGAGCGGAGGCAAGACAACAGGGAAGTGGGGCTTCTACTTGTTTGTATTCTCTAGAAAGATTTCAACAAGAATCAAGTGGGAGACTCCTATGAAACCTCCAGATTAGAAGGATGGTCTGTCCTGTCCTGTTCTGTCCTGTCTGATAGCAATTTTGTGCTCCTTATTTTACTCCTAAGTGTCCCCTTGCACTCCTCAGCCTCTGTTTTCCCCAAGACCACAGAGCTAGAAGGGACTCCAAGGGCCATCTAGCCCAACCCCTTGCTAGTGCAGAAGTTCACTGCTAAAGCATCCCCCACAGGTGGCCTCCAAACTCTGTTTTAAAAACCCCAATGAAAGAGAGGTCGGAGCCTTTGGAAGGAATCTGTTTAGCCAGCAAACAGTTCTTACAAGCCGGTCTTCCTAATGCAGGATTGAGCAACTGCAACAGGTTTGCGAGCCATAATGTCTGCCCACAGAATTACCCAGTCACCCAAAACTGGAAACATCTAGAAGTCCATTTCTGGTTTTGAAAAACAGGTATTTTTAATGTTCGAGAGTGCTGGAGGGTTGTGCAACGGATTTAAAATGTGAATTGCCATTCCTGGAAGCTTCCAAAAGAGGGAATTCCCCCTTCCTCACACACACACACACACACACACACACACCTCTTTGCCGACAAAAAAGGCAGACCTGGAGTATGGAAAGGCTGAGTTTTTGTTTTTGTTTTTTTGAAGAGAAAAAAAAAACAGCCATGGGAAGCATACTCCTTCCATTCCATTCTAATCTTTTGTCAGAATATATTTTTGTCAGACGATACTGCAGATGAACAACTGGGCACCTACATGGATGGGAGAGGTTTGGTTTCTGGGACCACCATTAGATGAAGGACTACCAGCTCCAGAAAGGCTATACCCGTGAAGGCTGGGAAGCATGTCTTTGGCAAAAGCATGCAATTTAGAGAGAGACACTTAGCCTTTTCAGCCAAAGATCTCTAGTGTTTACCTAAACTACAAATCCCAGGATTCCACAGGATGTTGCCATGGCAGTTAAAAGTGGAATCAGAGCTCTCCAACTTCAACTGTGTGAAAGAGTTCTTAGATTCAGCTCCTTAGGCTCATAAAGCCTCTGAGGATAGGCATAGAGGGTTCCATGAACAAACAACTCCACTTTAATTTTGCAAATCATGAAACACTCAGCACTTCACGGGGTTCTGTCCACAATTGGCCTCTTTTCAAGCGGACACCCATCCTTCTCCATTCTTAACTTCAGAGATTAAGAGGCAAGTATCCAGCTCAGTATAATTAAGGGTTAAAAACGAGAGGGGAGGCTTTGAGCAAACAGGTCGCTAATTACCCCTTAGAAGGTCCCTGGAGGAAGCAAGGGCATTTAAAACCCAGCACGTGCATTCCCAAGGTTGTCTTCATTCTGATTCTGGCCTGACGTTCAGTGCACACATATTTTTAAAACACACATGCATAAAGAGACTGCTCTAAATTAGGCTCCACACCTGCAAGCCCCGTTAACCAGCTCCAGTTAATTACACCACAATCTACGCCCGTTAATGTGCATGTTTTAAATAAATTAGGAAGCCTTGTTCAAACAGGTGCAATGAAGCTGCAGGGCTGGCTGGCAGGAGGCAACGTTATACGAGACAGCACATCACTAGAAATTTATCTCTAGGACTTTTTTCAAAATTCAGCAGTGGGAGCTTTCCTAGGCAGCACGTGGCCTGCAGGTGAGATGCAGTTCAGCCCCGTACAGTCGTACCAACTGTGGGATTATGGGAGCTGTAGTCCACATCATTTGGATGCTTCTGATAGGGAAGGCTGGGTTAAAGATTCTCCTTCAGTGCAATACAGGAGGTGACTAAGGGAACACAGATAAATTGGCCTTATGCTGAACCAGACCACATCTATGCCAGTTTTGTCTTCTCCGGCTGGAAGCACCTCCTCTGCAGTCCTGAACAGTGGGAAGTCTTTTCCCTTAGCTGCTACCTAATTTTTTTAAAAAAAGCTGGAGATGTCACAAATTGGCACTGGGACCTCCTGTATGGAAGGCATGGAGGTTATTAGTGTTGAGAGAAAAAGCAAAACCTGGGGAGCATTCAGCGTAATCTATGAGGGCCAAAATCCATCAAGAATTTCTCCTAATACAAATTATTTTGAGCATCCTGGGACATGTGTCCTCTTCTTGTGGGCTCTAGCATTGATCCATCAGCCAAGATTTCTCCAGCACAAATCTCATCTCTGCCCCCTTGTCCCTGGGCAGATTTGGAAATGTACTCTTTCTTCAGCAATCTCCCACCTGCACTGGGGTGTTATCTATCTTCTAAGCTGGTTGTAAGAATTACTGGGATAATATGTAATATGTATTACTGGGATAATACATGTAAAACTAAGAACCAGCCTGGTGTTGCCGTTTTAGCATTTAGCTTGGACTCTGCGGAACCAGAGTTCAAATCTCCATTCAGGGGTGGAAAAACCCTTCCAGGTGACCTTGGGCAAGTCTCACGCTCTCAGCCTTAGAGGAAGGCAATGTTGGTAAATGTCCTCTGAAGAAATTTTGCCAAGAAGACCCTGTGATAGGTTTGCCTTAGAGTCACCAGCAAAGGTGCACACCACCACCACAACAACTGTGTAAAACTGTCTTAAACATTAAAACCAAGTCCTGCAGGTTGAGCCTCCCTAATTCAGAAAGTCAAAATCTGAAGACCTACAAAAAAGAACAAACCTGGAACTTTTTGCCACCAGCTGCCCGTTTCCACCTTTGAAGCAGTGGCTGTGTTGGTCCTGCTCATTCATCTCTCAGATCCTCAGTCTCCCTCCAGCCTCACATCTCATACACAAGTAGTAAACAAATGAGATGTGGCAGGAGGCATAGATATGTGCTAAGCACTACGCTTGAATTCCTGTTATTTCACAAATCCTCACATCTTCCTCCAGCCTCCTGTCTTGTTTGTTCGCTACTTGTGTTATGAGATATGAAGCTGGAGAGAGACTGAGGATGAACAGGTTGCTTACCTGTAACTGTGGTTCTTCGAGTGGTCATCTGATGACCTAGTGTATGCCATCATACACTAGGAGCTTTAGCGCCTGCGCGGTAGCGTTCGGAAACTTCTAGAGCTTGTTCGCTTGGCGGGAACCCCTCCCCCACGCCGGTACTGCGCATGCTCCTCCCGCCGAGCAACGGTCTCTCCTCAGTTCTGTCGTCCGCCGTAGAACCTACAGGGACCTGAGAAAGAGGGGAGGAAGGGCGGGTGTGTATGATGGCACAGATGACCACTCGAAGAACCACAGTTACAGGTAAGCAACCTGTTCTTCTTCTTCGTGGTCTCTGTGCCTTCATACACTAGGAGACTGTGTAGCTTACCGGTTGGACGGCGGGTCAGGTCCTATAGCACGGAAGCCAACACCTCACGTCCAAACCGGGCATCTCTGCGCGACCGGCAGTCGAGCCTGTAGTGGCGCACGAAGGTCGATGGTTGGGACCAGGTCGCCACACGGCAGAGTTCATGCAGGTCAACTCCTCGCAGGAGGGCCGCAGAAGTAGCCACCGCTCTGGTGGAGTGGGCTCGAAGCAGGACTGGCGGAGGCTTCCTCGCGAGCTCATACGCCAGTTGAATAGTCCGTACCACCCATTTGGAGAAGCGCTGGGTGGACACTTTGAGGCCCTTCCGACGTCGCCCATAGCAAACGAAGAGATGCGGCGTCTGTCGGAAGGAAGCAGTCCTGTCCATGTAGAAGGCCACGGCCCGACGCACGTCCAGGGAGTGGAGAGACCGCTCCAACGGTGTCGTCGGGTTCGGGAAGAAGGCAGGCAGGATGATGTCCTGGTTGAGATGGAAACTGGACACCACCTTAGGCAGGAACGAGATGTCAGGTCTCAGGACCACCTTGTCTCTGTGGAAGACCGTGAAGGGCTCATCGGATCGAAGAGCTGTGATCTCACCTGCTCGCCTCGCTGAGGTCACCGCTACCAAGAAGGCAGTTTTCATGGTCAGAAGCCTATCATCCGAGGTCGCCATCGGCTCGAAGGGCGGCTTTGTCAGCTGCGAGAGCACGAGCGAGAGGGACCACGGCGGTAGCGGCGGCGATACCGGCGGGTAGAGATGATGAAGTCCTTTCAGGAACCGCTTAACGGTATCGTTCCTGAAGAAGGCCGAGGCAGCCGACCGTGGCGGTTGGTATGCCACGATCGCGGAGAGATACACCTTCAGGGATGGAAACGCCAGCCCCTGTTGCCGGAGGTGCAGGAGGAAATGCAGGACGGTAGAGAGCCCCGCGGGCGATACCGGCTCACTCCTCTCGTTAGCGAAGGTCAGGAAGCGTCGCCACTTGTATTGATAGTTGCGACGGGTGGATTCCTTCCTGGCCGCGACGAGGACGGTACCGAGCACGGGATCGTCTAGTGCGATATCCTCCAGGCATGGAGGGCCAGGCGTGGCAGGTCCGGATGGAGGACTCGGCCGCCGGAGTGGGAGAGCAGGTCCGGTGTCGGTGGCAACCGGAGCAGGTCGTCTCGTGCGGCTTGTAGCAGGGGTGCGAACCAATGTTGCCTCGGCCAGTACGGGGCTACCAGGATCGCGTCGGCTTGGTCGGCGAGGATCTTCGATATCGTCCGGCCGAGCAGCGGGAACGGCGGAAACGCGTAGAGGAGTTCCCCGGTCCACGGAAACTGGAAAGCGTCCCCGATGGAGGCACGATCGTGGCCCGCTCTGGAACAGAATCGGCGACACTTCGCGTTTTCCCTGGTCGCGAAGAGGTCGATCGATGGTTCGCCCCAGCGGTCCCGAATCAGTCTGAACGCCTCTCCGGAGAGAGACCATTCGTGAAGATTGCGTCGCGACTGCCACCATCGGAGGGATGAGCGGACGTCTCCCGGCAGCTGCAGTCGGAGTGTCTGTTCGTCTCGCAGGGGGTCGAATATGCGGACGAACCAGTGTTGAAGAGGTCTCGCTCTCAGCCTGGCGAGATATGTCACAGCGGTCGTCGCAGCCATGTAGCCCAAGAGCTGCTGGACGCTTCTCGCAGATAACGTCGGGGCCGTACGCGCGTGAGCGGCGGCCCGGATCAGGGTTTGGGCTCGAGACTCTGGTAGGTACGCCCTGGCGGAGGTCGAGTCGAGCGTCGCCCCGATGAAGTCCAAGATCCTCGCCGGCTCGAGGTGGGACTTCTTCGGATTCACCCGTAGACCAAGGCGGGTCAGGAGTGACAACGTCATGTGGACGTCGTGGTAAAGTCTCCGTTTGCAGGACGCCACCAACAGCCAATCGTCGAGGTAAGGGAAGAGAGAAGCACCCTTCGTCCGCAGGAAGGATACCACCGGGGCCATGCACTTGGTGAAGACCCTTGGGGCAGTCGAGAGTCCGAACGGCAGCACCTTGTACTGGTAACAGGTGTCGTCGACTGCGAAGCGGAGGTACCGTCTGTGCTGCGGGCGAATGGCGATATGGAAGTATGCGTCTCGGAGATCGATGGAGGCGAACCCGTCCCCTCGATGTAGGAAGGGCAGGATCGACGGTATCGTGACCATCTTGAACCTTTTGGGGCGGATGTAGTAGTTCACCCCTCTGAGGTCTAGGATCGGCCGGAGGGTACCGTCGGCTTTCGGTACCGTGAAGTACCTGGAGAAGAAGCCGGTGGTCTTGGCCTCTTGCGGGAGCTGCTCGATCGCCCCTTTCTGGAGGAGGGACTGGATCTCTTCCAGGAGGGCCGGACTCGACGGGGTGGAGTAGTAAGCGCCTCGAGGCGGAATATCGTGAAACTCGATGGCGTAGCCAAGACGGACGATGGAAAGCACCCAAGAGTCCGTAGTGACATGTTGCCACTCCGCGAGGTGTCGAGCTAGAGTCGGTCGGTCTCCGAGTGCAGATGGTAGGCTGAAGAGTGGGTATTGGTAGGTCCTGCCAGGCACGTCAAAACCGAGACTTTGTCTCGGAGGAGGACTTCTTGGACGAAGCCGGGCGTCGTCTAACCGTGCGTCTGGCCGACGAGCCGGAGGACGGTCTTGACTGTCCACACTGGGCCGAACGCTGGAACGACGAAGTGGAAGATCGTCGCCAGGATGGGCGGAAGGCGGAGGTCCTGCGGGCTTGCGTGGCCGGCTGTAGCCCGATCTTCTTGGCGGTTAACCTCGCCTTCACGAGATTGTCCAACGCTTCGTCGGTGGACGAATTGAATAGGCCCTCACCGTCGAAGGGGAGATCTTCAATTCTCCTTCTGGTGTCCTCCTGGATGTCGGCCGGCCGCAGCCAAGCATGGCGGCGCAGGCCGATGGATCCCGCCATGACCCGGGAGGCAATCTCCACTGCGTGCCTGGAGGAGGCCATCTGCTGTCGAGCGATGGAGATGGCCTCGTTGAATATCACCGAGGAGGCTTGGCGGATGTCCTCCGGTACCGCCTCCATCGCCGGTTGCAGGCGATCGAGCACCTTTTTCAGGTATGCCGCGAGGCAAGCCTGAGTGTTGGACAGCCTGATCTGCAAGGAGGCGGCGGAATAGAACCGTCTTGCATAGGCGTCCAACTTCCTGCCCTCTTTATCCGGCGGGGTGGTGTGCTGCCTGCCGGAGCCTTTCGTCTGTGCCGACTCGACCACCACAGAGTTCGGTGCAGGGTGGTTGAAGAGATAACCGGTGTTATCCTTCTGCACCCTGTAGAGGTGTTCCAACCGCTGCGGTATCGGCTGCGCCGAGGCCGGCCTATCCCAGGCGGCCTTCACCAGTCTGGATATCCGGGGCAGGAGAGGCAGCGGGGCCGTGGCAGGTTGCTTCTCCTCGAAGACGGAGAAGGCTGGATCGTCGTCCTCCGGCTCCGCATCGGCGATCTTAAGGCCGAGGGTAGTGGCCATGCGGAGCAGCATCGCAGAGAACTGGTGGACGTCCTCTGGAGCAGAATCTGGGATCGGATCCCCGAATCCCAGCGGAGGAGACTCCTGGGAGGCCGCCTCAGACACCTCTGACTCCGCACTCGAGTCGTACGACTCTGAGGTCGGTGAGTCCTCTCGCCGCTCGCTTTCCGGCTCCTTCGCAGTCGCCACAGGTGTTGCCTTCCTAGGCTTCTCTGCAGCCGGGGCGGTGGTAGTAGCAGCGTCACGCTTGGGCTGGCTGACCACAGACTTCACCTTCTTAGTGGTGACAGGGGTAGTCTGGCAGGCTGACGTCGTCGTAGCCCGCTCAGTCACCACCGACTCCGTAGGGCGCGTCGCCGTTGCCGTGACCCTAGGAGGTGGCGATATCGCCCGATACCGAGGTGAAGGCTCCCTCGCCCTATGATATCGAGGAGAGGGAGAGCGGCTGAAGGAGCGGCGGTCCGACGGAGATCGGCTTCGGTGTCGACGGTACCGAGCCTCGTCCCCTCTAGGCGAGCGCGATTCGCGCTGTCGACGAGGTGACTGGGACCTCCGGAAGGTCTCCCAGCGACTCGGGCCACGATGGTACCGATCCCGGTACGATGGCGAATGTGACCGATAAGAGGCCGGGCGCTCTCTCCATTCAGATTCCCTCGCGTACCTGGCCACGTAGGACGCCGAGGTGTATCTGGAGGCAGACGAGCGAGGTTGTTCCTCTCTTGTCTCCCTAGGAGGCGGCGAGGCCACCGGACGCTCGGAAGAGCGGGACCGGGACCGGAAGGAGGTCGAACGCCGCTCCGGAGAAGCAGAGGGCTCTCTCTGCTGCAGGTCGGGCGACCTGCGACAGCTAGGAGGGCGGTGGCGCTCCTCCACCAGGGTTGGAGGGTCTGCCACAGGCGAGTCCGGCCGCTGTTGGGGAACGTCCTCGATCTCATCATCCGAGAGATCGACGGACTCGCCTCGCCCTTTGGAAGGCTGCTGAGTAGGAGGAGGAGTAGGAGGTTGAACGTCCCCAGCCAGGGAGCGCTTCTTCTTCTCCTTCTTCTTCTTCTTCTCCTTCTCCTTGCCCTTGCCTCCGTCCGGAGCAGGGCGCTTTTTAGCAGGCGTCTCCGTCAGGGGAGCCTCAGCCTTCCTCGCCGTCGAGGATCCTTTCGCTGACTTGGCAGCCGCTGACAGCTTCGGGATCCTCGGTAACGCCGAGATCGGCGTTTTCGCCGGTACCGAGCCCGATACCGACGAGGTGGACGGA
Source organism: Ctenosaura bakeri (assembly GCA_948474755.1). Taxonomy (NCBI): domain Eukaryota; kingdom Metazoa; phylum Chordata; class Lepidosauria; order Squamata; family Iguanidae; genus Ctenosaura; species Ctenosaura bakeri. The sequence continues at coordinate 62,529 of CAOLHI010001920.1, forward strand.
ACGGCAGCCGCCGATACCATCGATGGCGTGGTCGTCTTCTTGTCGGCCATCTTGGAAGTGGAGGTCTCGTCTATCGCCCGCAGAGACTGTTCCCAACAATAAGACTTAAGTCTCGCGGACCGGTTGCGGAGAGTTTGGGGAGTAAAATCCCGGCAAATTGGGCAAGTCCGGATGTTGTGGGACTCACCCAAACAGAAGAGACACTCCATGTGGCTGTCGTTGAGGGCAACTTTGCGCCCGCAGGACACGCACTTCTTGAAGAGCGCGGACATAAGACGAAGAACGCCAAACTGCGAAAATTCGAAAAGACCAAAGCCGAAGGGGGAGTCCGAAAGAGAGGTCAGAGACAGTCCAAAAGTCCGTAAAACCGTGAAAACAGCAAGCCAAGCACAAAAGTGAGAGGAACAAACTAAAGAACCTTCCGTACGCGACGGCGGACGAGAAAGAACTGAGGAGAGACCGTTGCTCGGAGGGAGGAGCATGCGCAGTACCGGCGTGGGGGAGGGGTTCCCGCCAAGCGAACAAGCTCTAGAAGTTTCCGAACGCTACCGCGCAGGCGCTAAAGCTCCTAGTGTATGAAGGCACAGAGACCACGAAGAAGAACTGAGAGAGTGAGGATATAAGGGACCTGATAAGTGTATTTGGAAAAAAATACAGTACTGTACAGGAGATCACCAGCCACCCTCTTCTGCCTTTGAGGTGGCAGTGGTGCTCCTGCTTATTCATTCGTGGGCTTCCCAGAGATTTCCTGTACAGTACTGTATTTTATGTTTGCGCAAATACAAGTGTTCCAAAATCCAAAAACATTGCAAATATGAAACACTTCTGGTCTAAAGCATTTTGGGTACGGAATAGCCTGTACTACTAGCAGAGGGTGAAGCTGATAATCACAATAACAAAAAAAACAAGGGTGGCGACATTGACATCATCATCAGGTATTGCGACCATTTGGTCTATAGAACCCATATAATATTAAACCACCAGTAACCCAGCCTGGGTGGTGAGCTATTTGTCCATATCAAAATGCAATACAGTCATGTCGCATGCGAACAAGCTTCTGCCAGCCCTGCTCATGTGAGGCCGATTAATCAGAGATGAATTGAGAGCAAACAGCTGCCTGATTGCCTCTTAGGTGAGGGAACGGCCAGCCGTGTTTCTGCCAGCATGTCTCTGTTTCATCTGCATCACCACCGATGCAGCTGTGTGGTTGCATGATGCCTTCCCCATGCCTCCCCCGCCACCACCATCACGCAAGCTACGCAGAACCAGCCCCTTGAAGGTCACCCCACGGTCAGGGCCCCTGCTGAAGGGAAGCACGATGGGCAGCGAGGAGTCAACCTGAGCTTAGCTACTGGAGAGGCATGTCCAAAATTAGCAGTTAAAAGGGGAAAAGGGGAAAGAGAGAAGCGTGAAGCCAATGTTAAGAAGAAAAGGCTGAGTGGAGGCTAAAGAAGCTGCAGAGAAATAAAGCAGAGTTGGCATCTACATCTAAGGAGAGGAAGGTGCTCAGTGAGCGCCCGGCTGTGGCACCCTACCATCATGTTCTTCGATATAGGGCTTGGGTTTCTTTCTCAATTTGGACTTCTTCTTACTGTTCCTTTCCAGGAGTTCTTTAATGTGCTGAGTAACTGGGAAACAAACAGAACCATGAAGACAACAGAACGGAACACAAATTGGGGGGTGGGGGGAACACAAATTTCAAACACAAAAAATGAAACCAAAAGGACATGGAGCACTGCTTTCAATGCCAACTGGCTCAGAGGGAATTGTGCATTTTTTGAGGGTGGCATTTTGAATCTGTCAGGTAAAGTTGGGAGGAAGACAGGGAATCCACAATAGAGGTGGGCCAAAGAGACTTGAGTTTCTGGTTTTATTGATGGGGGAAGCAATTCCAGCAGGTACATTTTCATCTTGCAATTTCTTACCATCTTCAGTGGCCATCTGCCATCACCACCACCACCACCACCCTGGGGTTACTGCTTTCTCCTTGATTAAACACATGGCTGATCCTATCCAGTCTGGGTCCATATGGGAAATAGGGTTGAAGCAACAATGCTGTGTAGTCAATAACTATGGGATACATAATGAAGGAGGGCTGGAAATCATGTGGCTCTCCAGGTGTGACTTCCTTAGGTCTGCAGAGCTCTTGGTTAGGAACAATGGAAGATGCAATTCAGAAACAGCAGGCAGGCTGCATGATTTCCACCCCTGCTCTTATGGCAGGAAGAATACAGTGTGAATAATATTTAGCTATAATAAATAAAGGCTTTTATAGGCCTGGACAGAATACTCAAAGGACAGGTTCCTCCTACACAATCCTGTCTAGCTACTGAGATCAATACAAGAAATTCTCCTGTAGCTGCTGGGACCATTTGGGAGTCTTGTGGTGCTCTGAATGAAGACCTTACGTGATTCATCTGATTTCCTTCCTAATCCTATTGTAGCATTAACTGAATACATATTTATTCTGGCGTGATCTCTTACTGTCTTTATGAGGTACCCAACACCTATCCTGCACTGCCATTTTAATTGTATATGCATTTCCTACTGGTGTTAAGTTGTTCTGTTTTCTTTTTCAGTTTTACATCATATTTACCTGAATTTATACTCTGCCCTTCAATCCAAGAAACAAGGACATCTTATGAATGTATGCTACCTTGGGTGTTTTGCTGAAAATAAAAACTGCAATCTATTATTCCCATAACTAAACAAGCACATTTTCACAAGAAGTTCTGAAAACCCACCAGAAAAAGGGAAGGGACTTCATTGGTTCTTGTGGGTTTTTTCGGCTTTGAGACCATGTTCTGGTTGTATTTTCTCCTGATGTTTCCCCTGCATCTGTGGCTGGCATCTTCAGAGGAAGGGTGAATTGGAAGTGGAGTGGAGAATATATATGCCAGTCTCCTCCTCCATCAGGGAGGGAGCAATTAGCATAATAGTCCTATTGTGTGTATTGAATACTTGCTCCCTCTCCTCTGGAGGAGGAGACTGACATATATATTCTCCACTCCACTTCCAATTCACCATTCCTCTGAAGATGCCAGCCACAGATGCAGGCGAAACGTCAGGAGAAAATACAACCAGAACATGGTCTCAAAGCCTGAAAAACCCACAAAAACCAATGGATTCTGGCCGTGAAAGCCTTTGACTCTACACGGAAGGGATTTCACTTTTTTATTTTTATTTTTTAAGCAGCACTTTAGTCCTGAGCAGTGCACCTTGCAGAAACAAAGTCTGTGCGGCTTCACTTGACCCACGGGACACATGGAGTATCTCCATCAATATGGAAAGCAAATGTCTTTCCCTTGTGAGAGGGTACTGGATGCATGGCCTCTTAATGATTTCAGCAGAAAATCTATGAGTTTCAAAAAGAAACAAGTGACTAAGGAAACTGTACAAGGAGATTGTTTGCAGTGCAGCCACCTGCAGGATGCTGTTCCAGAATTAATTTCACAGCCATGCAAAGGAACACAGGAAGGCAACAAACTCCCCCAATCTCTTTCCAGAAGGGGATTCTCACTTCAGCCTTTTTTAGGCAGGCTGGTATAGAAGGCACTGACTTTGTACCCCACCAAGGAGCAGAGGCTGATTTTCCTCTACTAAAATAAAAAAAATGGACTGACTCTTCAACACTCAGCCAAACTAGCTAGAACCTCCGAAAAAGGACACCAGGCTTGCAACTGGATAAAAGGACATGTGAATCTGGGTGGGAAGAGAGAGGGTTTCCAATAACGTTAATGTAATCTCTGTTCTCCTGGATGGGAAAATCTGCCTTTAGGGTTCACAAATAGATCAAAAGCAGCCCTGAGCCCTGAGAAGTCTTCATGGACGGTGCGTCATAAGGCAGGGATGGGGACACTGTAGTTCAAAAAGCCATCTTGAGGTCTCCAGGGGCTCCTAGCACCCCAGGTTTTTTGCCCCTGGGGACATGAAGGTAGTTTTGCCAGGTTGGGGAACTTTTGGGCAGTTTTAAGCCAGAAGAGGTCCTTTGTTCAACAGGAAGCGAAGCTTCCAGATCACTTCTAGATCATTTCCAGTTAGGGAAAAAAAGGCCTCTCTTGAGCCTAAAATGCCCTAGAGTCTCTCTAAAACATGGCAGAATTGCCCCCATGGCCCCTGGCTGAGAGGGGATTTGGGAGGAAATAATTATTTTGGGGAATTCTTCTTTGACGTGGGACATATGAGACGAGTGGACTTAACAAGGTCCCTCATGGGGTGAATGCAGACCTTTAGCCCCTGATTGTTGTCTAACCCCACCATTAGGAAATAAAGGCCATTGCCACACTACATTGTTATAGTGCTATTATTCCACTTTCAACCTTCTATGGAATCCTGGGATTTGCAGTTTAGGGAGAGCATTTAGTATTCTCAGCCAGAGAGCTCTTTGGCCTCAGGAAACTACAAACCCCAGAATTCCACAGGAGGTTGAAAGTGGAATAATAGCACTATAACAGAGTAGGGTGGAAATGGGCAGAGAGTGCTCTGCCTTCTTAGCCCAGAAGTAAACAAGTGCTTGAGGGCACCTCTTTCCAGCAGAAAGCTCTGATCCAAAGCGATTCATTGTGAGCACTGAAAACAAAAACAGGGTGGTGGTGATGAGCCAAAGAGCAATTTATACAAGGTAAAAATGTTGGTACCAGGAAAGAAACAAACAGCTTCCCTCTTTCTGATTTTGCAACATTCAGAAATACAGGATGCTTCATTAGGCAAAGGATACAGGTTGATGAATGGACAGCATCACCAATAATGCTAATTGAGTCTGGGGGCTACATCCAACACCCAACACCCCAGGAGCAAGACGGATGAACAAACTCTGGCTGATTTTGTGAGGGCAGGACCCCTTTAAAGTTCTTCTGGATCAGCCAGATCCCAATAGCACAGAAAACAAGGCTCCTATTAACATAAAATGACACCAAAGTGGAAAACCAATATAAATGAATAAAGGAACTGATTGGCATACTTCAGGTGTGGCTGGGGTCAGGTTTTACCCAATGGTAGGGAGAAGAAATTGTGTTGATATCGAATACTGGCACTCCCAAGAAATGAAGGTGGCTGAGATAAATCCAGCATGGATCACAACAGTGTGCAAGAAACAAGTCTGATGTGGGCCAGACCAGCAGAAATGCATTTTTAATTCTTGGTCACAAAGGGGTGAATAGCAGCCATGCTCTTCATCAAGAACTATTCCAGAAAAGAAATGCTTAGGGTCGTCCATACATTCTGACAGTTGTGCATTCACACTCCTGGCTGTCACATTCACACTTCAGTGGACACTACCGTGTACATGTGTATGTTTGTGGGTCAGACAGAGAGAGTTTATCAAGCAGCAATAGTTCCCCATCAACCTGTCCTCCTCCTTCTCCCAACTTATTTGCAAGCACCATGTTCTGTGGAGAGGGCTGGTGCAGGTGCAGAAAATTTCTCAATGGCAATTATAACAGCACCACAGCTGGCTCTGAAATCTGGGCCAAGTGTGGGTGTAAGCAGAGAAGGGAGGGGTGCAGTTTGGCTGGTCGACACAGCAAGTTTAAAGAATTAACCAAGAACAAGCAGTTCTGTTTGCTGCAACCAACCTGAAGGCAAAATGGATACACTCAGGTTGGGTTGCAAAAACAGTTTTGGACAATCCAAATTATATATCAGGGTTATAAGGGCCTTAGCTTTGGCTAGATTCTGTGGACTGGTTTCATTGCTAAAGAGGCTGACGAGAAACTGAGTGCATCCCCAAATGGCTGGGATCCAGTAGGAGACATAGTGCATGAACTGTGGACGAGGCACCCGTTCTGCTACACAAAGGCAGGGCAGCTGCCAGTTACAGAAATGTAGGAGCAGCTTGCTATAGTGATGTGTCCAGGAAAATCACAAGCACAGCATGAAGGCAACAGCCCTCTCCCATTCAGATTCTGGGAGCTGTAGTTCAAAGAACTAGCTCTTCCAAACTCTATTCTTGCTTTTGTTTTCCACCAGATGCACTTCAGAACCATGATGTCTCTGAAGGGATAACAGCCACTGATGGATCTACTTTTGAAGCAAGAGCACTGCCATGGTAGAGAAATACATAGATAAGATGGCAACAAGGCAGGGACCAGGACGCGGCCAAGCCTCTGTAAGCCAACAGAGGACCTTCCACAAGCTGATGGACCTTTCCAGGTGCCTCCCTCCTTGGCTTGCCATTTAAGACATCATCAAAGCTTAGGAGCTAAAAGAGGACACTGTTTTGAACAGTAAATGCTTATTCAGCAGTTCTCAAAACTTCGGCCCTCTAATTTTTTGGGGGGCTTTAATTCCCAAGTGTCCCAGCCAGCCAGCTATTCCGGGAGCAGAAATCTAAAACGTCTGAATGGCCAAAGTTTGAGAACCACCATGGCCTAAATATGGCAAAATGAGAAATGGTTTTTATAGTTTAAACAGAATTACAATGCATCTCATCATGGCAGGGAGACTCTATGACCAGATAACCCTGCATGCCTGCCGAGCACACTGTCCGGGTGCTGTCAACTGTGGATGATGGGCCTCTTAAATGTTTCTGCTTTTTCTCCTTATGATGCTTCATCTTTGATTTAGATTTAGGCTTGAACAGGACACAGCCCTTCACTGAGAGGACAGCTTCAAAAGGAGGAGTATTTTTAGGCCACCCTTCCAATGGAGGACTGTATTCCAGAAAAGAATGGCCATCCAACAAACGAATGAAAAGTGGTCCTCGATGCTCAGCCTTGTGCCCTCTTTCCCTTCATTGAGCCATTCTGGTCACTTGGCTATCAGCTATTTCTTAATGTTTTACCTCCAACAGCTACTGAGGGCTTGGTTAGTTCCAGGAACATGGATGCGTAATTAAGGGCTACGACCAGGCCAGTCAGTAGAGGAAGGAGAGGGCTTGTTTTCTGCTGCTCCAGAGACCAGGGCAAGGAGCAATGGATTCAAGCTGCAGGAAAGGAGATTCCACCTGAACCTCAGGAAGAACTTCCTGACAGTCAGGGCTGTCCGGCAGTGGAATCTGCTGCCTCGGAGTGCAGTGGAGTCTCCTTCCTTGGAGGTTTTTAAGCAGAGGCTGGATGGCCCTCTGTTGGGAGTGCTTTGAGGGTGTTCCTGCATGGCAGGGGGTTGGACTGGATGGCCCCTGGGGTCTCTTCCAACTCTACATTTCTATGATTCTATGATTTGGGGAAAAGGCAATTACATGTGTTTTCAGGGCAGTAATTTGAGACTTCTTACGGGCAATGTATATTCTCAGAGTAGCTGTTTGGCAGAACGGCTGACATACAAATACCTTCCGCTAGGAAAGTTTCAGGTAAGAATAAGCAACGGCACTGAGGAAGGAGGCTCCACTTAAAAAGTCGTAAGCTTTTACTCCTTCTCCTACACTCATACTGGCTCAGGGACTGTGTAGGATCTGAATCTACTGGTTTGTATTCTACACGCTAGAGCAGCAGAAGACAAGTTGACTCTGTCTTCTTGTTATCAGATCACCTTTCAAACCTTCTCTTCCCCAAATTAAATACACCCTAAAACATTCCTCATGGGGGCTTGGTTTTCAGACATCTGACCTTCTTGTTTGAAAAACCATTGAATAAAACAATGAAAAATCAGCTCTAATTTGAAACAATTTAGAAGCATTTAAAATGCAGAAGTATGGGTGAAAGTACAACACCCTCCATTAAATGATGCTTCCTCAGTAATCAGTTAATAATAATAGCAATAGCATTTATTTCTATACCGCTTATCAACTGAGTGTTATCTAAGCGGTTTACAATGTATTTTAGCTAATTGCCCCCAACAAGCTGGGTACTCATTTTACCGACCTGCGGAAGGATGGAAGGCTGAGTCAACCTTGGAGCCCGGCAGGATCGAACTCACAACCTTGTGGTTGCAGTACCGGCATTTAGCCGCTGAGCCACCAGGGCTCCTTAACAGCCAAAAAAGAAAAAGAAAAGAAAAAGATGTACAGGAAGGAAGTAAGGAGGGAAGGAAGGGTCTTTTTCCTAAGCCCTGAGCAGGACTGACCATTTGCCATCTTTACAAAATGTTGTTAGGTCCTCCCCAGATCCAGAGCAAACTATATCACTTAGCAGAAGATATGCTGCTTTAATACATTAGGCTTTAGGGCTTGTTTGGGGGGGGGTTGGCAGGTGTGGGGGGACAAGGAGGAGGTACACAACGGACATGCAATGACTCCAAGGACAGGGAGCCATTATAACAGTTCCCGCATTAAATCAGGACTAGATTTCCAGCACAGATGGGCGAAAGGGGAAGGCCGAGATGAGGGAGCCCAGCAAGACATTCAGTGTTGTTCCTCTCTCTGGGACACAAGAGAGGGCCTGTTGCTGGCAGAGCACACCCACATCCTGGCATGAAAAAGAGCTGAAGATGAAGGGCAGAGGATGTGATGTTGCAGCCACCCAGTGCAAGCGGGGGCAGAAAGGAAGAACTGGTCCCAGCCTCAAAACAAGGTGGTCTCTGTTGTGGCTGGAGCAGCATCCCACCCTGCCTTTGTGCTGTCGATGTGACCTTTACAAGGATTGGTGGCCCTATGGGCAAATGAGGGGGAAGGCAAAAGAGCCTCAGCTTGCCTGATGGGAGGAGGAATTTCGGAGGCCCCCTTCCCTAAACCAGAACTCCCTGAAGTACCAACGTTAAACCCCAGAGGCCTCGGAATAACAATCGCAAATGGACAGTGTGTGGTAGAACACTGTTCCATGATCTGCTTCTGTAAGAAAACAGGTCCTAGTATTGATTGAAGAAAGGGGCATCATTTTGGTTAATTCACAGATAACTGGTGCCCTCTTTTTTGTTTGCATGGGTCTCCCAAATCACTGGACTCGTGTTAGGGAAAGGGAGAAGAATAAGGGCCATTTCCGCACTAGACTGTTCTAGTGCTATTATTCCACTTTCAACATCCTATGAAATCCTGGGGTTTGCAGTTTAGGGAGGGGTCTCAAAGGTCCCTCCCTAAACTGCAAAACCCAGGATTCCACAGAACGTTGAAAATGGAATAATAGCACTAGAACAGTCTAGTGCGCCCTGGTGGCGCAGTGGTTAAATGCCAGTACTGCAAGTCACAAACCACAAGGTTGTGAGTTCGATCCTGCCGGGCTCCAAGGTTGACTCAGCCTTCCATCCTTTCTCAGGTTGGTAAAATGATTACCCAGCTTGTTGGGGGCATGTACAGAAATGTTTCGAAATACATGCTATCTGTAAGTTGTTCGCCGCCTTGATCCATATGGAGAGGCGGATACAAATAATAATAAAAAATGCAGGACCTCTGCAGTTCCTTCAATCACTAGAAAAAAAAAAAAAAAAAGTACCAATGTGCTTATTTGCATCATTGGATATACATTGGAGAACTCCTCTTCTCTCGTTCAAAATCTCTGGATTTTATGATGTGGATCCAACAGGCCTCCCCATGGGCAATGCGCTCATGCGCTCCTGCAGTTACACAGAGCCCTGAGCATGAGTAAGCCGTTTGCAGCCACCACTGAATGGACTTTGGTGAGAAAAAGACAAGAGTTAAAAGCATATCAAGGCCCTGTGAAGCCTGCTGCAATTAGAGCTGAAAGGCCGGTATTGTTTCGGGTTGCTCTGCCCCTTAATCTTTCTTGCTGCTTTCTGTTTCAAGAAGAATTGTAGTCAGCAGGCCAGCCCACTCACAAAAAGCCTGGAGCAGGGGGAGGGAGGCCTGCCATTCCTTACAGCTTGGTTAGAATGCTCAGGTGAATACTTATCAAATGTTATTTCCTTGCTTTCGCAAAGGCTACATCCTTATCTTCCCAAAGCATCATAGGGTTCCCTCATCTGAGCCAGCACTCTGAAGAAAAGACTAGAGCTGGGAGAGTTTTAACAATGCAGTTTTGTGTGGCTGTTGATTTTAAAGCCCGTTTCCGCACGCTGGTAATTGTCAGGAACGACCCCGGGGATTGGACAGACTGGTATAACCACTGCTGAAGCTAAGCAAATGCAGTATATAGAGTCTTGTGGGTAAAGCTGAAGACATGGTGGGAAGCACAAGAGAACAGCCTGAATTATAGAACTGGAGAACCATATGGGGGAAGGAGCTTCAAGGGCCATCAAGTTCAGCCCCTTGCCATGCAGGAACATACAACTAAAGCACTCCAGAAAGATGCCCCTCCAACATCTCTGAAGGACAGCCTACCACTTCTGAGACGGATTCTTCCCTTGCTGCAACAGTGCTTGCTGTCATGACGTTCTTTCTAATGTTTAGGTGGAACATTTTTTTCTTGTAATTTGCATTCATTGCTCCATATCCTAGTTTCTGGAGTAGAAAGAAGCAAGCTTATTCCATCTTCTACATGACATCCCTTTAGATATTCAAAAATGGTATCATGGCATCTCTCACTCTTCTTTTCTCGAAGTGAAACACAGACATGAGCTAGACATTAGTGAAGGAGGATCCATGGTTAGCTCTAGCTAGGGACTATGCTGGTACAAGTACAAATGTTTAGCCAAATTTTGTAAGTGTCTTGAGTTTTAAAATTTACATCTCATCCTTCCTCGTAATACAGTTGCAAAGTGGGGTCAATCTGTGCCAGGATAAAAACCACAGAATCCACAGCAACTAGATTATATTTAAAAATGTACCATGGGCCAGCTATCTCGCTCTAACATGCAGACACAGTAACTGAAAGGCCAAATGAAAACAGATTGTTGGAAGTTGAACAGTGTTACCTAACCGTCACGGGGAGTGCATTCTACAGCCAGGTCGCCACCTTGGAAGAAGCTCTGTTACACATGCTGAAGGTCCAACTTTTGCTAGGTGATGATATAATCTAAAGGACCCTCCTGGTGGATCTCAGTTGTAGAATTATACAGGTGAATACCAAGGAAGATATTCACAAAGTGGAACATGTCCAGAGAAGGACAACCAAAATGGTTGAAAGCCTGGAAAGCATGAAGCCCTATGAGGAGTGGCTTAGGGAGCTGGGAACATTTAGCCTGGAGAAGAGAAGGTGAAGAGGGGACATGATAGCCATGTTTAAATATTTGAAAGGATGTCATTGGAGAGATGGGTCAAGCTTGTTTTCTGCTGCTCCAGAAACCAAGACACAAAGACTAGTCCTACCCTACCTTCCAAACACCAACTTTCAGCTGCAGCCATTCCAATCCTGAGGGGGGAACGAATGCTATGTGGAAAAGCATCCAGCTTTCTCCTTGTCTTGGTGCCTCCATGTCTCACCTCCACAGGTGAGGCAATAGTTCTATGAGGAGGCAATAGCTGAGAAGACTAAGAGAAGACATGATAGCCATGTTTAAAATTTGAAAGGTGGGGCTAGCTTGTTTTCTGCTGCCTCAGAGACTAGGACACAGAGCAATGGCTTCAAACTTCAGGAAAAGAGATTCCATCTAAACATTAGGAAGAATTTCCTAATGGACAGAGCAGTTTGACAGTGGAATAGGCTGCCTGGGAGTGTCAGGAAGCCTCTCTCTTTGGAGGATTTAAACAGAGGCTGGATGGCCTCTGCAGAGGTCAGCACATGGCTGCACCAAATGGAAGAAAGGGGGCTGCCATCTCCAAGGGCTACATGAGGCAGCAACACAAGGCAACAAAGTAATGCATTTTCACACCTCGTTAACAAAATCATTTTGTTCCTCCTGCTCATCAGGCAGGGAACATATTAGCTGGGGAGTGGAGGAGTGGGGGGCTTCAGTCAGGATCTGGGTATGTGGTTTGGTGCTTAATGATTTAGAATAACAGCTACGTGTGTTAAACAGTGCCTAGAATAATCAATTACCAGCTTTAGCGGCAGAGCTCGACCACAAAAGGAGGAGGAAAAGAAGAAGGGGAGGAATTTGCCAATGATTCAAGGACTGCCATACTGCAGCTGACATTTATAGGGAAAATGATGCACTCAGTGGGACAGGAATGAAATACAGCTTTGCACAAGAGATGGAAATTTTCATTTCCAACTGCCTCCTAGAGCTGGGGAAAAGGGGTGAAGTGCTCAACTCTCCATGCCTGTGGCCCCCCAAAGCCCACTGAAGGGCAGCCATCTAGGTCCTTCCAAGTCCATTAGAACTTAGAATCTCGATAGCAGGCAAAGGCCTTTTGGAAACTTTCCTGTACAATCCACTGTTAAAAATGACTACAAGAGCAAACATTCAGGAGAAGCACCTGAAGTTTTGTTCCCCAGTCTGGTGCTTTGCAGGAGAAGCCAGGCGGAGAGTTCTTTTCCTGCCCCCATGATGGTATCAGACCTGTACTTTGTTGCTTATCAGAGGAAGGTCTGTTTCTTCCTTGTGGAAATTCCCCTCCCCCAAAAAAATCTGGATCAAATATATCGTATGGTGCAAAAAGTTCTGAAAGTTAATGTTCACTGAATTTAATTTTCTGGGACTGGTGGGTTTGAATTCTTGTTCAGCCCTGGAAACACACTGGGTGATTTTGGACAAGTCACACTACTCCAGCCTAAGAGAAGGGTAAAGAGAAACCTCTTTTGAAGAAATCTTGTACGAAAACCCCATGCTAGGTTCGCTTTACAGTCATCCTAAGTCAAAAATGATTTTAAGGCACAAAAACAACAGGGAAAGTAGATCAATAGTAGACAAATCAGATTAGGACTCTGGGACACTAGAGTTCAAACTGTTGTTCAGCTCTGCTAGGGTTCAGATCCCTGACTTAGGCAAGCCACACTCTCTCGGCCTCAAAGGAAGGCAACGGCAAGCTCCCTATACATAAATTTTATCAAGAAAAGCCTGTGATAGGATCAACTTAAGTCAGTCGACCCGAGGACATGTAAGAACAACTATCAGGCAGGACCTCCACTCTATAACATCTACAGCATGGCTATTAATCCTATCAGTTTATCTGTAGTATGGCATTATCTGGGCAACTAATCAACAGAATCTGAAATGGGGATGAAAAAAAGCTCAAACATTTACAAGTGTGCTTGCATCAACAGGTATGTGTGTGAACTCAGGTCTTGCCCAAACCCAGCAATTTTGTTTCACATGAGATCCCATGCTGGATTTTCTTGAGCCAAGGGAAAGGGGTGCCAGTGCCAACACTAACAACGGTTTTGGTTCCTCTGACCTGGGAAGCTGCCACCTTTGGGAGTCAGGTTCTTTGCCAGCCAAGAACCCTAAAAGACTGGCCCGTTTCCAGAGGGGCCAAGGGTCTCCCATGCTTGCCCTTACCTTTTGTGTCATTCACTGGATCCATGTGCCTATAAATGTAACCTTCAAGGTAGGAATGGAACTTGGGGGTGGGTGGGAAGAAGGCCAGGCAGATCGACATGAGCTCCCAGCCTCGAGCGAGGCTCTCATAGCGGAAGTTCTCCGTGGTCTGTCGGCACAACTGGATGTACAGTTCGTCCCGGAGGCCCTGCATGCTCCAGCCTTTGGTGGCAATCTCCAGAGCCACGTTGAGTTGGTCCGTCTTGGCCCGCCGGTCCCCCATGTACATCTGGATCAGTTTGAATATCTCACAGGCTTCCTTCTTGACGTTGCGGTCAGTGGTCATGATCATGGGCTTCTTGATGGACTCGCTGCTCCAAGCCAGCATATTGGCGATGGAGACCTTGCGCCGAAAGAGCCCCTGAGTGTGCTTGTTGAAGTGCTTGGAGGCCCAGTTCTCAATGTCCGTCTCTGAGGAAGGCTTCCGTAGGTTGAAGGTGGGGAAGACACAGCTGGTGCTAGGCATCATATTCCGGTTTTGTCTGCTGTTCTCAAACTGTGCGCAGGCGCCAAGATCCTCCGACTGGGAAAAACAAGGGTAAGAGAACAAAAATATGGTGACCATCTCCCTGACACGAGAGCTCACAACCATCAACCACTGTGGAAGCACAAATTCTACCCACCTCCCATTTTTCCTATTCCACACTTGGCTGATGAGCTGGAAACACACATTACTGCATATTTTTCAGAGTTGTGTTTCCTCTGTGTTCCACAACTGACTCTAAACGCCAGCCTACAACATGGCAGTTTCTCAGTCACGATCCATTACCAGCCCCCTCTCATTGTCCAGGTTTTGTGGTCCAGTTTTGCAGTTGGAGCCAGTAATTATCTCAAGGGGAAAGAGTGCCTGGAACCCTGATGGTTAGTCTCAACTAGAGCAGCCCCACTGAATCAATTGTTGAACGGTGAGTCAACACATACATAAATCCAATTAATTCAGTGGCTCTACTGTAGTCAAGACTAACAACTGGATTAGCAATTAGCAGTTACATTTTTAAACCACTTATCAGTGCAAAGCACTCCCTAAGTGGTTTACAATGTATTTATCTAATTGCCCCCAACAAGCTGGGTACTCATTTTACTGACCTACAGAAGGATGGCAGGCTGAGTCAACCTGGAGCCCAGCAGGATCAAACTCATAACACTGTGGCTGCAGTACCAGCATTTAATCACTGCATCACCAGGGGTTTTGACCACTGTCTGGGTCATGGAGAACACCCAAGGCTAGATCTCTTTTCTGTTGCTCCAGAGAACACAAAACAATGGATTCAGATTAAAAGAAAAGAGATTCCACCTAAAGACTAGGAAGAACTTCCTTACTGTAAGAACTGTTCAACAGTGGAATAAACTGCCTGAGAGGGTAAGACTCCCCATCTTTGGAGAGGTTATGTGGTCATCTTTCAGAAGTACTGTAGGTGTGTACTCCTCTATGGCAGGGGGCTGGACCAGATGGCCCCTGTGGCCCCTTCCAACTCTTAAGATTCTATGATTCTGTCTCAAGTTGGGAATCCCTGCTGGGACAGGTGTCAGCCTCAGACTGTGATTAACTACAGTCGACCAAGGTTCTGGATCTGATCATTACTGAGCCTAGTCTAAGGGAATTCCTTTCTATGTAACAACACATATTGGCAAATTATAAATTTGGTATTAAAAAAAATCAATAATCTCATCCTGTAACTTCGATTTTAATAGTCTGTGTTGAGATACTTTTACAAACGTCAATGAAAGTATCAAATTAAAATTTTTAACCAGCATTGCACATTCTGTTTTTCTGTACCTCTTCCAACAGATTCTAAGACTGATAGTATCCAGAAGCTATGGATTCTAATTGTTTTTTTACAAACATGACGACCTTCAGATTTGTTTGTTCTCTATGCTAATGCATGTACCTTTCATGAAGATATTGCTTGATATCAAATTAGACCTAACCACACCATTATGAGTCACACCTGGCCTCACCTGTTCAGAGGTTAATCAGGGTCAGGTCTGGGTACCCCCTGAATGGAAGTCCACCTAGAGCAGAGGTTTTTAATGTTCTTTCACCAGGGAGCTCCTGTAAATATAATTTGTTGCCTGGGACCCCCAGGACTTAATTGAAGATTTAAATAGTTAAATTTACATTTAAATATTCAATGTTTATTTAAATAGTCAAATATTTCATTATTTATTAAAGGATTCTGGAGACTAGGATTCAAATCCCTGTTCAGACACTGGGTGGCCTTGGGCAAGTCACATTCTCTCAGCCTCAGAGGAAGGCAAAGGTCCTTCTGAACATGTCTTGTCAGATTTGAAGTGACCTGAAGGCATACAACAATAAAGTGCTGTTGGCAGGAGGAAGTTCTTTCTAGCCATCATGTCTCTTTTGAAAACTGACTTATGGCAATTCTAAGGTAAACCTACTATGGGGATTTCCTTGGCAAGATTTGTTCCCTTTGCCTTCTCTGAGACTCAGAGAATGTGACTTGCCTGAGGTCACCTAGGGGGCTTCCACAGCCAAGCAGGGATTCAGACCCTGGTCTCCAGAGTCATAGCTTGGGCATGCGCACACACCTGTCACCATGTCCCCTTCTTCAAAGATGTGGCAGCAGGGGGGGAGTGTGGGACTGCAAATGAGGGAGCAATTTAGGCATGCACACAGGTGTCCCTTTCATCGGGGATGCGGTAGCGGGGTGGTGGTGAGCGCTGAAACTGCTCCCTCATTTGCAAATGAGGGAGCAGTTTGAGCACATGCAACAAGCCATGTCCCTTGGTACACCACACCTGTTGCTGTGTCACTGGCACCCCCCCAGCCCCACAATCTTCCTGTTGCTGCTGTTGGCGTCCAGCACCAGGGCTTCACTGACCCCCTGGGAGTCCTCTGCGGACCCCCTGGGATTGCCGAACCCCAAGTTAAGCACCACTGACCTAGTGAACACCAAGGAACTACAGGTAGAGTCAGGGAAATAATCGTGCCTGAAACTCTTGACAGTAGCTCCCAGCCAAAGACAACACCACTGAGCAAAACAGACTGGTGCTCTGACTCAGTGTAAGACAGCTTTCCTTTGTTCTTCTAGCCTCACACAGCATAATCTGACTCCAGTCCTGCCTGGTCTCCGGCATGTGTCTTTCTTGTTTAGCCAGGGTCATTCTAGGTGGAGACTCCAAGGACCAGGGCTGATGTTTAGCGCATATTAAGCATGCGCTCAGCCCATAAAATGCTGTAGCCCTCCCCTCAATTCATCTTCTCTTGCCTTCTCTTTCATTCTGCTCCATTACATCATGCATTACAAAACTTTAATGTTTCTTCACAGCTGAGGAGTGCAAAATTATACCTCAAAAAAAACCCGCACAGATGACTGTACTTCTGAAAGACTCTAGAGCCATTTCTGCACTAGACTGCTATAGTGCTATTATTCCACTTTCAAAATCCTATGGAAACCTGGGGTTTGCAGTTTAAAGAGGGGCCTTTGAAAGTGGAATAATAGCACTATAGCAGTCTAGTGCGGAAACCCTCAAAGAAACAGCTTTTTTTTATATATATATATATATATATATGTATGTATGTATACATATACATACATACATACATACATACATACATACATAAACGCAGCAAAAGAGAGAGAGAGAGAGAGGGTTATCCATCCAAATTCACAGGGGCTGAGGAACAAGACTCCTGTGAAAGTGGAAAAACTGTGAATATCTATAGGTCATAGCAGGGAACATGCCAGCTCGCTGGACATGTCTTTAAGGCAACAGGGTTCCTTTGCAAACCAAAAGTGGGTGGCTGGTAGGATTTCCCACCACCTCTACTGCTGCCTTATGCCAAGCTTAATAGCATCCTACAAGCTGTGCCTCACCTTTGCAGTCTGTCTCTTCAGTGTTTCAGTCTCGTGAGGCTTGCAGAGAGACTGCAAACACAAGGCAAGACTTATAATTCCCTATTAAAAGTGGCATAGGGTGGTTGCAGAGGCAACAGCAAATAATCCATGAACAATCAGATCTGTGAATGTTAAACCCACAGATATGGAGGGCTGACTACACACACATCAACCTGAACAATCATTTCCCCACTGACACTATCAAACCAACATTATTCATAAATAAAAGTCATCTTTGCTGAAGCTTGGCTAAGAGATCACAGCCTGGATCTTTGCAAGAGCTCAGCTCCTCTGCACATGACTTCAGGCAATCTACACATTTTCAAGAGATAGCAGAGAACTAGACGGAATTTCCCCCTCACCTAGATCACCAGGAACAAGAGTTAAAGATATATACACACTATTATCTTCTTACTACAATCAGATCAGTACAATTATTTGCCATGGCTTTTCTCCCCGCCAAATAACCCAAATCCTGACAGGGTTTATGTCTTTTTAAGTCACCTTCAAATCTCCTGCTCAACCTGTGTTCCTCATCCATTCCCAGTGGATTGGGACAAAATGCCATGAAGGAATCCAAGTGGCACCAAATCATCTCCAAACTTTAAACAACCAACCAGGGGAGAAGCAGAATACAGGTAAAGCTAATAATAAGTCACACAGTCTATGTTCTGTGTTTCTCTGAGGAGAAGCTTGGCAGGCTTTGGAACGATAAATTGCTCCAGAAAGAACCCATACAACAGATAGTGAGCAGAGCAGCCCAAACTCTTAGAAGAACATGGGAAATCAGGGAGAAGGAAGAAGGTGCACAAAGCACCAAGGTTCTGCCCAGGAAAAGACACAGAGGGCAGGGAGACTCCAGGTCTTCTGCAGCCCTTGGACAAGTACAGATCTGTCTGGGGAGTAAGCCAAGGGAGAGCAATGAATTAATGGTCACATAAGCTGGGTGATCACTCCAGAACCTTTGGAAGTCATCAAAAGCACTTCTGGACTGTGGATGCAAATCCTTCACTATTTTGTCCTTGCATGGAAGGATGACTAATTATGGTAATTTTCTCCCAGCTGTGAGCAAAAATAAGCATTCCTCTGCAGTATTCTGCCCATATTCAAACATCCCCAAAAAACACTGCAGGAATTACTCTGGAGAAAAAAAATTCTTTGTTTTTGCACAAAACTCCTATTTACTATGCACAGGAAAGCCATTTCCTTCGTAGAAAACAGAAGGTTTACGCTGAAAAACTCAACACGTTTTCTTCTGAAGAATAATTCCTCTGCAACATTTTTGAGACATCACATACTGAGAGGAAACTGTGGAAAATTCTAATTTGTCTGTTATTCCTCCTGAGGAGGTTTCCCAACTATCAGGAAACTTGGTTTTTGATCTGGGAATGAATAATTACAAATATTCTTTCCATACGTCTTGTGGTACTTCTTTATTTCACCCACTCCCAGTTAGTGCCGTTAGCGCAGGATGTGTGTGATACCTTGAAGCTGCCTAGGCACATTATCGAGAAAGAAATCGTGGTAGGGCAGCGCTGGCTCTCAGCAAGTGAGGCTGTGCACACAGCTCATTCCCTACAACTATCCAAGTTGCCCAAAGGAAGGTCTGGCCACCATGAAGATCTCTGGGCTCCCTTTGCTTCCATTCTTTACCAAGCTCAGTTGCCATGGTCCACTTTTTGTCCTCTCCATTCAACTGTCCATCCCTATTACCTCCATGATCTCATCCATCAGCAAACTACTTCCTGAGGCACTCTTCCTTTCTCATTCCCACCCACTCACCCAATAGGCACACACAATGTTTGGATAAATGGAATGCACTGGCCATGTTCTTCTAGACCTGTAATGGCACTTCTGAGTGCCCCAGTGCTCCGGCATTTGCATAAGCTGCCTCCTGCCTTCCACCAGGCACCATCAGAAGTCTGCTTTCAACATTATTAAATCAGCTCCCTCCACAGTACCCTCCTTCTTTTTCTTCATCAATCAAGAACGATCTTGTGAATGCACCATTCATGTAGTCTGAGTCGCATCAGCACACAGAGAAGTCTTCTTGAAGGTTCTCCCACATTTGTGTAATTCTCTTCCCCAAAGCATGACAGGAGCATAGGAAGCTGCCTTGTTCATCTATCTAGTCTCCTTTACAATAACTGGCAGTTCCTCTCCAGGGTCTCAGGGTTTTCCCTCAGTGGCTACTACCTGCTCCTTTCAACTGGAGATGCCAGGGACACAACCTGAGCCATTCTGCATGCCAACGGGGCTCTCTACCATTGAGCTGTGGTTCCTCCCCTACCTGTCAAAAGTCTGACCCAGGGTAACCTTTGAGAGCACAGCAAGACTTTCCTGCTGATCACTGCAGTTAGAACCATAGAATCATAGAAATGTAGAGTTGGAAGAGACCCCAGGGGCCATCCAGTCCAACCCCCTGCCATGCAAGAACACCCTCAAAGCACTCCCTTGGACAGATGGCCATCCAGCCTCTGCTTAAAAACCTCCAAGGAAGGAGACTCCACTACACTTCATGGAGGCAGCAGCAAATTCCACTGCCGGACAGCCCTGACCATCAGGAAATACTTCCTGAGGTTCAGGTGGAATCTCCTTTCCTGCAGCTTGAATCCATTGCTCCTTGTCCTGGTCTCTGGAGCAGAAGAAAACAAGCCCTCTCCTTCCTCTACATGGCACCCCTTCAAATATTTAAGCATGGCTATCATGTCCCCTCTTAACCTTCTCTTCTGCAGACTAAACATACCCAGCTCTCTAAGTCTATCCTCACAGGGCATGGCTTCCAGGCCTCTCACCATTTTGGTCACCCTCCTCTGGACTTGCTCCAGTTTGACCATGTCCTTCTTGAATTGGGGTGCCCAGAACTGGACACAATATTCAAGATGAGGTCCAACCAAAGCAGAGTAGAGTGGTACCAGTACCTCCCTCGATCTAGATACCATACTCCTATTGATGCAACCGAGAATTGCATTGGCTTCCTTGGCTGCCGCATCACACTGCTGACTCATGTTCAGCTTGTGGTCTATGAAGACTCCTAGATCCCTTTCACACGTACTGCTATCCAGCCACGTGTCCCCCATCCTATATTTCTGTATTCCATTTTTTTCTACCTAAGTGTAGGACCTTACACTTCTCTCTGTTGAATTTCATTTTGTTAGCCTCAGCCCAGCTCTCCAACCTATCGAGGTCATTTTGAATGTTGATCCTGTCCTCTGGTGTATTAGCAACTCCTCCCAATTTGGTGTCATCTGCAAATTTGATGAGCATGCCCTCTATTCCTTCATCCAAGTCATTGATAAAAATATTGAATAGCACTGGGCCCAGGACAGAACCCTGTGGCACCCCGCTAGTCACTTCTCTCCAGGATGAAAAGCAGCCATTCATGATCACCCTTTGGGTTCGGTTGGTCAACCAATTACAAATCCACCTGACAGTAGCCCTGTCCAGCCCACATTTTACTAGCTTCTTTGCAAGAATGTCGTGGGGAACTTTGTCAAAGGCCTTACCGAAATCGAGATATGCTACATCCACAGCTTTCCCTTCACCTATCAAGCTATTAACTCTGTCATAAAGTTCAGCTTTCCTCTGATAAATCTCTCGTTTCCACCCATGGTAGAACGCTGAGCATTTCTGCAGGCACTTGAATAGTTTGCAAAAGATAGTGCCCTATCAAGGAACTGGAAGGATAGCCTTTCTAAAATAAGAAAAAAGGCAGATTCAAATTTCTGGCCTCAGTGAATAAACTGACTGAGAAAACTGCCAGGGCGCCTCTATGAATCAGAGAAGGGGGAAGAAGGGAGAGAGAGACTGGGTCAGGTCCATTGATGCTATGCCGGGTGTCTGCAAGCTCAAAGTATGACTCATCCAAGTTTCTCTGAAACCCTTTTTCTTCCACATGCTCTTTGCATACAGTCTTTCATTTCCCAGAATCAAGTGCTTTTGAACAATTCTTTCACAGACTTTTTTTGGTAACTTCCTTTAAATGTCAGCTGCTCAGTACTGCTGAGATCAGAGGTGAGAAAAAAGGCAACATGGTTCAGAATCTATGCATGTGTATGAAAGGTTTGGGAATTCTGGCAAGCTATGTTTCATCACAGCATTCCGCTTCTTAAAAAGGCCAACATTCAAAAAAGATGTTATATTTCTAGAGCGGGGAAAACATCCAGAGGTCAGTTCTTCATACCTATTATGACAGTCCACGTTAGCTAAGATACACGATGTTTCAGGCTGGGACACTAAGAATGCAGGGATTATTCACTGTTATTTAATTCCTGGCTGAACAATGTTTTCTCTCAAACACAAAAAACTGCACTGGGAAGAATAACATGACAGCCAGGAATTCTATACAGTTTTCATACAGTATTCATGCATCTTGAAATGTTTCAGGAAATTATTCTGCGCAGAAACCATTTCTGTTTGTGGGAGTTTTGTGTGAAACTTGTGAGGTTTTGTATAAAAATTGCTTCTGGATCCCTACGGTTTGTTTTTTGTTTTGTTTTTTGTGCAAAATCATTCTTGCTTTTATGCAAAAAGGGTCTTTCACATTTTAAAAAACCACCAAGTGGCTACCTGGAATTGTGATTTTGGTGTGAAAGGCATGTTTTTTGTACAAAGAACACCATTTCCAAAATTGTGCATTTCTGGAAACAGTGTTGTTGTTGTTGGCATGAAAAATTCAGTTTTTTGCACAAAAACAGTTGCCAGAAATCACATGGGTTCTTTGTGCAGGGTTGTGGTTTCTTTTTTTTCTTTTTCTTTTCTTTTTTTGCATACAACCAAGCAATTCTGCACAAAAAATGATTGTATTTCGAAACAGAAGTAACAGGAGCCAGAGGAATAAAAGCGCACTGAACAACACTGAAACAATTGTAGGGTAATGCTCTTTTTCTGCAACTAATTCGGCTTTACTAAATACAGCATTTAAAAAAAAAAAAAGGTAAAAGAGTGCTTCTTAAGCTATGTGATCTAGAGGACTAGCATCTTCCCCCCACCTTCTCCAAACTGTCAGGAATCAGCATCATATTTGTGTCCTTTGGCTATAACGGTTTCTTTTCTTCCTGGAAACCTGCTGCCAAGTTAGAGAAAACTGAACTCATCTTTTTGCACAGAAATCAAAACACTTGTATTGTTTCCAGCTCTGTCTTCAGACCAGCAAAACCCTTCCAGAAAACTTTGGAAATTACAACTTACTTCTGTTTTGCCTGTCTTACCTGGGACGGATGCAGGTAAGGTTCAGGAGAAGCCAAGTTCGTCTGCACAGACACACTCTTCTCCAGCAGGATCTGTGGGAAACCCAGCTTCTCAAAGGTATTCCGCTTCCAGTGCTTGTTCTCCTGTTGAGCCAGAGCCTCATCCTCGCTGAACGCCCGCACCACTGGCCCCGGCATGGGGAGTGGCACGGCCCCATCGCTCTCGTAGCCCGAGCCATCCTTCTGGGAGTCCCAGCTGCTCCGCTGCTTCATGTGGTAATGAGCTTGCTGGGCCTCCCATGCCAGCCGAGCCTGGGCCAAGAAGGGCTCCGGAAAGCCCCGGCTCGATTCAGCCTCTACAGACCTGCTCTCCATGCGGTTCATCTGGGGCCTGCCACAACCAGATGGAGGCCTCTCCTCTGGCGGCCCTTCCTCCCGCTCCCCGGAGCCGTCAGTGGAGGAGGCGTTGGGGTCATAAGAGAGGGAGGGCTTCCTGCTCTTCCGCTTGCGGGTACCTGGGGAGTAACCAGTGGAGGACAGGGTGTTTTGCTGGCTGGACCAAGACATGGAGTCATCGCCCTGTGAGACCTGGCTGACCGGGGGGCTGTGTCGGACGTCAGTCCCTTCCATGCTGCTGTAGTCCCCGGATTTGACCTCCAGGCGCTGGTCCTTCACCAGGCAGGGGCTGTGCTGGAGGGAGTAGGAGCCACCAATTGGGTTTGGAGAATATTTGTGGCGGAGGCCTGTTTTCATCTTGGGGCTGGAGCCTGACTGCTCGACGTAGACTAGTTGCCGGACGTACTCCTTGCCTGCGGGGCTGTACTCCAAGCTCATGAAACGATCCGGACCTTTCTGCTTGGTCAACACCAGCTGCTGGTAAGGCGAGTTAGAGCCCTGTTTGGGGGATTGCAGGAAGGGATGGGGCTTGCGGATGGGTGACTTCTGGGGAGAGCCAGCTTTGTAGCTCCCACTCGCCTCAAACTGCATATCCACAGGCGGTTCATCATAGATGGGGGCCTGGTATTCCATAGGAGGTTCCTCATACAAGGGAGGCTCATAGGCGTAGCGTGGGGAGGAGGGCTGGGACTCGCTGGAGTGCTTTCGGTGCTGGGCTTGGAGTGGGGAGCAGAAAGACTCACCCCGCCCCAGCAGTGGGGAGCAACTGCCCACATGGTCCGCTCGTTTCAGGAAAGGCGACTGCTTCCTCTCTGGGAAGAAGACAGAGCTGTCCGAATCGGGGGTAAAAGTCTGGAGGTTAGGGGATGGCTGGCCACCTGATGGCCTACGCGATCGGGTGCCCTGCTGGTTGTCCGAGGTGTAGCCATTGCCCTGGTGCATGAGGAAACTGGGCTCACGGTCCGTCACCTTGATGAGCATCCGTTCCTTTGTCCCTGTGTTCCACCTGAGAGATGATGCCCTGAGCAAAGGAAAGAGATCACAAGGTGGGAATCAGGAAGGAGGAGCAGTCCAAGAAGCACTTTCTTCTAAATACATAAATTATTGTTAGTGCTCTATATTGTCTGTGCACTGGTCTCGGTACAGAAGCATAAACAAATGGATACAGCACCCACAAGACTTACAAGAAGAAAATACCTTATCAGAACCCAGTGCAACAGTTTGTACAGATTGGAACGTCATGGATTTCAGAGTCATCTGGACCAATGTGGAAACATTTGGAATATTCATAACACACCCAAATGAAAAAAGCAGGAAATAATACTGGCTTTGTGACTTACCCTGAAAACCCAGTGTCCATGGGAAAAGAGGAATGTCTGTGATGCAATAACCAGGTAATATACAGTATATGCAGAAAAGTGTTAAGAGAATGGAATTCACTGATCAAAAGGGGTGGTCCTGTAGAATCCATGGTACAGACAAGAATATGAAAATAATGTGTATAAAATCTTTTCCATAGGGACAGAACACAGACAGGTGGAGGTGAATAAGAGGGACAACACATATTCATCAGATGCAGTCAGCAACTAACAAAAAAAAAAATAGGTAACAATCACTACCACTGCTTTCCATGCAATAAGCCAACGTTAGGGCATTCTTGCTGCCAGACCCAAGAAGGAGGTGATAGTCAAAATCAGCTATCACTCAGTGCCTGTTGGGTTCCCCTTCTTTCACTCTTTGGAGTACTTCCTTATGCATCACATCTCAACCTGCTCATCCTCCTCCTGCCCTCTTCTTACCTCTGCCACACCTCTAAAAAGCTGTGTCTTGAAGAACAGAGTTGGGTACTCAACTGTCTCTCTACAATGTCGCTGTAGTCTCTGAGCTCTTCAATGCCTATAAAACTTGGTCTTTATCCCTTACTCCAGGTCCTGGGGCCTGATTTGGGATTTAGAGAAAGTTAACTGGGTTCAGACTAAGCTAGATGAACTTCTCTCCTATTGAAATCAGTGGGACATGTTTGTCATTATTTAAGTCCCATTGATTTCAGCGTGGATCCAGCTCAATCTCTCTAAATAGCATAATGTAATCAGGATTCAGCTCTGTCAAGACATTTGGTGCAGGATTTCCCCTAAACCCATCCAAGCTACCTGATGTGGGGGACTGGGAATTTTTTTCCCCAATGTATCAGGGATCACTACCATATTTGTGCCCGTTGGCTACAACAATGTCTTTCTTTGCTGGAAACTTGCCAGAGACAGATAGCCAAATGGCTCACAGATCAGCTCTAGTCCATGGACCCTCAGTCCAAGTAGCACTGTCCTAAACTTCAACTCAACTTGGCAGCTCCAGAGAACTTGAAATACCCAAGTTCCAGTGCTGCTTGCACCCTTGCGAGCCAGGATTCTATGCTCTTCTGTATCCCTCAGGAGACCACTTCAAGCTCAACTGTAGGAGGGGAAAGCTAGGCTAAGTAGAAACTTTTTGGATCAACCCCAAGATCCAGCTATTGTAGCATTACCTGTGGCCACCAGCCAGACACTCTTAGAAAGCCCCAAAACAAGCTTCTCTAGGCCTGGTCACTCTAGATTTCTACGGCTGGCCAACTGAACACAGGACACTGCCTTATACTGTGTCAGGTTCTCTGTCTATCTAGCACAGGATGCCATAGTCCAGTGCTACTCAAAGTGATGGTCCCTGTACTGATGCCAGTTCATGAGCCACTGGCTACTAATCAATGGAAAGTTTTGAGGAAAGGGAGAAACAGATGTAACCAGTGGCCTCAAATATGGTATCCATCCCTGGCACAATAGGAAAAGAAGAACTGCTGTTCCCTGACATCAGATATCCCGAGAAACACTGTTCAACTCTGCTGTGTCATGACTCCTCAAGATTATATGCAGAGAAGAGCCAGCTGTGATAGAGGATGATGCTGTGATTGAGGAGCGACTGATTGTGCAGGGGGCCAAGCCAGTGACTGAGGAAGTCAACCTGCAAACATCCCCTGCACTGGAAGGTCAAACAGAGACTGAGTTGCCCCAGCCAGCTCAGGACGGAGAGGGAACCAGCAGTGATGCAGAGGAGTTGCAGCCAGCTGTGCCCATCAGCCCTCAATCACACAGAAGGCTGAAAGGGGCTGCTGAGAGGGAGCCTGCTTGGACTAGGTGGAGGAAACAGTAACCAGCAGCACCTGCTCACAGGGGCTATTTCAGTCTGCCTGCATGGCTGCTCCTTGCTTGCAGCAAATTATTAGCAAGCCCTCATGACCTTCGTGTCTCCTGCTCCCTGAAACCCTGTGGATGGATCTCTGCATCCTAAACCTCTGGACTGGACTTGACCTGGCTTGGCTTGTGTTTTCCTGGTGTTTGGTATATTTGGAATCCCCAAACGTTCCTGGTCTCTCTCCTCCCTTGCTGGCTGCGGCCCGGTAGGGAGAAATTCCTGACACCAGCTCTCCTACCTGAGATCCTTTTAACTCAAGGGTGGTCAATGAGTATACCTGAGAATAATGTTACCCCATGCTATTTCTTTATTTGGGTCTGAAGACCTGGTGTCATGCCCTGCTTCGAGAACACGGATGCTGACTCAGAGTCTGAAACAGGGGACATGACAGAGTCTCAAACAGGAGGCATGCCAGGACCTGCCATACAGGATGAGGCTACAGTGCCACAAACAGAACAAGGGGCACTGCCAGCTGCAGAAGAGAGTTCTGCCCCTTTAGGCACAGAAGATAGCTTACCAATACCTACCTTTGCTGAATGCAGACAACAAAAAGAGAGCTGACACCAATTCCAGAGAATTTATAACCAGCAACAATTACTCAGGCAACAGCTGTGTTAGGTGGCTGACCTATATAGCTACCGCCCTTCCCCTCCAGGAGTTGTCACAGCTTATCTGACCTCTCTGTTTGTTGGATGCCTTGCTGAATTCTGTGCTTGACTCTGGATTACCCAGACTCTGGATTACCCTGACTGGCTTCGGACTTGCTGACTTCAAATTCTGCTGGACTTTATTTTGACCTTATGCTTACTGAATAAAACCAAGTAAGGAGCTCGGAGCTACTCAGTTTGTTTTGTTTGAATTATCAGCTGTGCTGCTGGGACTGAGATAGGACATCTGAGCACATACAAACCTCTCAATAGCACATACGAACATGAACTTGGATCTTTAAAGTTTGTGACAGCACTGGTAGTCCAGCAGGTAGCACTTGCTAGAAGAACCATTATTCTGAAACAAGGTGACTGTTCTTTGGTTCTCAGCCAAGCGCAGAAGGGCAGACAAAACCCTGGAAAGGGAAGAATATCCTAGAACCCTCCTTCCTCCTCCTCTTTCTCCCGCTTTACCACACCACACTCTGCATGCTCACACGTAACAACCTGCCCTCCATTAAAGCAGAACTGCCACTCCCTTTTGATATACTTAACGCTCACAGAAACATGTCTTATCCTGAAATAAAAAAAGGTGAAAGAAAAAGAAAAGAAAGACATACACATACTTGATTCTGTGTCCTCAAGGTACCAGACCCTCCTTACAATTACCATTCCAGGGACATATCCTCAAGTTCGACACTTTGGACTCTTAATTGGAATTTGCTGCAATGTCAGAGGTTTTCTTTGTCGTTCCCAATTAATATTTCATGAACAGAAATAATTATAATCCCTGCATGATCTTTGCTCCACAGCATTAACTCTATAGAACCGTACTACCAAAAGTTGCAGGACAATAATTTTCACACTTTTTGCCCTGAGAGTGAACATTTCCACCAACACAGGCTGCTACATTTCAACCATAGAGCTCTCATGTTTTGCCCAGAATCCCAGGTGTCTTCTTGTGCAGCTGATAACAACCTGGTGCTCTCTGCATGTGCTGGGCTACCACCCCCAAAATCCCATAACCAGCTGGTTCTGTGTAGCCCCCACACATCTGGAAGGTACCAGATTGGCATCAGATCTGATCCGGGGGGCAAAAAGAGAACCAGAGATGATCGGATGCTATTCACAGATGCGGTATATTTAATAGATGGATTTAAATTACAACAGAGGAACAGAGCCAGCTCTTTGAGAAGAAGGCACAATGCACATGAAACAAAAGGGATATAAGTGAATTTCTGAGAAAATATAGCATAATGTTTAAATGAAAAGTAAAACACAGAACCACTTTAATTAAAGTAAGATGAGATGCCTCCTGCATATGAGGCACACAATATGCAAAGTGAGCTACTGTTATCCATTAGAAAACCTACATGGGCTCTAACCTTCCACTAACTGACAACCTCCGTGTGTGTGTCTATGTGTCTGTTTGTCTGTCTGTCTGTCTGTCTGTCTGTCTGTCTGTCTGTCTGTCTATCTATCTGTCTATCTATCTGTCTGCCTCTATTAGATTGTACGGCTTTGGCAGGACCCACTGTTCTTGTTGTTTTACTTGTAAAGTCCCAGGTACATGGATGGCGCCATATAAACAAACAAACAAATAAATAAATAAATAAATAAAGTAAAATCAAAATAAAATAAAATAAAATAAAATAATACTATTGAATAGCAAATACTCTTGAATAACTAGCTGGGGAGCAGCTACCAGGGGTAGGAAATGAAGGCACTGCCCTCCCAAATAAGAATTCTGTCCATTTGAAATTTATCTTCCATTCCCAAATTTGCAGTATTACAATAACTTAAAATGTCAGTCGACCATTTAGAAATACATATAAGGTGTCTAAAGAAAAAGAGAAGGCAAAGTGAACAAATGAAGGCAAACATAGCATACAGAACAGCTCTAGGCATGAGTGATTTTCAGCATCTCACTCTCTGCACTGTTAAATATTCGGGGACTGAAAGAAAATTTCATTTGGTGGGTCAACATTCTTATCTGAAGGGGCAATGCCCTCATTTTACCCCTACTCCAGTAGTTACACCCTTGATAACAAGGCCGTTTACATGGGGCACTGGCCAGAAGTTGTATCATGAACTGAATTCACACACACATATAGAACAGCGCATAAACACTATTAGGAGCATGATACTTCGTACAAGACTTCAGTGAGTGAACTGGAGGCAATTAGCAAGATTCAAAACATAAAATACAAAGAGTACATCTTCCCGCCTGCAAGAGACCTTGAAGTCATGTCAAGCCTGGCAGTGCTTATCAGTGCATTCCTAGCTTTTGTTTATCTAATGGTCTCTGGTTCTCATACCTTGTTACAAGCAAGCTTTTACTTAACTCCTACTACATGTCCCATAACTAAAATATGGAGGGCTACTTGACACATTGTGAATTGGGAGAACCCCCTTGAGCAAACCAAATTCCAACCCCTTGCATGGTATGCATCTTGGGGGATAATCAGTAGAGCGAAAATGACTCTCAGCAACACTGAGCCTCTCATGGAAGGATGCCTGATAAACAAATCAACAGAAAACATGCTGAGATCCTTCCAAACACATTACGGTTCAGGTCTACAGTGGGAATCATAGAATCATAGAAATGTACAGTTGGAAGAGACCACAGGGGCCATCCAGTCCAACCCCCTGCCATGCAGGAACACCCTCAAAGCACTCCCGACATATGGCCATCCAGCCTCTGCTTAAAAACCTCCAAAGAAGGAGAAGACTCCAGCACACTCCATGGAGGCAGCAGCAGATTCCACTGCCGGACAGCCCTGACTGTCAGAAAGTTCTTCCTGAGATTCAAGTGGAATCTCCTTTCCTGCAGCTTGAATCCATTGCTCCTTGTCCTGGTCTCTGAAGCGGCAGAGAACAAGCCCTCTCCCTCCTCTACATGACATCCCTTCAAATATTTAAGCATGGCCATCATGTCCCCCCTTAACCTTCTCTTCTGTAGACTAAACATACCCAGCTCCCTAAGGGCATGGCTTCCAGGCCTCTCACCATTTTGATCGCCCTCCTCTGGACTTGCTCCAGCTTGTCAATATCCTTCTTGAATAGTGGTGCCCAGAACTGGACACAGGATTCAAGATGGGGTCTAACCAAAGCAGAGTAGAGTGGTACCAGTACCTCTCTCGATCTAGACACCATACTCCTATTGATGCAGCCAAGAATTGCATTGGCTTCCTTGGCTGCCGCATCACACTGCTGACTCATGTTCAGCTTGTGGTCTATGAAGACTCCTAGATCTCTTTCACACGTACTGCTATCCAGCCACGTGTCCCCCATCCTATATTTCTGTATTCCATTTTTTCTCCCTAAGTGTAGGACCTTACACTTCTCTCTGTTGAATTTCATTTTGTTCGCCTTGGCCCAGCTCTCCAATCTATCCAGGTCATTTTGAATTTTGATCTTGTCCTCTGGCGTATGTTTGTAAAGATTCACACGGCCCTTTTATTGAGTCATTTATTCAATGCATAAGTGTTGGTTAATAAATAAGACATCTGCACTTTTAGGAATAAATGGAATGAAGAACTGTAATTTCCAGTTTTACCTTGCAGTTTTGGTTTCTCTTGTTGTTGTGTGCTTCCAAGATCTTTCTGACTTATGGCAATCCTAAGGCAATCCAGGGTTTTCTGGAACTGAGAGTGTGTGACGTGCCCAAGGTCACCCAGTGGGTTTCCATGGCCAAGATGGGAACAAACTCACACCACACCATGCTGGCTCTCTGTATATCCACTTTACCTGTGGATATTTACCTCATCTAGTAAAAACTAAGGTTTCTCATCTCCGGGAAACCCTTGCATCCTTTTTAGTAAAGGTTTAAGTCAGTTAACTTCTGGCACTGGAATTGTCCTCATACATCTTTTAAACCTAAAACCCGGTTATGTGAAGTTGCAGGTTCTGGAGAGAGAGTGGTATTAAATTTGTGCTATTTTTATACTGCAGCAATCTTTGAAATTTGCAGAGCTGCCTGTCCATTTAAACTACTTAACTTTTACTTAGAATTAATACTGGTCTGGGTATGGGGGAAAATACTGAGTATAAATAAGGCTGATAATCAATTAGCTGTATAAGCCTTGCAGCAAAATACAACAAAATCCAAAATCTAAAGAAGACTGAAACCTCTGCTGGCCACTCCTCTTCTTGTCCATGTGGCCACATGATGCTGTGTACTTTCAAATTATTTCCAACTTATGCCAGGCCTAGGGTGAACCCATCACAGGAGCTTCTTTGCAAGATTTGTTCAGGGTGAGGGGTGCCATTGCCTTCCTCTAAGGCCGAGAGAGTGTGATCCGCAAAGATCTCACAGTGGGTTTCTGTGGCTAAGTGGGAATTCAAACCCCATTCTCCAGGGACAAAGGGCAATAAAAGGCAGGTAATAAAATCTCAACTCTATTAGCAATAGAAGACTTTTCTGTTGTTAAGGGAAGTTACTTGCCATGCAGCAATACACAATCAAAGCACTCCTGATGGATGGCCATCAAGCCCCTGTTTAAAAACCTCCAAAAAAAGAGACTCCCCTACATTCCTAGGCAACGTATTCCACTGTTGAACTGCTCTTACCATCAAGAAGTTCTTCCTAATGTTTAGGTGGAATCTCTTCTTGTAGTTTGAATCCACTGCTCTGTGTCCTAGCCTCTGGAGCGGCAGAAAACAAGCTTGCTCCATCCTCTATATGACATTCCTTCAAATATTTAAACACTAGTAGCAGTTGTTGTTGTTATCAGCAGCAGAAAGTAATTTTCCATGCCCTCAAGTGGTTGAAAGACTGATAATGCCACACTAGAAAGATAAATGCCAATCCCCTACCATTCCACAGATTAAGAATTTAGCTTGCTTTCAGCAGTGGAACATATGTTATATGGATGTCAATTTCATAAATATATCTACCTCTATAATTGCTCAACTTTTATTCACAATGTTAAACATTGCCACGGTTCTTGTTATATACCTTCACATCATTTCTGATCTACTCTGACCCCAAGATGACCCTATCACGGGATTTTCTTGGCAAAATTTGTTCAGAGCGAGTTTGGCAAGGAGCCACAGAGATGGCCGGCCATAACCCCTGTTCCTGGGCTATCAAAATGGATCTGATTGGCCACCGTGGGAACGGAGCAATGAGCTAGAAAGGCCTTTGATCTGACGCAGCGACAAGGCTGTTCTTACACTCGGAAGAGACAAGCTGGAGACAGGCAAGCAGCCCTAATCCCCGGTTTCATTTATGATTGGAAACTCAAAGCCCAGTTGATACGATGTCTGGATTCAGCCAGTTCCCTCTTCATTCTCGGAGAAAGAGAAAGAGAGAGAGAGAGTGAATGAGAATAATGGTGTCAGATGCTTAATTCATGCTGGGTCGAGATACAGCCCAACTAAATGTCAATGGCTAAGAAAAGCAGAATTATTGGGTAGCGAGGACCTGCAGAAAGGCACATAAGGCTGCTTGTGGGATTTCAAGGAGGACAAGCCTCAATGTCACACAGAGAAAGCAGGCAGTCTTTGGAAGACACGCAAGGGCTCATCGGCCCCCAGCAACACTTTGCGATCCCAATGGACTTTGCTCTGAGCTCTCCAAGATTTGCTGCACAAACCGGGAAAAAGAGCGGGGTGATCTCACACTGGCTGAGCATCTCCACCATGCCACTTTTGGCACCAGCTCCCAGGAAGGATGCCAGTTGCCACAGCTGTCACGTCATGGCCGTACAGAGCTGGAAGACGGCATTGCAAAAAAAAAGCCCACACTCCACACTCCGCTCACAGCAAAAGGAAGATCACATCAAAGGACGAAAACACCATCCCTGGAACGACACTGAATGGCCACCCTGGAGGTTTCGCTCTCCACCTCCACCAGCACAAAGGCAGCCAGTGGTGCCAAAATTAACCACTGATGTTTCAGGGTAATGGAGGAAATCCACAGCGAAAAAAAAGGAGCCAAGTTGGTACTGTTTTACTCATATTTTTAGAGACATGGAAGAGCAAGACTGATTTCTGGTGGCAAAATATTCTGTTCTTATGAACATACTTCATGAATTGGTGTGCTCAGAAGACAATCTCTCTTGGCTTCATTTCTCAGGGTTGTTGAGATGAAGCCAGAGGCCCTTTCAAACTACACCAGGGCCCTTAGAACTGTTTTTAGGGTTGATAGGAAAGTTGTTATTAATTTTGTCCACCTGCAGGTACTCACAAGGGGAGGACAAATTATTTTTTCCACCCATTATCATTCAAGCATCCTTTCATGTGAAGACCCCTGCAAGCACAGCGTATAGTTCGAAGTGCCCTCCGTGTGTTCAGTGTAGCTTACTCCCAAGTAGAGCTTGCCTAGAACAGATTGCGGGCAGCACTTATAAATCTTGAGAGCATTCAAAAACAAATCACTGCCTTAGGACAATGATATATTCCAGGATAACTATCTTGGGCATGCAGCCAAATACAACAAAATCCACAATCCACAATCAACCATCCTTTTATTGGGCTAACTCCAAATCATAAAACACATTATGCAAGCTTTTGAAGCTTCACTGGCTTCTTCATCGGGCAAAGATGTTAAAAATCATACAAGAGAAAAAAAGATGATGATGTTAAGAGTCACACTCACATTCGGTGTGAGATGTTGTAAGTTAAGATGATATTGGGGGATTTCAATACAGGCAGAGGGCCCTCCCCTTACTGGCCATGCGAGGACTACAAAAAGACAAATAACAACATTTCAACTCCATTAACAGTAGAAGAGTAACTTCTCTTGAGATCCGGATGTCGTTGTCCTGGGCGAAGCTACCTGCTCCTTTCTTAAGCAGAGAACACTGAATTTCGCAAAAAGTCTCTGTACTGTTAGATCTGGAAAAACTTTCAGGTGTGGATAGGTAAAACGTGCCAAATTATGCCAGCTTTGAAAGCTTTGAAATTATGCCAGCTTTATGGTTTGGAGTTGACCCAATAAATGTATCACTTGCGGATTTTGAATTCCTGTCTTAGGCCATTTCTGCGGATTTTGAATTCCTGTCTTAGGCCATTTCTGCGCTAGACTGTTATAGCACTATGATTCCACTTTCAACATCCTATGGAATCCTGGGGTTTGTAGTTTCGGGAGGGGGCAGTCGGTTAAAGTGGAAACTACGATTCCACTTTAACTTCCAAGGCTGTATCTCATGGAATCCTGGGACTGGTACTTTGGAGAGGTGCCAGAGCATTCTGCCTGACAATTCTGAGCAGCCTCCCTCTAAACTGCAAATCCCAGGGCTCAAAAGCATGTTGCCATGGCAAGTTAAGTTGATTCACACAACAGTAAGCGTACTGTGCGGAAGGACCCCAGAATAAAGAATGTGAAAAGAACAAACTCTAAGAGATAGCAGTAAAGAGGAGGGGGGAAGTACTAGCCAGTTCCCAACTATTGTCTCTTGGTACAACTAAGCCATGCTACTGAGGGTAAGCATTCATCTCGAATACCAAAAAAAAAGAAAAAAAAGCATGGGGTGCAGAGTGTGAGCAGCTGTACATAACACGCATAGGCCCAAGTGCTCACCTATCTGAGCAGAGACTTTTCTGAGCAAACTCTGCCCTTAACCCTTGGCGAGCAAAAACTGGGTCACCCAGAATGTGCCACTCACTCCTGGCTCTCAAAGTGTCATTAAAGGTTGCATTACACTAGACATATGTGGCTTTCAGCTCATCACAAGCCATTGCTGCTGACTAAGGAAGAATTATAAAAATCACAGAACCCAAGAATCATCCAGTCCAATATCATTCTGCCGTGCAGAAAGACACAACCAACAACATGGCCATCCAGCCTCTGTTTAAAAACCTCCAAAGAAGGAAACCACCATGCTCCGAGGCAGCAGCATATTCCACCATTCCTGCTTTTACTGTCAGGGTCAGGAAGTTTAGGTGGAAGCCTGGAAAAGCCTGGCCTAATTCCTGGGCTGCAAAAACCAGGATTTCCATGTTGCTCCTTTTGTCTCAAAGAGGGTGCATCCACACTACATGATGTTGGTGCTTTGATACCACTTTAACTGCCATGGCTTAATCTTATGAAATTCTGGAATCTGATGACAGACTTAGAGCTCTGTGCCAGAGAGCTCTAGGACCGCAGATGAGTACACTAGCAATCGATATATTAGTGTGTCTTGAAAGTGTTTCCAACATATACTGACCTTAAAGCGAATGTATCACAGCAAGATTTGTTCAGACAGTGTCTGTCCTTGCCTTCCTCTGAGGCTGAGAGTCTGTGACTGGCCCAAGGTCATCCAGCAGGTTTCCACAGCTAAGGAGATATTTCAGCCCTGGTCTCCTGGAGTCCTAGTTCAACATTCAAACCATTATACAGCATGCTTGTTCCTCATACTGCAGAAACTATAAAACTGCACATCCTACAATTCCAAAGTATGGAGCCATGGAAGTTAAAGTGGAATCATGGTGCTATAATTTTGCAATGTCTCTCTAGCTCAGTGGTTCTCAACCTTCCTAGTGCCGTGACCCTTTAATACAGTTTCTCATGTTGTGGTGACCCCCAACCATTATCATAGCGTCAGAAGCTCAACCTGAGAAGGGCTTGAAGCGGGGTCTCAGGCAACCCCTGTGAAAGGGTCATGCGACCCCCAAAGGGGTCCTGACCCCCAGGTTGAGAACCACTGCTCTAGCTATTCCTTATTTTCCAAGTGCCAGCAATTCCATTTTCTTATCAAAGATAATGTGTATGTCTCTCCAAAGGGAAAAAGGATAACTGAGCAGTCCTCTGTGTGTGTGTGCGCATCTTCATTTAGCAGAGGAAGCTCATAAATTACAGAGCTCCCGACAAAGGAAGCAGTCTCAGTATTGCTTCTGGCCACAGGAACTGTACTGCTCAAAACCAGCAGAAAATTCACAGAACAGCTTGATGCAGATCAGAATGCCATCACTGCAATGCAAACCGGCAGAAATACTCCAAGATCAGCAGTGTTTGGGCAAAGCAAAGAATGCGCTTTGCAAAGAAAGTGCTTATTCACTGGGAAAACAAGTCACAGAAGTGCTAACTAAGTAATAACAAACAGGCATAAAACCCCAAAAGTTTCTGGGTGGGGAGGGGGATTTACAGATTACCATGCAGAATACTGGAAACATAGTTTTCCTGCCCTTCTCCGTACAGCTCCTTGCTTTCACTTTTACTCCTCTGACACAACCATCAAAGAAGGGGCTACTTGCAAGGCAGATGAATGCCTCTCTTGGGCTATTTCCATGCTAGACTGTTATAGTGCTATTATTCCACTTTCAACATCCTATGGAATCCTTTGAGGCCCCTCCCTAAACTACAAACCCCAGGATTCCATAGGATGTTGCAAGTGGAATAATAGCACTATAACAATCTAGTGCGGAAATGGCCTTTGAGTCCATTTCACTTTTTGCAAGAAACGTGGTAGGTAGCAGCGTACATCCCTAACCACAGGGCAACTTGAGCCCTTTTTGCCACTGATGACAATCTCTTAACAGCTGTAATTTTAAATATCATGTTACACTTGATGTTAGCCAAAAGGCTGAGAAACAATACCGTATTCATGGGAGAAGGAAAAAGAAGGTAAAACGAACCCCAAGAATCTCTAGGCCTGTTTTCTTTCATCCATCTCTAACCAGGGATCCCTGGAGAATTTCATTCTGTCTGCATTTTTAAAGAAACTGACTTAATTCACAATTCCCTGACTCCGGTGAGGCTTTGAACCCAACTGTCCACCGAATCCCACATTTCTCCAAACTTGGCAGGGTAGTTCTCAGTGCATTATATCCCCGAATGTGTACATTAAGAGAATGCTGTGTATAGCAAATGCACTGCTTATGTTACAAAAAGGGGCCAACAAAATGTGAAGGAAAGTTGTGTTTGTAAATGCCATGGGGGTGTTTTAAAAAATACTGCAAAAGGATGTGGAAATTGCGAAGAACAGATTTATAGCTGAAATCATACAAAACGAACACAGAGCAGATATAAACTGGTTTCTACACACCTGCCCATAATCCAGGGATGATTGGTGGTCCATCAGTTTGGGGGCTGGCAATTAAGTTATTTCAGGCACATGTTTTCTGTGATTCCTCTCCATCTTTGTTTATCTCCCACCAAATCCTCCACTTAACTGTTCCCAGCTCTCGGATGTCTGGTCTGGATCCGTCACGGCACAAAATGATTTTGATCCTTCCCAGGCCCTGTGAATGCTAATTCCGCTCTCACCAGCGAGATCCCCTCATCTGTGTTTTATCGACCACGGCAGCTCCCCAGCAAAGGCACACGGCCAGGTAGCTCAGACTGAGAGTGCCCTTGGCAGCAGCAGTGGAATCTAAAGCAAGTCCCCTTCATCTGATGCTGTGTAAACATGATTAAAGCAGAGCTCACTGAGGCTCTCCCTCCACCCATGAAAAAGAGGGTAAACTCCAGTCCTGCACTACTGTGAGTCACCAAGTACCATCAAAGAGAGCTGGAGAGTTCCACAGACTTAAAACAAATCCCTGGTCAGTGTTAGAATCAAATACTTGAAAGAGACCACAAGGGCCATCCAGTCCAACCCCATTCTGCTCTGCAGAAATACTCAAAACTATCCTGGCCATGCAGACTCTGTTTATCATACAATCATAAGATTTGGAAGAGACCCCAGAGGCCATCCAGTCCAACCCCCTGCTATGCAGGAACACCCATCAAAGCATTCCCAACAGATGGCCATCCAGCCTCTGCTTAAAAACCTCCAAAGAAGGAGACTCAACCACACTCTGAGGCAGCAGATTCCACTGCCAGACAGCTGTGACCGTCAGGAAGTTCTTCCTGAGGTTCAAGTGGAATCTCCTTTCCTGCAGCTTGAATCCATTGCTCCTTGTCCTAGTCTCTGGAACAGTAAAGAATAAGCCTGCTCCTTCCTCAACATGACATCCATTCAAATATTTAAACATGGCTATCATGGCTAACATGGCTTTAAAAACCTCCCAAGAGGAAGACTCCACCACACTCCCAGGAAGCAGCATATTCCACTGCCAAACTGCTCTTTCCATCAGGAATTTCTTACTAATGTTTAGATAGAACCCCTTTTCCTATAGTTTGCAGCCATTGTTCCATGTCCTAGTCTCTGGAGCAGCAGCAAACAAACTTGCTCCATCCCTCATATGACATCCCTTCAAATACTTAAAAAGAGCTATCAAGTCGTCTTTCTACCTTCTCTTCTCCAGGGTAAATATACCCAGCTTCCTAAGCCGCTCCTCGTAAGGCATAGTTTTCAAGACTCCTACCATTTTGGTTGCCCTCCTCTGGACACCTGCCAGCTTGTCAACATTCTTCTCGAATTGTGGTACCCAGAACTGAACACAGAACTCCAGGTGGGGTCTCACCAAAGCAGAATAGAGTGGTACCATTACTTCCCTCAACCTAGACACTATGCTCTAGACATATAGGAAAGAAGGGCACAAGAAGCAAAAGAAAAGAACACATAGGCTTATTAATTTATTTTTAATTATTTTTTAGGAAAGGGGTTGTAGGGTAGGAATGAAACCCAATAAAAAACAAAACCAAACACCGTGCTAGAATACCTAGTGCTGCTCTGGCTTCAAACTCTCACAGCCACACAAGGCAGACAATCCTTGCCCTGGAATATATAAGATGCACTAAGCAGGGTGTGAAGGTGTGGACACAGCAGATAGTTTCTAGTGGAGAACGGGGTGGACTGAATTCTTACCCCTGCCCCACAAATGCCGTTTCTCTTCCCACCACAAGATCGTCCCACTTGGATGAGCAGCGATTATCCTAATTTTGGATCTCAGAGCTAGGCTGAGACAAGAGTAGCTGGGGAAAGTGGAATTGCTAGGTGGTGATGGAGGTGTAGAAAGGCTCAGTACCTGTCTCCCACCTGGACCTTCTCTGCTCAAAACTGCCC
The DNA here is from genome assembly GCA_948474755.1 of Ctenosaura bakeri. Classification (NCBI taxonomy): domain Eukaryota; kingdom Metazoa; phylum Chordata; class Lepidosauria; order Squamata; family Iguanidae; genus Ctenosaura; species Ctenosaura bakeri. The sequence continues at coordinate 100,907 of CAOLHI010001920.1, forward strand.
TCATCATCTTCTATCACAACAGCTTGGTGAGGCCTATCTTGCAAGAAACAGGTGTACTGAAGGACATGGTCAAGAAGGACATGGTCAAGCTAGAGCAAGTCCAGAGGAGGGTGACCAAAATGGTGAGGGGCCTGAAAGCCATGAAGCCCTATGAGGATAGACTTAGAGAGCTGGGTATGTTTAGTCTGCAGAAGAGAAGGTTAAGAGGGGACAGGATAGCCATGTTTAAATATTTGAAGGGATACCATGGAGAGGACGGAGAGGGCTTGTTTTCTGCTGCTCCAGAGACCAGGAAAAGGAGCAATGGATTCAAGCTGCAGGAAAGGAGATCCCACCTGAACCTCAGGAAGAAATTCCTGACAGTCAGGGCTGTCCAGCAGTGGAATCTGCTGCCTCAATGGAGTATGTTGGGGTCTCCTTCTTTGGAGGTTTTTAAGCAGAGGCTGGATGGCCATCTGTCAGGAGTGCTTTGAGGGTGTTCCTGCATGGCAGGGGGTTGGACTAGATGGCCCCTGGGGTCTCTTCCAACTCTACATTTCTATGATTCTATCATTCTATACTGCAATATTCAACCCTGAAGGACCCTTCATGGCAAGGACAAGGAATCAAGTTTCAAAATTTTATTATTATGCATGGTGAATGCCGGGGGGAAATCTCAGAATCTGGCAGAAGGGCAGAGCTTGATTCCCTCTGTTCAGGACAGTCTGCATCAAGTGTAAATGTCTGTCAGTCCCATTGATTAGCACAATTCTGTAAAGCAAGCCAATACACTCGGCCCTCCATATCTGTGCATTCAGTATCCACAAAATCAACAAACCACAGCTTGAAAATGTTTAAGAAAAATCAAAAAAGCAAACTTTGATTTTTGCCATTTTATATAAGGGATGCCATTTTATTACATATAATGAGATTTGAGCATCCACAAATTTTGGTACCCATAGAGAGTCCTGGAACAAAACCCTGGCAGACCCCAAGGGTCCATTACATGCAGAAAAAATGTACACCATCTGCACCGAGGTCCTTAAAAAAGATATGATTAGAAAGAATGCTATTTTACATTTGATTTCCTTTGTAAATTTGGCTTGCAGTATTAAATCCAACATTACACTCTCTGGTAGAGAAGACTGCAGAACGGAAAATGGTAAATTGATAGGTGATCACTGGAACAAGGACAGTCTTTTAGATATCATATTTTTATGTGAGATTCTCATGGAAAATTCACTTAGCTGCTATTAATTCCACCAGCTGAAAGGAAGATATACCAACCTTTAAAAATGCTTTATAATATAAAAGGGCAAGCAATGTCCTTTGCTTTGAAGATTATCCTTTTGCCTGTGAAAGTAATGCAGAACGTCAATTATAGAAATGGGCCAAACTCTGGGGAGAAGAGAAAAAGCAGAACTAGAAATTCTGCAGAATAAATTTTTAAGGACGACCCAAGGACTCCTGCTGGGATACCATATACTTAATTTGAAGTACCATCTACTCCTGTTAGATTCTGATCTGACCTCTGTTATCTGAGATACTGGTTCAGAGTAAGTGAAATGGAACATACAAATCTTACCAGTAGATATGCTATTGGGAGGTGGATTTGTAACCGGTTGGCCAACCAAACCCAAAGGGTGCTCATCAATGGCTTCTCTTCACCCTGGAAAGAAGTTATCAGTGGGGTTCCACAGGGTTCTGTCCTGGACCCAGTGCTATTCAACATCTTTATCAATGATTTGGATGAGGGAATAGAGGGCATTTTGATCAAATCTGCAGACGACACCAAATTAGGAGGGGAGAGTTGGGACAAAATCGACAAAATGAAATTCAACGGGGAGAAATACAAGGTACTTGAGCAGAAAAAATGAAATGCACAGACATCAGATGGATGACACCTGGCTTGACCACAATGCATATGAAAGGGATCTAGGAGTCTTAGTAGACTACAAGTTGAACACGAGTCAGAAGTGTAATGTGGCAGCTAAAAAAAGCCAATGTGATTCTAGGCTATGTCAATAGGATTACAGTGTCTAGGTCAAGAGAAGTGACAGTACCACTCTATTCTGCTTTGGTCAGCCCTCACCTGGAATAATGTGTCCAGTTTGGGGCACCAGAGTTCAAGAAGGATATCAACAAGCTGGAGTGTGTCCAGAGGAGGGCCACCAAAATGGCAGAAGGCCTGGAAACCATGAAGCCCTATGAGAAGTGACTAAGGAAGCTGGGAATGTTTAGCCTGGAGAAGAGAAGGCTAAGAGGTTACCTGATAGCCATGTTTAAATATTTGAAGGGATGTGATAGGGAGGATGAAGCAAGCCTGTTTTCTGCTGGGACACGGAGAAATGGCTTCAAACTTCAGGAAAGAGATTCCATCCAAACATTAGGAAGAACTTCCCAACAGGAAGAGCAATTCAACTGTGGAATATGCTGCCGAGAGTGTGGTGGAATCTCCTCCTTTGGAGCTCTTTAAAGGAAGACTGAATGGCCATCTGTCGGGAATGCTTTGATGATGCATTCTCACATGGCAGGGGGTTGGACTGGATGGCCCTTGTGGTCTCTTCCACCTCTATGATTCCATACCAAACTGTGCTGATTGGAACAGCTACAGGTGGGACACTTGGCACAGAGAATAATTCAGCTGCTGGAAAATTATTGACCAAAGATCACCATTGGGTTCTGAAGGGCTGGGTTTTGGCTGCCGGGGAGACTGTGAAATCAACTACTGCCCATTCTTCTCTTTGAAGTATGCTAAAAATAAGAAAGATTACAACACGGAATATTATCTTTAAATGCTGGCTTTCTCCAGACGTACAGGGCTTTTATTGGGATGTAGACCCCAAATCATACCATCTGGTCCTCCCACAGCAACAGGCTAAAAGTATGTTGGATGAAATTATACGGGCTGTGCATAATTCTTTATTTATGATTCTGCCCACTGCATGCTCACCCAAGAGAATTTTTTTTAAATCAAATGTTCTCTTGCAGTAATGAGATAAAACGCCTCAAGCTATTGTGACAAAAGTTACGATTACATAAACTATATTATAATACCTGTATGGTGGCGTTATTCGCCACAGATGCCAAGATCTGGGCTACATGCAATAAAGTTAGAACAGATTTCAGCCTGGCTTGGAAGAGAATTCAGCAGAGAATTTTAAGTTTTGTTCTTTGCCATTATCACAGAACACATACGACCCACTCACGTGCCCTTACAGCTCCAAGCCAGAAACCTTGGTTGGGCTACAACTTTGGAAGGAAAACAGAGACACCACCCAGAAGCCCAGGAAATCTCTCCAAGTGGCCTGCGGAATCTCCTCCTCTTCGCCTAAGTTGACATTCTCACATTTTCTTCTGCTCCTTCTCTTGGCTGGTAGTCAAGTCCCTTTGATTACATTTCTTCAATATTGCACACAGTTGAGAATGGAGACAGCATGCAAACAAATATGGCGGTATGCACGGGCGTTCCTAGCTACCGTCAGTTCTTTGCATACTGAAGCTTCACAGAACACCCCTTGTTGGCTGAGGAAGAAGCCCTATACCAGGAAATGTGATGCATTTTAGTTCGGCAACTGGCCGAACAAGAAACTCCTGGCTCCTTTGTCTCAAGTTTCATAGCAAAAAGGACAGAAAAAAAGCAGAGCTGGCAAAGAGAAATGCAAGAACGATGGGGGTCAATGAAGTGTCATTCACGTGCTGGAAAGAGAAATACAAGTGGTGGTTCTACGTGGATTGTGCCTCCGTGCTGCACAAGTGGGGTGTTTCAGTCAGCATGTCAAAGCTTCAGAGTGGTCTCCCTAGAGAGCTGCCCCCCATCTCGCAATGGGCCCTTGAGACTATTATATTCTGGCAGCCATTTGGGGGCTGAATCTTCACATGATTTTAGTCCTCCTGTTGCTTTTATGGTTTCGGTATTTACATTTTTACTGCCAATACTTCTGCTTTTAATGTTTGTGCATTACATTTTTATTGGTAAGCCCTCCTAGAAAGCCACAGGACTTATTTTCAAACGATCCATAAATAAAACCAGAGGTACAACTTTGCTGTTAAATGCAGCCCATCTTCAAAAGAGGTATGGCTCTTGTTGGCATCTCTTTCAGCCTGGATAGATTAAGCTGCTCTCCTCTGCATCTTGGGAGAAAGGCAGGATATAAATTCAATAAATAAATAAATAAAAGAAAACAAGAGTTTGTCACAGGAGACTACAGAGACCCCTATGTGCAGTTCATGACTCGGGGGAGTTTCTGCACACTCATCACAAACAGAGCACAAATGGAAACTTTTCCAGTTACGAAAACAGAATCTTTCTCCTTCTCTTTCTCTCTCTTTAAGAACCAGTTTTTCAGGATCTTCTGATTCTGTTTTACAGTGATACCATTATCAGCATTTAAATAATAACACAAAGTGGTATTAATCCTAGTCTCCATCTGCTACCAACTGTGTGCTGTTATCTGTGCCACTGTGTAACAACTTATGTTTGATTTGTGCTCCAAAGAATCACAGGTGTTGGATGAGACCACGAGGGCCATCGAGTCCAACCCCCTATTCTACGGGAATATACAATCAAAGCACTCCCAACAGATAGCCATCCAGCCTCTCTTTAAAAACCTCCAAAGAAGATTCCAACATACTCCTAGGCAGCAGCGTATTTCACTGTCTAACTGCTTTCACCATCAGGAAGTTCTTCCTAATGTAATGGAATCCTTTTTCCCGAAGTTTGAATCCATTGCTCCATGCCCTAGTCTCTGGGGCAGCAGAAAATGAGCTTTCCCCATCTTCCCTATGACACCTCTTCAAATATTTAAAAATGGTTATCATGTCACCTCTTCACCTTCTCTTCTCCAGCCTAAACATATCCAGCTCCTTAAGCCACTCCTCCCTAAACGCTTCCTCCTGAACCCTGACTCTCTTGGGTACCAATCACAGTTCAGAGGTATCTGCCATCAGGAGCCGTGGTGGCGCAGTGGTTAAATGCCAGTACTGCAAGCCACAAGGTTATGAGTTCGATCCTGCCTGGCTCCAAGGTTGACTTAGCCTTCCATCCTTTCGCAGGTCGGTAAAATGAGTACCCAGCTTGTTGGGGGCATGTATAGAAATGTTTCAAAATACATGCTATTTGTAAGTTGTTCGCCGCCTCGATCCATATGGAGAGGCAGGATATAAATAAATAAATAAATAAAATAAAAAATAAATCACAGCCCATGATCAGCAGGAGAAGCTCTGCCATACAGCTGCTAGCTGGAAGCAGGAAGGGTAGATCCTTTTGTGGAAAACAGGTGCAAAGCAAACCTATTCCTATTGCACGCCCATTCCCTATCTCTGAACCATTGTCCACGAGCAATACAGGCGTGGAAAGCAAAGATCATATCATCACTGGAGGCACTAGGACGCAACAGAAAAGATACAAAACCCAAGATTCATAAAAAGGGACTACCAAATATCACTTGGTTCAACCCATGCCAAAGCTAAAGAATATCTGAGGTTTATTGCTTACATACAAGCCTACTCCTTGTTGTTGTCACTGTGTACCTTCAAGACATTTCTGACTTAATAGCAACCCTAAGGTAAATCTATCATGGGGTTTTCTTGGCACAATTTGTTGAGAAGGGGTATAATAATAGTACTATAACAGGCTAGTGCAGAAATGGTGTATAAGTAGTGCAGAAAGGCCCTAAGACAGCAGCCACGTGACAGACTTATATCATCCTACAAAATTCTCTGAAGGTTTATGGCCAGTGCTAAAGTTTGCACCATTCTGTATCCAACTACATTCTTACACTGGCTCCCACAACTACAAAACTGTTTAAATACTTTTGAGCATCCAAAGAAACGGCTTGAAATCAATGAAAGTTCAGGCTAAACTAATTCGGTTAGTTCCAAAGGGGCTGCAAGATTCCTTCTCTCCCACTGCCCCCCCCACTTGTGCCTTTTTTGTGCTGAAAAAGACTAACACAGCTATCTCCTTGAAGGCTTAAAATGAACTCCTGGCCTATGAAAATGAGAGGATGCTGAAAGATGGATGTAAGGAACGCAAAGGTGGAGTAAAGCTAGGTGTTAACTTGAGATGCCAGCTGACCCTTGGCTTGCAGTTCGGGTAAGCTGCTCTTTGTAGCTGTCGATGCTGGAAAGTCACAGGACTAAGCAGAGGTAGGATCAGACTTAACAGATGAGCTGCTCCAAAGGGCACGAGCTCCAGAAAACATGGGCTGCTCTGTGGAAGACCAGATCTACCTTAAGACCTGACTGAAAGAAGAGAGACAGGTTCCTGTATCCCCGCAAAAGAAGAACAGTTCAACATGTTTCAGCGAACAATTTATTTATTCAATAAACTGTTTAAATGTACATGTGAAATGAAACATCCAGGTCAGTGAAATCTTGCAGAAGTAAAGAAAATCACCTTGAACTTTCTAGAGCAGTGGTTCTCAATCTGTGGGTCGTGACCCCTTCGGGGTCGAATGACCCTTTCATAGGGGTCGCCTAAGACCATTGGAAAATACATATTTCCAATGGTCTTAGGCTCCATTCCCTCCTCAGTGGTGGTGCACAAGCGCGAGCCATGCGCTTATGTCCTCCTGCCCCCTGTTCAGAAGGGACTGAAATCGCTCCCCTTCTCCACTACCGGGAGAACCTCCCGTCTGAGAGGCCTGCTTGAGGGGGGGGCAGCGGCAGCACGGGGGCAGGCCCCCTCCTCACCATGGCCCCTGCCCCACTCGCCACAGAGGAGGGTACTGTGGAAGGCCCGGGGGGGCTCAAGGCAGTGCTTTTCCGGGGGGGCGAGCTGCACCTGGCACAAAAGACAAAGGCGCTGGGATTCCTCCCTCCCTGGCCAGGGTCGACACTCTGGAAACTTTTCCCACACTGCCCCCCCCCAGCGGAAACAAGAGCGAAACAGAAGCAGAGCCCGGGGGGGGTCTCGGAGTTTTTTCCTGGGGGAGACGCGCGGCTCCTCTTTCCCTCCCTGCCCGCCCCCTTGTTCCTGGCCAGCGAGGCGGCCTTTGCCGGGGGGGGAGGCATTGTAAATAATAAACAAATAATTTTATGGTTGGGGGTCACCACAACATGAGGAACTGTATTAAAGGGTCACGGCATTAGGAAGGTTGAGAACCACTGTTCTAGAGACCACTAGAAGCCTTCTTCTAAAATGCATCCAGGGTGGCTTTTCTTTTACCACCCTCTGCTTTTCTTATATGTTCCAATTTGGTGGCCAAACTCCTAGATCTATGCTTTTTTAACATGCAGGAAGTAGCTAGTGAGACAGTCTTATATGCTCTGTCCTTTTCTCTTCATCTTACTGTTCACACACAGTAAGGGACTCTGGAGGCAGCTGCTGTTTACCTCGTCTGTTGTAGCCAGGCGTACACAGGTTCAGTAAAAACTGCTGGAGTAGGACTTCACTGTTTCTCAGCTCAAGCTTTTATTTATTGACTGTTGTCTACTGACACCTTATTGAAACCCAAACACTGAAAGATGATTTTTCTTCAGCTATCCTTCACCATCCTCCCAATGTTGATACTCCTAAAAAAAAATTCCAGATAGACCAAGCACAAAGATGAAAAGCGGTGGGGCTGAGCGGGTTTACACTTTGTGAAAAGGAACTTTGCTGCCCAAGGTTTCGCTAACAGAACTATGCCGTTAATACAAATGTTTTACCTTGCTATTGCGGTCAAAAATTCCCTTCTCTAATGAGAGAGCAAAAACTGAGAAACTGGGCTACAAAGCAGGAACGGAAATTACTTGACCTTCCAATTGTTGCTGTACTGCAAGGCCCATCATACTTCATAATTAGCTATGCCAGTCAACGCTGATAGGAGTTGCTACCCAACAGCACCTGAAGGGGTACATGATTTTGATCCCAGGATCGTCTCTGAGAAGGAAGAGAAGAATGGACAGATTTGCTGTACTTGTTGCTTAGAGCCTTAGAAGCATTTCAAGTGCTTTTTTGCTCAGTGTGCATCTCGCCTCGTGGTCTAAATGAATGCAGATATGAAAAACCAACTGACCTAGTTTCATAATTCACTGCTTGGGTTTTTGGGGAGATGCACATGACAGCAGCTGGGATTTCTGCAACACAAGAACCTTTAACATTACCTGTGTACGGTCTTTCCAGCAAGGGCAGAAGTTAAGCTCAGGTGCTACTTCTATCAGCAACAGAAGTGAGCTGCCTCCAGCTGGTTCAAGGCTCAGGGCTACACGGCTGCCTCTAGCCCATGCCGCATACAGATGCATATGGATACATGCAACAGCCTCCTCCTAGGCCTTGCTCTGCTTGCCTGCTTGCTTGCTTGCTTGGTAGAGATGACTACATCAGCATTCAAGAGCGGCAGCTGCCCTCCAGCTCCTAACAGCTCGTCCATATTAATTTGTTTACAACATGGCCATCCATGTCTCCAGCAGCTGCTGAAAGCAGCTCTCAGCCAGGACCATCTTGACTTGAATCGGACTGCCCTCAGTCTTCAACCTGGGTATTTAGAGACCAGTTCAGAGAAGGATAACATCAGCTCCTCAACTTTAAAAGGGGAGGGAAAAAATAAGTAAAATAAAAGCACCCTTTTTAGATCAAGGCATTTGCATGTGAACCCAAGTTGCAACACCTTTAAACTAAGGGTGTGGTTATTAGTCCCTGAAATAGCAGAATTTAACATTCCGGGAATGTTCTTTGGCAAAGCAGTTCTTTGGTCTTTAACAGATGCAAATATAAGCTTGAGAGCGGGTAAGAAGCACTCTCGGAAGAACTGGGAGGGATGGATTTAGGATTTCAGAGCTGGTGGAGTTTATATGCCCATCGGGGTCACTTGCTCTTTCCAGGGCTCGGAGAAGAAAAATATATTGTTGGCTTCTTCTTTCAAAAAATAAAAATATCCAGATTCAGACTCTGTGTAAGCAAAGTGTTAATGCAGTTTAGGTCTCCTTGGAGATAGCATAAAGATATCATTTTGATATCAACAATTTGGCTCTCTTCCACCACCCCTCTGCATGTGTTTGTGAGGCCCCCAGACAAGCACAGAGCTAGGCTCGGCCACTAATTGCTGGACATTCCATTCTCCACCCAGGCAGGCCAGAAATAGCCAGATCCTTGCTTTAGGAGACCTCTCTGCAAACGCCCTCATCATGTATGCACGCTGTTTACAAAGGACTCCCTGCCCCGAGCAGGCACTCTGGCAAGCTGAATACTCAACTGCCAAGCACTGAGCATTTGCATACTGGCTACCTCTTCGTCAATTTGGACTTAACTTAATCTTGACCTTTCCAAAGCTTTGTTCCGCGCCCGAAACGCATTGTTCTCATCAAGTATGGCATAGCCTACAGTTACATTTCTCCCTATAAAAATCCCTGATTCTGAGACCATCCTCAGATCACTCCTGAGTTCCAGACCACCTTGCTGCGGCTTTCTTGGCGAGCCTCCCCTCAGCTCCACATGCTGAGATACACCGAACCCCAGCATCACTCTCTATCTTCTTTCCGGGCTTCAGGAACAGGTTTCGTATCACCCGAATAAACTATCCCTCTGAAAATCCCGCTTTCAAACTCACATCTTTATTTTCCTTAGTTATCTGTGTGCGTGTGTTGCCTACTTTGTGTGTGTGTATTTAATAAAGATCATTCATTTATTTCCAACACAGTTTGCTTCTAGACTTGGCCTGACCCCGTAAACATTGGGTTACAAGATCCTGCTGCGTTACCTTGCCTCTCGTAGTGCCAACCAGTGCTCTTGACTAATTTCCCCATCTTGTGTAATTGTAAGGTCATTTAGGTGTCCCTCCCGGGTCAGGGCTGTCTGGCAGTGGAATCTGCTGCCTTGGAGTGTGGTGGAGTCTCCTTCCTTGGAGGTTTTTAAGCAGAGGCTGGATGGCCATCTGTCAAAGGGAGTGCTTTGAGGGTGTTCCTGCATGGCTGAAGGGGGTTGGACTGGATGTCCCCTGGGGTCTCTTCCAACTCTACATTTCTATGATTCATCCCCAGCAGGTGGCTGTCCAGCCTGTTTCTGAAGATGTCTGGAGAAGGAGACTCCACCACTTCCCTAGGCAATTGGTTCCATGCCAATCCTTCCCAATCTCATCCTCGGAAAAGCCTTATGCATGTCTGTCTGCTAGCTCTGTGGCCGAGGAGATATACAAGCAAGCTCTTCCACTCTTGTCTGCTCACACCTTGCTTCGAAGGCCAGGCCAGGGCTGGTGGGGTAACAGAGCAACATGGGGATGTACAGAGCAGGTGGACTAATGACAGCCATCTCCAGCCTTCTCCTCTCATTTGTTTCTTTCTTTTCCCATTTCTTAAGTCAAGTCCTGACACTTGCTGAAGCAGGCAAAAGCGAGAAGGAAAAAAAACATTTCAACAGCCAAGCAGCAGACCATGAAGGAGCCTCCGGAGGCAAGCAGCTGACACCAAGCTGTGGTGAGGAATGCCAATTCAGCCTGGGAGATGCAACCGAGTGTCAAGCAACAAGCAAGAACATCCATTCCAAAGCAGGGAAAAGAGAGAGGAGGAAGAAGGGGCAAGCAGATCAAACTCTCCTCGTACCCAGGCTCTCAAATGCAAATAGCGAACGGCTGAGAGGGGGAATTATCTGATCAGTCTTGAGCTGCCTTGGCTTCCATATTGGCAGAAAAGCAGGATAATTAATTGTGGCCAACAAACAGTGCCCAGCCAAGGCTCAAGATACCTTTGAGAGACTAGGTTCATCTAAGACTGTAGATAATGTAAGCTCAACTTAAAGCTATATTCAGACCCAGGACAGTTCTTGGCAAGTCACTCCCTTGCTAACAGCCCAATGGCATCAGATCTTATCTGATCTTGGAAGCTAAGCAGGGTCAGCCCTGGCTAGTACTTGGATGGGAGACTGCCAACGAATAATGGGTGCTGTAGGCTATATTTTAGAGGAAGGAATTGGCAAAACTGCCTCTGAGTATTCCTTGCTTTGTTGTTGTTATTGTTACATTCACTTACATCCCTCATTTCTCCTAATAGTACAAACAATGCAAGAGCACTAATAAAAGTATAAATACAAGATTTAAAAAACTATAAAGTTAAAACATTAGATTTGGATTTTAGATTTTTTTTAACTTTTTACCCATCTCTCCCCAAGGCTCGAGCCAGGGTACAGAACAGATGGAGTTAAAATTGTAGTTAAAATATACATAGAACATTTAATACAACTATAAAATATATCACAGTTAAAAATACAATTAAAATACAGTTAACATATGATTAAAAAATACAATTAAAAGCACAATTAAAACTAGACTGGGTAGGCCTGCCAGAAGAGATAAGACTTTAGTACTTTTTAAAATTCAGCCAGCATATTTTGCTGTGGGGATATTAAACATCAAAAACATTAAAATTCATTAAAAGACTATGTACAAACATTAAAAACAGCAGGGCACAACACTAAAAGCCCAACTTCATAGTCAGTTGGCATGGAAATGTGGTGACCTGCCAACAGAACAAGAACAAGGACAGGGCATCTCTCAAGAGGGAGTTCCAAAGTCTGGGGCCATTTCCGCACTACAGTCTTATAGCGCGACGATTCCACTTTCAACCTCCTATGGAATCCTGGGGTTTGCAGTTTCGGGAGGGGCCAGGTGGCCCCTCCCGAAACTGCAAACCCCAGGATTCCATAGGAGGTTGAAAGTGGAATCGTCACGCTATAAGACTGTAGTGCGGAAATGGCCTGAGAGCAGCTACTGAGAAGGTCCTCTCCTTTGTTCCCACCAAACAAACCTGAGAAGGTGGCAGGATGGAGAGGAGGACTTTTCCAGGCAATCCTAGAGCTCTACTGGGCTCATAAAGAAGCCCTAATGAAATGCTATGGAATTAATGGGGTCACCATAAGTTGATAAGTGACCTGAAGTCACACACCACGCACACAAGCTCCCTTGCTTGGCCTTGGTTCTCGCTTCTGCACAACCGAGACAGGGAAGCTGTGGCAATCTAGATGTTGATGGACTCCGCTCCTCTTAGCCCAGCCAGCGTGCCCAGTAGTCAGGCAAGGAGGCAAATGTATCCTAACAATGTATGGAAGGCTTCCACTGCCACCACCTTCGATGTCACGCATACACAGAGAACCTATCCTAGGTGAAAACTGCAAAGCATTTCTGCACAGGTGAAGTGCTGCATGAAAGTTATTACCACCAATAACATCTGAAATACAGGTATAGATCAGTTAATGAAGCAGGCATGTTCCTTGGCATTAGTTCTTCAACTGAAAATTCAGTACCAGAGGTAGAAATAACAGGGAAAGAACACAGAGAGGTTTCTACCCCACAAAAAGAAGAAAAGCAGTTCTACATGTTTCGGCAAACTTCGTGTTTAAAACAAATATGCATGTGCGCAATGAAACAACCAGGTTTGGTGAGTCTTGCAAAAGTAAACGAAGACACTTTGAACCTTCTGGAGTCCACTTGAAAGATTTTTCCAAAATGCACCCATTTGCACAATGTTTCTCTTTCACCAGCCTAACATTTTTCTTATGATTTCCATTTTGGTGGCCAAACATATAGAGCTATGCTTTTTAAACTTACTGAGTGGTAGCTGGGGAATTAGGCCAATCTCTTTCCCCGTTTTCTCTCTGTTTTACTATTCATGCATGCTCAGTAAGTGATTCTGGAGGCAGCTGCTATTTACCTTGTCTGTTGTAGGCAGGCAGACACAGGCCATTTCTGCACTAGACTGTTGCAGTGCCTTTGGGGCCCCTCCCTAAACTGCAAACCCCAGGACTCCATAGGAGGTTGAAAGTGGAATAATAGCACTATAACAGTCTAGTGCAGAAATGGGTATAGCTACAGTAGGATTAACTAGAGCAGAACTCCAACCTTTCTCAGCTCAAGCTTTATGGAATTGTTTACTGCAAACAAACTCGCACTGAAAGTTTTTGTTCCCCTAGCCTCATTTCAGCATCCTCCCAATGGTGAGGCTGCAAAAAAATCCTCCAAAGAGACAGGGATAGAGAGGAAAGGGGAGCTTGGTAAAAAGACTTTGTAAGAAGGACCTCCTTTGTCAGAAATGCTGTTAACTGATGTATGTTTGTATATAAAAAACATGGGCATTGTGAGATAGAACCTGCATCCCCTCCACAAACTTAGCTGATAAATGGACCCTCCGTTTTCTGCATCCTCATTGTTATGAAGCAGCTTTCTTGTTCAGTCACTTTACCAATACTAGGAAAGCGTGAAAGCCCTCTCCAAAGTCCATGATTGCAATACATACATAGAGCCTGCAAGTTTTTAAAAAAAAAAAAGATTTAAAAACTATGAATTAAACTATAAACTATAAATAAAACTATAAATTAAAAAGACATGAACAATATTTCAGGTGCAGATAATACTTTTTAAAAGACAGAATGTCATGTTGGCTCTTCAGGGCAGATTTGAACATGCAAAATTCAGAACTGTTCTGTCGGTACCACAATTGCTGTCTGAAATTCCTTGTTTTAAAGACCATCTTTGGAAATCACTTGAGGGGACACAATGAAAGTCCTTCCTTCTCAGATGATCCATTCATGGTGTTCTTGAGCATGAAGAATGCTTCCATGCAACCCAAAAGATGACAAAATTTTTCCCCTTAGCAAAACTGCCTTAATGAATAGACACCTCATCATTCATCTCAGTTTTCTGACATTACAGAATTATTGAAGGATTCAAAACTCACCAGACCTTAAAACTCAAAAGATAAACATTCACCACGCTCCCTTCATCTCCTCTTCCTCCTTCTTCTCCAGAACTCCCAACTTGGAAAGCTCTTAATTATTCCTTCTGCCTCCAAACACCCTTTCAGGAGGGATGGGGGAGTAGGAATAATTCTGTTTTGTTTCCAATAAGACTGAGTGGGAAGTGGATGGATTTATGTCTGGTTGCCATGCATGTGTTAAAGCAGCCGTAGTGAAATCTAATCTCTTAATTGCTGGAAACGGCTCTGCATGACCTGGGGAGAAAGCCCAGGCAGCTGGGAACAAGAACACAGATCTGCACTGGGCAGTACACTCCTTGGGTTACTGGTATTTCCCCTTTTCAAATGGGTAATAATTTCTAATTCTAAGACACTGTCAATACAATAGTAGTTATTTTACACAGGACTACAGACTTACCAAGATTTCAAACTTCTACAGCCAATTCTGCACTGGGACACAACATGCAAGGATACAACCAGAGAGGAATTACACTTTTGCACTAAAATTAAGGGAACTTAATTTTCCATGGTTGGGGGAAAAAAACCAGCTACAAAATAGGAAGTGCACCCTGAAAAACCTCCAAGGCAGACCACAATTATCAAATCTTTGTGGAGGAAATCTTTTAGAAGTGTTTATTTTAATGTCTTTGTCTTCTACTGTTTTTGATTGTCTGTGTCATTGTTCCGTCCTTTGGTGTAAAAGGCATTATAAATAGATGTCTATTATTATTATCATTATCATTATTATTATATGCTACTACTACTACTACTATTCTGTAATAACCTTTTCCCCCTCCCAAACCTTGGAAATAATATAGGCAGATGTGGCCTGCAGGGACCCAAGGGTTTACAGAATGGGGCAAGAAAGCTGATAGGAAGAGAATCAACTCATTTGAAATGTGGTGCTGGAGAATATCTGTGGATATCGTTGACTGCCAAAAAGAAAAATAAACCTGTCCTAGAGTAACTGTAGTAGTTTGAGCTCTGGACTAGGAGCTGGACTACAACTCTGAAGACAATGGAAAACCACTGGGTGACTTTGAGTGTGTCTCATGCACACTGAGTTCCAGCATAAACCCATGACAGGGTCAACTTTAGGGTCACCATAAATGACCAGAAATGACCTGAAAGCACACAAGAGCAAATCAAGCCTGAATACTCCCTAGAAGCCAAGATGACTAAACTGAGACAACACGACTCACTAGAAAAAAATGAGAATGCTTGGCAAGGTAGAAAACAGCAGGAGAAGAAGAAGACTTGTATATTGATAGATTCCATCAAGGAAGCCCTGAGCATGCAAGACTTGAGCAGAGTGGTTGATCACAGGGAGGTTTTTAAACAGAGGCTGGTTGGCCATCTGTTAGGAGTGTGTATTCCTGCATGGTAGAAGGGGACTGGCCTGGCCAGCCCTTGTCGTCTCATCCAGTTCAAGGATTCTATGATTCTAAGTTGCTCCAAGTTGAATGGGAGGTCTCCTGGAGGTCTGGCACCAACAGAGCTCCCAAACAACTCAGAGCAGCTGCAGGAGAGGTAGTAATTTCACAGCTATTTAAAATGTGATTTACTTCTGGAGACTGAAAAGAGAACCGTATCTTCATTCCAAATGATGGTGTAGTAGATGAATGTGGGTTTCAGAAACAACCTTGGGATGCTATGGATGCTCTTTCTCAGCTTCTGCTCTTCCATCACTTCTGTCCTTACCTACTGATGGCCCATGATCTTCAGCCATTCTTCTCAGCAAAGGAAGGTACTGCATTCTCCCCCTCAGTCGTTTCAACTGTCCTGTGCTGTATCTTTCCCAGTTCTACAATATCCTCCCTGAGATCAATAAAGGATCACACACAGCATCCTCTAAATGTCACTGCAGAAATTGTTTATTTAGTGGTGTAATGACATTTGCCATTTCACTTTCAATACCTGTCCTAATAATCCCTAACATTTATTTAACTTGCTTTTCCCCAGTGCCTCAGGACACTAAACTGAGCTTTTCAGTGAATTTCCTGTGACGACTTCCAGGTTATCCTTCCTAGGTAATGCAAACAATTTGGGACTCGTCAGTGTACAGCTGAACATTGTTAAAGTTAGGCAAAAAACAAGACAGACAAATATATAGAGACCAGGACGGGGCAAAGTGTGGCCCACAGCTCACACGCGTGACCTGGTCCCCAGTTTTCTGGTTCCTCAAGCCCTTCACCCATCTCCAAAGTTCCCCAATGCCTCTCCCCATTTTCAAAACAATTGGCTTGATTATTTGACAATTTTTGCCCCCAAATCATGCACAAAGTACCATACGCAAGGAGAATCATGAGAAAATACTCCAATCCCCATTCCACCACACCAGAACCCCACACCACCCCCAAACGTCTTTTCCTCCACAGTACTCTCAAAACGATAATTGGAAGTAACACCATATTATTTCCTATTACAATTTTCAGAGGGACTGCAGAGAGGTTATTGGGGCTTGCAGTGGGAGGATACAGGCCATGAGGGGTCTGGGAGGGGAACTGGCCCCCTGGTCCCCACGGAGTTGCCAATCTCAAATACAGACAGAGAGATTCAGAGGTATTTAGAGATATACAGAAAGAGGAGAGCACAAAATACTTCTCAAAATCATATGCCCTAGTCATTGTTTAAATGAAAGCACTTTTGCCACTATTACATTAGTCCTACTTTTCTACCCCAACCACCCTACCCCAATTTTTTGCGAGCAATTTTGGACACCACATTTGTGAGACAAGATGCATGAATCTGGGCAATGATAATGCTTTTTCGGAACAAGAACTCCCAGAATTCTGCTGAGCATTCTGAAGGCTGTGATCCAGAAAGAAAAGTCATTGTCCCAAACTCTACATCTCAAATGTAAATGTTCAATTCACAAGGTAAATCATTAGAATCATAGAGTTGGAAGAGAGTCTTGGAAAGCTGATCAGGAGGGCTTTAAACTGGGTTTAAAGGCATTATGCCTCAACAGACAGTGCTCTCTAAAGATGGCCACTTTTGCTGCAAAGAGCTCCAGAGAAAAATGGTAGACAGTTTTACAGCTTTACAGATGGGCCCATTGGCCAAGAACCAAATGTACCTTTACACAAAATTCAACTTTTCTCAGATGCAAATCTGGGAAGGAAGGCAAGTAGAATTACGCTTTCAGAATCCCGCCAAATTTCACTGCAGGGTACCTGAGACTGTAACTCATGTTGCCAGAGGCAGCTCAGGTGCAAAGGCAGGCTGTCACCTTGGCCAAAGCCTAAGGAACCAACGTAACGAGACAGGAAAGCCAATGTTCCCCTCTGCTATGGAGCGTTCTAGCAGTCTATCTCAGGTTGGCCAATTGGCACAGAAATCACCACCACCACTGTGGAGTGACATTTTTTTTAAATCTCAGATTACAGGTGACTCCTACCAAGCCCTCTAAGCGGTGTTTAAGCAGCAAAGGCTTTGTTTTCATTCACAGCTGTGTACGTGATGGTCACAGTTCTGTGTGCATGAAAATTTCTGGGGAAAACATTCTCCCTCACCCCCTCTGTTTGTTTGTTTTTTAAACTCTTCTACCAAATTTCTGCTTCTCCCAGGCAAAGCACGGAGGGAAATCACACCCACCTCCAACCATGGCTTTAAAATTTCCATAATTTTACCACTGTGTAACTGTGAGTAGAGATGTCTGTTAGCATTTCCAGAGAGATGCATGAGTTCTCTGTGCTATCTCATGTTCATCTTTGCTAAAACATTTCATTTTATTACATTTTATTTTATTTTTTGTATCTATGGAAAGGAAGCCTATCTTAGTGGATCACCACATGCTCCACATGCAGAAGGCCCCAGATTCATCCTGTGACAACTCCAGCTGAAAGTAATCAGGTAGGCAGGTGATCCTTCTTCAATGAAGAAATCACACAGATAAACAATGGAATTTGCTTCCACACAATACTAGGAGGGCCACTAAGTGGAACATGTTCAGAGGAGGGCAAATGAATGAATAAATGAATGGCAGAAGGCCTGGAAACCATGAAGCCCTCTGAGGAGGGACTTAGGGAGCTGGGGAAATCTATCCTGGAGAAGAGAAGGTTAAGAGATGACATTATAGCTATGTTTAAATATCTGAACGCATATAATAGGAAGGATGGAGTGAGCTTGTTTTCTACTATCACAGAGACTAGGACTGTGATAATGGGGCTTCCCATTATCTAGACTTAGCTAAAGGGGGACACTTCCCTCTTCAGGTAAGCCAAGGGTTAATGAAGTGTTGGGATTAGATTACATTTTAGTGTGGGTCAGCACCATAGGTCAAAGGGTGAGAACTGACCAATCAAAAGGTAAGAGGTGAGCATCTTTGGGATGCTTTGAGATGCTTCCAAGGAGAAGTGATAAAACTCCTGAGAGGCCATGTGGCCGAGAGATAACAAAGGGATAAAAAAGAGACAACAATCAAGGAACCTCCTGGAGGGGGGTTCTGCACCCGTAGCAGGCTGTAGGCCTGGCCTCGCCTCCTGGCTTCTTTCCTCTTAGAACATCTAAGCCTGTGAACATCTGTGAGTACTAGAACTAGTTATCTAGTCGCGTCAGGGACTTTTCATTATTTTGGAGGCTGGCTGATCTAAAGAATGTATCTGTGCTTTTATATCTTTTTTTTTTTGTAACTACTTGTAATTAAGCGTGCCTGGGAGGGGGAAGCCTCTCATGTACATTATTGCCTGGTTCATTTGCATGCCTTGAATAAATACTTTCTGTAAGACCTCTGTTTCTCTCCATTCCCATGCCAACGCTAGGTAGAGCTTCCTCATCCAGAGAGGAGGGGGAGGGAAGATCCTCCAACTCAGGGATTGGCAATTATTGAGCAGAGTCCCACTGTGCTGTTCGATTATTCAGAATTCAGTGGGTGGTGGCAGCGAACATTAATAATAACAATAACGCTGGGATTTCCATTCCAGTATGACAAGGACATAGAGGAATGGCTTCAAACATCAGGAAAAGAGATTCCATCCAAACATTAGGAAGAACTCTAGATGGCGAGAGCAGTTCGACAGTGGAATATGCTGCCTCGGAGCGTGATGGTTAAATGGAGATTGGATGGCCACCTTGGGAGTGCTTTCATTGTGTCTTCCTGTATGACAGAATGGGGTTGGACTAGATGGCCCTGGGGGTCTCTTCCAACCCTAGGATTTTACAATCTGTGATTCTAACTTGGGCAGCTTGAAAAGGGGATCAGTAAATTGATGGAGCGCAAGGCTATCAATGGATACTAGCTCTTATAGATACAAGCCCTAGGATCAAAGGTGGCTCTCAAACAATGCCACCTCACTGAGGAACAACAACGGAAAAGGGGTGTTGCTTTCATTCATTCCGGGACTAATTGATGAGTATTATGAGAAACAGGATGGGGGACTAGCAAGGCTCTCCATAAGCTCTTATGATAGCTGTGAACCAGTATGAGCAGAGGGCAACCAGAATAGACACTTTTTGAAGTTCTGAGCAAGAGCAGACAGTCTTGTGCAAAATTCTGTCGTGGGCTTTTTTCTTTTAAATATTGCTCTGGCTTATGGTTTTAATAGCTTCACTATTTAACACTGTCAATACATTTTCAAGTTGCAAATATCATTAATTAAAATCCATTTACAGCCTTTATTTAAATTAAATCTGCTGAATCTACCTTTAGAAAAATTAAATCCCATTTTGGCTTAATCAAGTTACTTAATAGAAATTTATTATGTTTGCCTTATGAGTTTTTTACATTGATGAAAGTGAAAGAAAGAGATTAATTTCATGAAAGGTAAGCTAAGCCAAGCTCCACTACGTTTTTCTAAAGAGAGGTTGACTAAAAAGTCATTCTTAGTTGTAACCAGAGAAAAAACAGGTCTTGCACATTTCACACCTCATTAGCATCTTGTAGAATAAAAATGTATAATAAGACTTTTAGTTGTACTTGGATAAGGTAATAACAAAATGAAACTCAACAGAGAGAAGTGTAAGTTCCTACACTTAGGTAGAAAAAATGGAATACAGAAATATAGGATGGGGGACACATGGCTGGATAGCAGGACGTGTGAAAGGGATCTAGGAGTCTTCATAGACCACAAGCTGAACATGAGTCAGCAGTGTGATGCGGCAGCCAAGAAAGCCAATGCAATTCTTGGCTGCATCAATAGGAGTCTGGTGTCTAGATCGAGGGAGGTACTGGTACCACTCTACTCTGCTTTGGTTAGACCCCATCTTGAATCCTGTGTCCAGTTCTGGGTACCCCAATTCAAGAGGGATATTGACAAGCTGGAGCAAGTCCAGAGGAGGGGGGCCGAAATGGTGAGGGGCCTGGAAGCCATGAAGCCCTATGAGGATAGACTTAGAGAGCTGGGGATGTTTAGTCTGCAGAAGAGAAGGTCAAGAGGGGACATGATAGCCATGCTTAAATATTTGAAGGGATGTCATGTAGAGGAGGGAGAGGGCTTGTTCTCTGCCGCTCCAGGGACCAGGACAAGGAGCAATGGATTCAAGCTGCAGGAAAGAAGATTCCACTTGAACCTCAGGAAGAACTTTCTGACGGTCAGGGCTGTCCAGCAGTGGAATCTGCTGCTGCCTCCATGCCTCCTTCTTTGGAGGTTTTTAAACAGAGACTGGATGGGCATCTGTCGGGAGTGCTTTGAGGGTGTTCCTGCATGGCAGGAGGTTGGACTGGATGGCCCCTGGGGTCTCTTCCAACTCTACATTTCTATGATTTTATGATTCTAAGGTAAAAAATAAAATCAAGTAGGAATTTTTTTTTTAAAAAAAAAAGCAGGTTTCAGCCACTTATAGTATTGATTTGCATTAGCATTGATATCTTTTGTGCGGTAGGGGAACCACAAAAAAGAGTAAGTTAATAAATTGGCCAAAACAAAGATCCAGAGAAAAACATCATTCTCTATTCAAAGAGCATACACAGTTTTTAGCAGATTATTATACAGGTTGAGTATCCCTTAGCTGAACTGTTTGGGATGGGAAGTGTTTCATGTTTTGGATTTTTTCAGATTTCGGGACACCTGTATTTGTACATACGTAAAATACAGTACTGTACAGGAGATGTCAGGAGAACCCCTGAACAAACTGTTGGGAGTGGCAACCTTTGCATGCCTTAATTAACTGGCTAGTTTGTTTGCATGTCTATTGTAAGCATAGAGAGATAGCCTAGAGAGAACTTCCTGTTTGTTGGTTAACACCTCTTCCTTCCTTCCTTCCAGCACATACACATTCCTTGTTCTTTAAAAGGTTCTCTTGCCATTTACTCCCTCCCTTTTGCCTTCGCCTTTTGACCTGAAAGCATGTGAGTGCTTAATTTTCTTCCTACCTTCTTCAAGAATTGAGCCTGTATAGACTATGTACAAGATTTTGTGAGTAAACTCTTTTATATTTTTAACCAAACTGCTTTTTGTGTTTATTTTGAGCTAGATTAAGTGTGTTTGGGGTGGTGTTACAGAAGTGGGACTGGTGATCTGTTCAACTTCCGTTTTTGTGCAATTACTAAATTACTCTGCTGATTAAGAGTCTCATTACCAAGGTCTCTCAATATTCAAATATATATTTTTTTCAATTTCCCAGCACAAACAAGCAGCCACTGCTTCACACCGGATGCTATGCTTGGATGCCTGCCATTTCACATAACTTTGCAGCTCTCTCCATCCTTGCATCTCATTTGTTCACTACTTGTATGAGACACAAGGCTCGAGAGAGACTGAGGATCTGAGAGATCAATGAGCAGGGACACCATAGCCACTGCCTTGAAGGTGGAAGGGGCAGCTGGCAGCAAAATGTTTTGGGTTTTGGAGGTTCTCAGATTTTGGATTTCTGCATAAGGGATACTCAACCAGTATCTACAACTTACTGATCATGCCAATATACTATGAGCTTTAGACAAAATCATTTTTATGCACGGGTTCCCCGAGTTCTGAAATTTGTTTCAAGGTTTCCTCCAGAGTAAAAGGGTGGGAAAAGGCTGCTTTAAACTTGTTTCACTTCTTACATTGCTAAATATGCTTGTAAAGTGTTTAAATTACCTTCCTTTAAATTTTCAAAATTGTTTGAAGTGGTTTAAATTGATTTTATTCATACTCTTTCCTGAGCTCTTTATGATATTTTTGTTGTTATGTTTTCTCAAGTACATTTCAACTTATGGCCACCTGTCCTACAGTTTCCATGGCAAGATTTATTCAGAGGTGGTTTCCCACTTTCTTTCTCCAAGGCTGAGAGTGTGTGACTTGCCTAAGGTCAACCACCAGCTTTCCACGGATTTAAAATCTGGTATCCTGGAGTCCTAGTCCAATACTCCAAACCACTACATCATATTGGTTTTCATCACCACATCGGCTCTCTCTGTGCCTTTAATTCAAAGGTCATTTCCGCACTAGCCTGTTATAGCGCTATGATTCCACTTTCAACATCCTATGGAATCCTGGGGTTTGCAGTTCCGGGAGGGGCCAGGCGAAACCGCAAACTCCAGGATTCCATAGGATGTTGAAAGTGGAATCATAGCGCTATAACAGGCTAGTGCGGAAATGGCCAAAGACATAGCTGTGTTAGTCTGGATCAGTACACAAAGAGATCTTGCAGCACCTTTGAGACTGAGGCCATTTCCGCACTACACTATTACAGTGCTATTATTCCACTTTCAACATCCTGTGGAATTCTGGGGTTTGCAGTTTACAGAGGCCAAAGAGCTCTCTGGCTAAACTGCAAACCCCAGGATTCCATAGGATGATGAAAGTGGAATAAAAGTGGAATAACAGTGTAGTGTGCAAATGGCCTAACTCAGAGAAAGATGTAGGTAGCATAAGCTTTCACAGACTTAAGTCTGCTTCATCAAATGCACAGAGTGAAGTACCCAAGAACAAGGCTTTATAGCTATGAATGAGGCCGTCTACATGAATAGAAATAGAAATGCAAAACTTCTGAGTGTGGTGACGAGGTGACAAGCTCAGTTTTAAGAGTTTGCCATTGGGAGACAAAGGCAGGAGGAAGATACTGTCTAAAGCCAATGTGAGTAGATAACCATATTGATGGTAGAGGGAATTATTGGAATGTAGTATGATGCTGGCTGGGAACCAGAAAGGAGATGTGAGGTTGTGAGATTAACTGGTGATATAATCTGTGTAGTGTGCCAAGAAACCACTGTCTCTGTTTAACCGACAGTTCATGCACTGGAGATTGTGGATATTTTTAATTCTGCTGTTGCTCTTTCCAATCTTCCTATGCAGGTTTTTTTTTTTTAAAGGACTGCTGTCCTGCAGTCTGAGATGGCATGTCCAGGAAGACTGAAGCATTCTGCAACTGATTTTTGTGTATTCCCATTCATAATGCCTGATTTATGTCCATTTATTCTCTGATGCAGAGACTGGTCTGTTTCCCCAGGGCAGAAGTGCACCGTTGACAGAGGACGGCATATACCACATTACAGGATAAGCAAGTAAAGTACCTCTATTATTGTGGGTAATGTGATCAGGTCCTATGATGACATTTCATGAGCAGCTGTGCAGGCAGAGTTGGCATCTGGGTTTGTGGCAAGGTTTTGTACCCGTCTCCGCATCCATGACGTGTTTCTTCTTCTAGGTAAGTAATTGTTAGAGACTGGGAGGGTGTCTGAAGGACAAGTAAATGCCTGCCACCAAGAGCCCTTCAGAGGACAGCATTATTGTCCAGAATAGGTTGTAGTTCATTGGATGGTCTCAGGTGGGAATTGCATGTGACCACTAGTAGGGTTCTGGTGTTAGTCTGTTCTGTAATAGATTAGTCCTAGGTAGAAGCCCCGCTTTGTTGATTTGGATTACTTCATATGGTGGGTACTGTAGCTTGAGGATTGCTTGTTGTAATTCCACGATTTTGGAGTTCCTGTTTAGAGGGTCTGAGCGTGATTCCACTGGATGGCTTCATTGTTCGGGCTGGAAACTGGAGTCAACCTGCTCATTCACAGCTTTAAAAGTCTGTTCCTAGGCACTTTGTTCCATGCAGCTGATGAGGCAGACTCGGTTTACAAAAGCTTATGCTACCAATTCCTTTCTCTCACTTAGTGCCTTTAGGTCAACTTCAACTTATAGCGACCCTCTCCTAGGGTTTTCTTAGACAGATTTATTCAGAGGTGGCCCTTCCTCTAAGGATGAGAGAGTGGGACTTGCCCAATGTCTCCCGTAAGTTTCCATGGCTTAGTGGGATTCTGAACACTGGTCTCCCAATGCAACACTGAAACCACTACACAATGCTGGCTCAGTCCCTTCTGAAATGAAGTGGGATTTAAATATTTTAACAAGGAAAAGAAAAGAAAAAGATTAGAATCCATTTTCTACTGATTCCCCTTAGTCTGTGGCACCTTTTGCAACTACCATGGTAGTCATGAAGGAAGATGGAGGAGCCAAGGATATCAGAAAGCTTTTGAAGTGATGGAGTTGAGGTCACCAGGCCCTTTGAAAGGCAAAGCAATGACTCCTGCTTCATGAAAAGCTTTCCGTTTCCCATCCTTCTGTCCAAAGTGGAGATTAAGTTTGACAAGCCAGGCAGCCAAGGTAAATGAATGCATCTTGTGGGGCTGGCATGGCTGGAATGAAATTACAGGGCTCCAAAAAAAGAAAAAAGAAAAAACCACCAGTCTTGGGGAAGGAGATATTTATTTCTGATTACACACAGCAAGCACATCATCATCATTTTGGCCCTTGGAGGGCCAAAAAGCCCAGCTCTGAAAGAGACAAAAGAGAGTCTTCTGCCCTTGCCTGGCTAAATGAATCCCTTGGGTATTGCCATGGTCTCCCTCTCTCTCCCTCTCTCTCTCATACAGACGCACTCTCTCACACACAAATTCCTTTAGATCGGGGTGGAAAACTGGGGGGAGGCATGAGGTATGAGAAGATTCCCCTCCTGGTAGCCACTGCGGGCCATCCTCACAGAGCAAGTTCAAATGCCCCCATTTACCTGTGCAGTCCCTTTCAAAATGGCAACAGTAAATGACACCATATCACTTCCCGTTGCCATTTTGAGAAGGACGACAGAGGAAAATGGAGGTATTTCAGGGCAGTATGGGGTTCTGGGGTGCTTGTGGAGATGGCATGGGAATGTTTTCATGTGTAAGGGAGTTGTACATGATATAGGGGGCAAAAAACCATGCAAATTTTTTTGGAAAATATTTGGTGGCTTTGGGGGACTGGTGAGTGTTTCAGGGGCCTCAAAAGTGGAGTCCAGGAACTACGCGTGGCGTGTCGGCTCCACTGTGCCTACCCCTGCTGTAGATATTGTCTGCTTCTCGTTCCTTGGCCAGCCCCGTTTAGAGCAAGGAAGATGGCAACACAAAATGGAGGAAACAGGGACACCCTGCACCTCTTCCTATCTCACTGCTTTCTTTTCGAAGACAGAAGATAGCTATTAATGAGAAAAGTGAGCAAATATTGACAGTTTGTTCCACTCAGGCTCCCAGGCAAACAGCTGGGTGCAATTCAAGTGACAAGATTATACTGCTGAGGAGATTTCAGCAGCCAGGTGGCCTTCTGTTTGAAATGCAAGTTTTATAACCTCTGAAACGAGCTTGGAATAATCATTGCCTCAGATGAGCTTTACTCGCTTTGCTCCCTGCACCAGGATGGGAGGCCGCTCACGTAGGGACGTCAGCGCAGCTACTCCTGAGAGCCAAGCACCTGGCTCTACAGGCAGCTGTCTGCTTGTTACTTACTTAGTTTCTACCCCAACTTGTCTCCCAAAGAGGATGGGGAAAATGAGTGTTTTCTGCATTCTGTTTGGAAGGGATGGTGCAACTTGGAGAGGCAATTCCAGTCATTCCATGTGCCATGCATTCTGAGTTCTGGATGTTATACCTCCTTAAGGAAACAGATTGCTCACAATCCATCTGAGAGTTAATTTTTGGGACTACATCTCCCCAAAATCTCCCAGCGGGCACGGCCAAAATCAGTTTTTCAAGCTCTTCTTCTGGTTTTCAACACAGAGAAATGTAGGGCAGAAAAATGACAGTCACAAGCATAGGATGGGGGACGTGTGGCTGGATAGCAGTACGTGTGAAAAGGATCTAGGAGTTTTGGTAGATCACAAGCTGAACATGAGTCAGCAGTGTGACGTGGCAGCCAAGAAAGCCAATGCAATTCTTGGTTGCATCAATAGGAGTCTGGTGTCTACATCGAGGGAGGTAATGGTACCACTCTATTCTGCACTGGTTAGGCTTCATTTGGAATCTTGTGTCCAGTTCTGGGCACCTCAATTCAAGAAGGATGTCAACAAGCTGGAACATGTCCAGAGGAGGGTGACCAAAATGGTGAAGGGTCTGGAAGCCATGAAGGCCTATGCCTTAGGGAGCTGGGTATGTTTAGTCTGCAGAAGAGAAGGTTAAGAGGGGACATGATAGCCATGTTTAAATATTTGAAGGGATGTCACGTTGAGGAGGAAGCAGGTTCATCCTCTACAGCTCCAGAGACTAGAACAAGGAGCAATGGATTCAAGCTGCAGGAAAGGAGATTCCACCTGAACCTCAGGAAGAACTTCCTGATGGTCAGAGCGGTGCAGCAGTGGAATATGCTGTCTCGGAGTGTGGTTGAGTCTCCTTCTTTGGAGGTTTTAAAGCAGAGGCTGGATGGCCATCTGTTGGGAACGCTTTGATGGGTGTTCCTGCATAGCAGGGGGTTGGACTCAATAGCCCCTGGGGTCTCCTCCAACTCTAGGATTCTATGATTCTATGATTGGACTCCCAATCTAAAGTCCCTCAGTCTAAAAGAAATTTTCCCAAGCTCTGCTTCTTCCCATGCTGGATTTTCCTGACTCTAAACAGGGCAAGTTGAAAGACTCTTGCCTTTGACTCGTATTTGTTGTGGTTCTCATGAGCAATAGAGATGCTATGAATGACAGAACTCCAACATCCCTTACCATCAACTGCCCTGCTCAGGTCTTGCAAACCTGGGACAGCCATGGCTTCCTTGATTGGGCCACTCCATCTGTAAAGCCGTTTTCCTCTTTTCTTACTGCCTTCCACTTTACTAAGCATTATTACATTACAGTTCTCTTTAACGGTATAGGAAATAGGCAACTCACCTGTAGTGGAGTCGTTGCCCATCTGTGCTGTAATCCCGGTAGATCTCATATTCCTTCTCAAAAACTCCAGGTGGTGAAGAACTGCAAAAGAGTGTCAAGGAAGAAAATGAAGCTGTTAAAACGAAGAGGTAAGAAATTACATAGGTCTTCTCATGTACAACTCGGACTCCTTGATGACAAAATTGTGCCATCAATTTCCATTAGAATTCTGCGGTATTCAGACCTGGATGCCGTCTTAAAAGCTAACCCAAGCTAGAGAGACAGAACCTATGGCCTGGAAGAGCTAAGGAGCATCTTTCAGAGTCCGTGTTGCTTACCCAAGAACTTACTCCATAAACCTGAACCCTCTTTTCCTTCAAAGAAAGCACCCAGGGTGGGTAACGCATCTGATATGATCAAAATTAAAGTTTACACAATCAGAGAAGCGCAGATAAAAACTATGTGAACAGATTAAACATTAAGAACACCAGCTGTCTAAGGATGTGATCCTCTTTATGACATGGTGTAGCATAAATTTCTACCAGCAATGTTCTTCAGCAGTCCCACTGAGCCCTTGTGCTTCTGGCAGCACAACAACAGTGTGACAGCACCAGGATGCAGCCTCATGGCCAATCAGGGCTGAATACCTACCTTCACAAAAAGTGAAAAAGTATTTACACATGTGAAAAGAGAGCCAATATGCATAGTGGTCGGAGCACTGGACTACAACTCTGGGGACCACGATTCAATCCCCTTCTCAGCCAATGGAAACCCACTGGATGACCTTGGGTGTGTCACATACTCAGCCCCAGAAAACCCCATGATAGTTCATCTTAGGGTCATCATAAGTCAGAAACGATATGAAGGCACACAGCAACAACAAATGTGAGATGACACCAGCATATATCACCTAAATGTCTTGAAGTCAGCAGCAAAATGTATAGGAGCTTTCCAAGGTGCTGTATGCTCACCATAAAGTAGTTTCAATACCGTGGACAGATCCTTGAAAGCTCAGATTAAGACCTGGTAGGGACTCACCATCCCACTAACATGCAAGTCACCAGCTGCCACTGCCCATAAATGGAGCTGGAGGAAAACGACGAGCTCTGGTGGCGCAGTGGTTAAATGCCAGTACTGCAGTGACAACATTGTGAGTTCAATCCTGCAGGGCTCCAGGTTGACCCAGCCTTCCATCCTTCCATAGGTCGGTAAAATGAGTACCCAACTTGTTGAGGGCAGTTAGCTAAATACATTGTAAACCACTTAGGGAGTGCTTCACACCGATAAGCAGTATAAGAAACTGCTATAAAATGATCTCGATAAGCTATGTCACCCTGGAAATTATGGGACTAAAACCTTATAGGACTTTGCCCAAGAACCAAATAGTCTTCACCTGACTTTTTTCCCCACATTTTTGAAGAACTGACTATTTCCTCTTCTACTATTCTGCTATCCCTTCTACTATTCTACTATCTATTTGGGAAACATGCAGCATGTGCGCATCCAATCTGTGTCTCCTGATACTACAGCTGTCCACATCCAACTGGTGATGCAGCTGGAAGGATATGTCCAGCCCCACCATGTCTATTTCTATGGGCAGATGAGTCTCATCCCTGTGAACTTGACATGCCAAAATCATCAACTTCTTTTATTCCCACAACATGATTATTTGCAAGGTAGGTTTTCTGCTTATGGGCCTATCATGGGTAGGCAAATCTCTAGGGTTTGGGAGACAATGTTGGAGATGTGGGAAAACAACACACACACACACTACAAAATAAAAATGCCCACAAATTCCTGCTGTCACCCTTTAAGAGATGTGGAGGACTATTTTCACCACACTTTTTGCCTCACTGGTCAGTTTTCTTTTTTCTCAGGATGAAGTGACCTGGCTTCCAGTTTACTTCTTATTTTAGAAAAAGGTCTCTCCAGGCCCTAAAAGGTCTTTCTTGCACTGCAATGTTTTAAACACAACTGTTTTACATAGTTTTAAAAACCCTCTTAATTGTATATTTTAAGTTCTGGCCTGTCTTAATACTGTGGCTAGTTTAGCTCCATTTTAACGTTCACCTTTGGTACATTTTCAGTTGTACAGTCAGCCCTTGACATTTGCGGGTTTAACTTCTGTGAAACCAATTATTCACAGTGTGGTGGAGACAGTTTTGGGTCAGTCTACATGACCTCTGGGTGTGAGGGAAAAGCAGTTAATTTCCTCTGAAATTGAAGTCCCTCTGTGTTTCAAGGAAAGACAAAGAAACTTGTACAATGGAATGTTATCAGTATGGTTTGATGTGCAAGCCTTTGGCAGCGCAACTGAAGATTTGCAACATTTTGTAGACACTGGTGGGAACACACCAGTTTCCTTTCTTGAACATGTGATGATTGCACTGGAAATGTATAAATTGCTGTGAATGTGAAGGGGCGGGACTCAGTCTTTTGGGAATGATCCCACTGGGACAATAAACAATTTTCCTTAACCCGTGGGTCTCTATCTCTGTTCTGCTACAGCAAATTATTTGCTACCACCTCAGTTGCTGCTCTATGCAAGAGGGACAGCAAGCTTCGTGAGACTGCGAGAGACTGCGCATGCACGGCGGGGCTTGTATGTACCTATTAAAACTGGCATAGGGCAGCAGCGGAGGTGGCCAGGGGGGGTGGCAGGCGAGAGCAGGCCAGGCTAGAGCTTGGTGGTACAGCTAAGGCTGCAGTGGCGTACAGGACCTGCTTCTCCTCCTCCTCCTCTCCCATCTGCTTCTGCACCCCACATGTGACAGCGTAGGGGCAGGCACACACAGCGGTGAGCTCTGGGCTCAGTCGGAGGAGGCACTGGCCCATGGCTCCACTGCCACCCAGGGCCTGCAGGGAGGGGAAAGTGTTACCCTGAGAATTTGGGGGTCCCACGAGGGGCACCCAGGTTGCCAATTAAAATACCAAATTTGGGGAAATTAGCTGAGACACTAGTTTGACTAGCAAGAGACGGGGTAACGTCGGGATCCTTAACCCTATGTATACAGCGTCGGGTCAGAGAATAGCTAGACAAGGTTTTCCAAACAATAAACAAGTCTTTATTAAAGGCAAAAGACACGGAAGACAAAACATAGACTAACTAACTTAGAAGAGGAAAAGAGTTGCAAGGGAGGGCAATACGACCTGTCTTGTAGCCCTGGAGAGAAGAGGGGTTCCGGGGGAGAAAGCTCAGCACGGGGCGCTGAGGGGAGTCCTTTAGACGGCTGGCAGCAAGGCGGGATGGCAGCCCAAAGTGATCCGAGGATCGGTTAAAAGTGAAGGGTTTTTATAGGGAAAATTGTGCCTCTCGCCTATGGCATTCCCAAAGGAGAACAAAAGGGGTTTTGGTGCTGGACAAGGGATCTAGTGAGGTCATCGTTAACATGATGGGATTTGCATGTAGAGACAATACCTTTGGCTGAGACGTTGATGGCCCATAACTTGACTGAAAGCTGAGTGGCTATTGAGGAGTTTATGGCGGGAAGTTCCCTAAAGGTTCGGTCGAAGTTTGAGTTGCTGGCTTCAATGGAGAATGGAATGCAAACCATTAACGGCCACACTCCGTCCATGCTTGTCCGGAGAACTTGCAGACACGTGAGATGAGGTCACTGCGAGCCAGTCCAGCTAAGGCCAAATTAAATGATATCAAAAAGGATATCTGGGGATCCTCACCGAGGGTGCCATAGCGGAAATAACAAAAGAAGAACAGAGCTAGCTGGAAAAAGCAATTTCCTCAGCCAAGAATCAATCTCCTGCCAGTCTTCTCCCTCTCTTCTGGCACCCACCTGCTGACCTGGCCCAAGCTTGTGAGCAAGCAAGGGAGGAATTGGGACAGCAAGTGTTAAACATCTGTGGTTTGTTTTGTTTTGTTTTTTTTGGGGGGGGGAGGTAAGATATTTGTGATTTTTTCACTTTTATGAGGATTCTGCATTCCAAACCCTCGCAAAAGTTGAGGGCCAACTGTACTGTTATTTTTAAAATTGCACACCACTTCAAGTCCCAATTGGGGAGGAAGGTGGGGTGCAAATAAATATTATAATAATAAAATGGGAGGCCAAAAAGTGGAAGAATTGCCATTCTCACCTCCGAGAGAGAGCCTGGGATTATCTGGAACCCCGGAGGCACACTTTGCTCACCCTGGCCAACATACGTCTATGTTCTTTAAATGCTGCATCCAATCTGTGCATAAAAGCAGGACAGGCTTAGTTGTACTGAAGTTGTGCCAATGCGAGGTGTCAAGTTTTATCCGTGTGGGCGTTTTAAAAAAATCTATGAAAATAACTTTGTGAATGTGTTTCCACTCACATGTGACCCCAGGTGAGACTGTTCTGCAAGTGCCAATTAAATATTGTGGATCATGGTGAGAGGATCAGAAAACATGAATGTACGGAGTACAAAGCTCGAAAATTACGCTGGCTTTGGAATGTAAAGAGAAAAAAGATACACTGGAGGAAATGCTCGTGTTAATGAAAGAGATTAGGGGATGTTTCCAGAACAAAGAGAAAGAAACAAGCTGTCCTAATGGAATGGAAATGTTCATTTGGGGTGGGGGGAGAACAGAACAAAGTGGCAATAAAAATTAGCTTTGACAGAAGCTTAATTTTAACAAGGCTTCTGAGCCTTAGAATTACGACTCGCAGAGGTGTTGTGTGGAAATCACTTAAGCGTTTTGCTTGCTTTCTCTTGAGCGCATGTACCTATTAGGCCTCTGTTGCGCTTCCCTGTAGTCTCTACACTCATGGGCACATGCTATTTGTATGGCCCACAGCAGCAGTAAATGATGCACATGAAGTAAATGGTCACCACTACACCTATCAAAGCCCAAAAAGGAAATCTATTAGGATTCTATACACAAATTTGCCTGACCACGCCATGGAAGAAGCTGCACCTTGCCATAACCCATGGAGAATCATAGAATCATAGAAATGTAGAGTTGGAAGAGACCCCAGGGGCCATGCAGGAACACCCTCAAAGCACTCCCGACAGATGGCCATCCAGCCTCCGCTTAAAAACCTCCAAGGAAGGAGACTCCACCACACTCCATGGAGGCAGCACATTTCACTGCCGGACAGCCCTGACTGTCAGGAAGTTCTTCCTGAGGTTCAGGTGGAATCTCCTTTCCCGCAGTTTGAATCCATTGCTCCTTGTCCTGGTCTCTGGAGCAGCAGAAAACAATCCCTCTCCTTCCTCTATGTGGCATCCCTTCAAATATTTAAACATGGCTCTCATGTCCCCTCTTAACCTTCTCTTCTGCAGACTAAACATATCCAGCTCTCTAAGTCTATCCTCATAGGGCATGGCTTCCAGGCCTCTCACAATTTTGGTCACCCTCCTCTGGACTTGCTCCAGCTTGACTATGTCCTTCTTGAATTGGGGTGCCCAGAACTGGACACAGTATTCAAGAGGAGGTCTAACCAAAGCAGAGTAGAGTGGTACCAGTACCTCCCTCGATCTAGACACCATACTCCTATTGATGCAGCCGAGAATTGCATTGAAGAAATTTCAGAGAGCTGTTGAGGAAGAACACAGCAATCAGTGACTCAGTTCCCCATCAAGGCAACTAAGAGACAAATCCAGCATTCAAAATGAAGCAGAAAGGCAAAGAATGATCACTGTTACTGATTGTGGAAGTGAACCTTAATTGGACTTGTAACCTTGATGCAGGGGTAAGAATCCCATCTGATCTTGGAAGGTAAGCAAGGTAGGCCTGGGTAGTACTTGGAAGAGAGACCGCTATTAAATGCAGGTGCAATAAGAGGGAAAGCAATGACAAGCCGCCTCTGAGTATTCCCTAGTTAAGAAAACCCTCTGAAATCCATGCAGCTGCCATGTCAACAGGCAAACTGAAGGAACTTACCTATTATTCCCACTTCTGCAAAGCAAGAGCTTAATGGACAGGGGAAGACAAGGGGGAAACAGCAGAAAGTGCCAGTAATGGCCAGGACTGCTTGAAGTGGGGATATAAATTAAATAATATCCATAGCCCCTGAAAATCAGAACTGCCATCCAAGAATAGGGATTTTGTCCGATTGAGAGCTCTAGAAGTGAACAACGGTCTGGAGGTGAGGTTGCTCCTGTTAATGCTAGGAAAACGAGGTCTATCACAAGAAGCCAGTAGTAGCCATGGCAAAACCAACTTTCCATACTCATACTAGTCTCTAAGGAAGATCAAGAAGGCATGGCTGCCTCCATCCTGCCCAGTACAAGTTGAGCCTCCGTCCAAATCAGAAATCTTCCAAAAAGCGAAACCTAGTCTTCTTCTCATAGGGAACATGAGGGAATTATAGGGCTCACGTGGTTCCAAGTGAGCTCAGAGGGGAAAATAAGTGCCAAGCTGACTAATAGCAAATCACATTTCTATAATGCTTATCAGTGCAAAGCACTCCCTAAGCAGTTTAAAATGTTGTAAGCTAAGTGCCCAAAACAAGCTGGGTACTCATTTTACCGACCTACGGAAGGATGGAAGGCTGAGTCAACCTGGAGCCCTGCAGGATCAAACTCACAACCTTGTGGCTGCAGCACCAGCATTTAACCACTGCGCCACCAGGGCTCCTTAAAAAGACTTTGCAAGCAGCACACGCACAAGGTCCCAAACAAGCCTCCATAATCCCCTCATGTTCCCCACAAGAAGAACAGGAACTGACAAAAGAGCAGACCCTTGCATCAAAAGAACAGTATATAATTTACATCAATTGTACAACAGTATATACAGCAACAACATACAATGGTATATAATATACAACTAAAATCTTCGGTTTAAAGTGTATATGAAATGTAATTGAATTTTCTGTTTGGACTTGGGTCCAATCTCCAAGAGATCTCATTTTATATATATACAAATACTCTAAAATCTGGGGGGGGAATCTGAAATGTGGAACACCTGTGGTCCCAAGCATTTCGGATAAGGGAGGTTCAAACTGTACGACCCACAGAGGCACCAAGCTTGCCACAGTTATCAACAGATGGCAGTGGGAGATGGCTCTGCCTAGATCAGACAGGGAAGGGGAAGCAGCGCCTGTGAGACTCTTGGAAGATAAGGATGCATCTCCCAGCTGGGTATCAGCAACGCTTGGCTCCCAAAAGCCTAGGCCTCTTTTCCTCCGTAAGCACAAATGCATACATACTCTCTCTGCAACCCTCTGAGGCATCTGCTGCCATCTGCATCTTGCTTCCACACTGAGTACTGAAGGTTTGTTCAGACAACTGCAAAGGGTCCAGAAGGCTGAAGGCTCCCATTCAAGCCCCAGCCTACGGAAACTGGATTAAGTGAAACAAAAGCTTTAGAACTCCAGCAAGTTTCCAATCACGGGGATTAAAGGCAAAACAGGGAGCTGAATCCAGCATTGCATTGTTCAGTCCAGGGTCTCCTAAAAGGCAAATACACGTGATATGTTTCTTATGGGGTAAAATCCATCACCCTGCAAATCTGCCATCACATGTCCTGGAAGCCTTGCTATACCCTGAAATTTTACTGCATTTTTATCCCTAACAAAGCTGAACAATTTGGAGACTGGAAACTACAAGAAACTCTACACCAGCTCTGCATGCCAAAATCCAAGGGGGGAGGGAATCCAACGGCTTAGTTAATATTCAAGCAGTTTGAGCTATTAGCAAAAAATGTAGGCTTGTAGGCCACACATTAATGTTTGAAAAAATGAAACGACTGGAATCCTAATAAATAATTTCCTTTTGAAGTGTTCAGAGCTCTTTGCATAAATAGCAGACCTGTAATCCATACAACAGTCCTTCCACATAGGTCATTATTATGAACCCACATGGCAGATGGGATGTGTTCATCATAGCCATTTGCCCAAGGTCACCTTTGGGGTTCATGGCTAAGGTACAATTCGAATCAGTAAAATCTAGGCTCCTGCTCTTCACCAGTAAGATGGAACGATCAGTCTTCTTGTGAATAGGATGTGTGCTCGCTGGTATAACTGAGGCAATTTTGACAGGTATCAAACCAGTGACAGTCTCGTAAACAAAGAAAAGAAAAAAAGGTGCCTGTCCATGAGAGGAATCTCCTAAACCAATGGTTCTGAACCTTTTCATTCATGGGAACCCACTGCAAATATAAAGACTGAAGATTTAAATATTCAAATATCTATCTATTTATTAAAGGCTTCTGGAGACTAGGATTCAAATCCCTGCTCAGACACTGGGGCTATTTCCATACTAGCCTGTTACAGTGCTACGATTCCACTTTCAACATCCTCTGGAATCCTGGAGTTTGCAGTTTCGGGAGGGGCCAGCTGGCCCCTCCCGAAACTGCAAACCCCAGGATTCCAGAGGATGTTGAAAGTGGAATCGTAGTGCTGTAACAGGCTAGTGCAGAAACGGCATGGGTGACCTTGGGCAAATCACATTCAAACCCCCTATAAATAAAGCTTGCAAAAAAAATTCCTGTGTTAAGTTCACCTTACAACCGCCAGAAGTCGAAAGTGACTTGAAGGCACAGAACAACAAAGTGCTGCTGACAGGTCCTTTTTAGCCATCATATCTCTAAAACTGACTTATGATGACCCTACGGCAAAGCTATCACGAGGGTTTTCTTGGCGAAATTTGTTGCCTTTGTCTTTCTCTGAAGCTGAGAGAATGTAACAGGCCTACACTCAACCATGACTGAATGAGGATTCAAAGTCTGATCTCCAGAGTCATAGTTTGGGCGCGTGCATACACCTGCCAGGGATGCAACAGCAGGGAGTGTGGTCGCAGAGAGACGTGGCGGCAGGCGTGTATACATGGTCCAACTGCTCTCTCATTTGCAAATGAAGGAGCAGTTTGGACACTTGTATCCCCCTGCCGTCACATCCCTGTTGCTGCTGCAGCTGTTGGTGTCCAGCATCAGGACTTTGTGGACCCCCCGTGAAGATTCTGCATACCCCCAGCGGTCACCGGACCCCAGGTTAAGAACCACTGTCTTAGAAAGACACCATTCCACAACACGAGTATCTTAAAGAACAACATGAGAGGTCTTAAGACCCAAAGGACAGACAAGAGGGAAAACACAGCAGAAATTAAAAATGCAAAACTGGAAGAAAGAGAGAACTAGCATAGATCATAGGTCCAAAAAAGGGAAAAATGAGGAGAAGTTGAAGCTCCTTAAGAGCAAGGGAAGAACCCAAGCTGCCAGCCTTGTGAAATGAAGGAAGAGGAGGCTCCCTCTCACCAACACTCGAGGTTCCAAGATGGGTCTCCACCTGGGGGTATTGTCTGTATTTATGATATGCAGTAGCCATATCAAAGAATTATGGGCTTCCATCTGAGGAAGGAGTGCTGTCGAAGTAGCCAGGGTGGAGGAAGTACAGGTAAGTAAGAGCAAGGAGCCCATGCTCTGAGCTGGAACTGGTAGCAAACAAGACTTTGTTCGGCACCAAAAAGAGTCAGACATCACTGCTGTAAGACCCGCTGTATTGGTGACAAATGATACAGCACAAAATCTACAACCAAAAAAGCATCCCAGTCCTTTACCTGATGGGTTCCAGCATCCCTTCAAAGTCAATGGTGGTAAAGTAACAAAAGCAGGACAAACATTTCCAATCTCCACGGCTGGATAATGAGTCCCCGGGCTTCCTCCCACCACATCCAGGGGAGGCAAATTGGAGAATGGATCCCTGGAGTCACACAAGGCAAAACCAAAGAGAAGAGAACTACACTGTGTACTGGCGATCCATCTCCCTTCCTAATAGCTATAAGAACTGTAATGAGCAAATTAGTAGCTGGAACGTTTGCCCATTCCCAGGAGACAGTATTTTCCCAGCCCTGAAATGCCAGACTGTTCAGCAGAGCCTACTGTATCACAGAATAGTTATTAACATTTGGTTACGATGCCCAAGAGGAGTCTAGAAATTATATGTCTGGTGGCAAAAGGTAGCTGCCTGCTCCTATTTAGAAATACTGGCCACAAAATAATAGCACCACTCTGTTCTACTTTGGTCAGATGTCCCTTGAAATTTTGGCAACACCACAGCTCAAAAAGGATATCGACAAGCTGCCGCGTGTCCACAAAAGGATGGTCAAAGACCAAAGATCTGGAAACCAAGCTCTATCAGGAATGACATAGGGAGCTGGGTATATTTAGCTGGGAGAAGACTAAGAGGTGACATGGGAACCATCTTTAATTATTCGAAAGGATGTCATAAAGAAGATGGAACAAGCTTGTTTGCTGCTGCTCTAAAGATCAGGACAAGAACCAACAGAGTCAAACTGAAAGAAAAGAGATTCCACCTAAATATCAGGAAGACCTTTCTGACATTAAGAGCTGTTTGAAAGTGAAATGGGTAGGGGACTGTTCTTCTTGGAGATTTTTAAACCAGGTTTGCATGGAC
The DNA here is from genome assembly GCA_948474755.1 of Ctenosaura bakeri. Classification (NCBI taxonomy): domain Eukaryota; kingdom Metazoa; phylum Chordata; class Lepidosauria; order Squamata; family Iguanidae; genus Ctenosaura; species Ctenosaura bakeri. The sequence goes on from CAOLHI010001920.1 coordinate 137,896, forward strand.
TTCACTCAAGAGTGAACATGAGTCAGCAGTGTGATGCGGCAGCCAAGAAAGCCAATGCAATTCTCAGCTGCATCAATAGGAGTATGGTGTCTAGATCGAGAGAGGTCCTGGTACCACTCTACTCTGCTTTGGTTAGACCTCCTCTTGAATACTGTGTCCAGTTCTGGGCATCCCAATTCAAGAAGGACATGGTCAAGCTGGAGCAGGTCCAGAGGAGGGCGACCAAAATGGTGAGAGGCCTGGAAGCCATGCCCTATGAGGATAGACTTAGAGAGCTGGGTATGTTTAGTCTGCAGAAGAGAAGGCTAAGAGGGGACATGATAGCCATGTTTAAATATTTGAAGGGATGCCATGTAGAGGAAGGAGAGGGCTTGTTTTCTGCAGCTCCAGAGACCAGGACAAGGAGCAATGGATTCAAGCTGCAGGAAAGGAGATTCCACCTGAACCTTAGGAAGAACTTCCTGACGGTCACGGCTGTCCGGCAGTGGAATCTGCTGCCTCGGAGTGTAGTGGAGGCTCCTTCCTTGGAGGTTTGTAAGCAGAGGCTGAATGGCCATCTGTCGGGAGTGCTTTGAGGGTGTTCCTACATGGCAAAAGGGGGTTGGACTGGATGGTCCCTGGGGTCTCTGTCAAGTCTACATTTCTATGATTCTATGATTCTATGAGTGCTTTAGCTGTGTGCTCTTGTGTAGCAGAGGGCTGTCCCTTCCAACTATATGATTCGTCTATGAAACTGGGGTTGGAAAAGGGAATTTGTGTCAAATCCATGCAGAAATCTAGGCTGCATTCCTCTTCAGCAAGTCCTCCATTCCTCTCTTGTTCAATGACGGGGACTTCTGGAGACCTGATGTAAAGACAAAGGCCATTTCCACACAATACTCTTATACCATGATGATTCCACTTTCAACCTCCTATGAAATCCTGGGGTTTGGAGTTCCGGGAGGGGCCAGCCGGCCCCTCCCGGAACTGCAAACCCCAGGATTCCATAGGAGGTTGAAAGTGGAATCATCGCGCTATAAGAGTGTCGTGTGGAAATGTTCAAAAAGCAGCTGAATTCCCTTCTTCAGACACTCGCTACTGCCTGTCTCTACTTTCCAGTCCCTATTCGAAAGCAAGCTCTTCAGCGAAGCCCTTGGCTTCACGTCTTCATCTTCACCAGACAGTTGCCTTCACTTCTCTGTCTATTTCTCCCGCTGTTAAAATTTAAATTATAAGTTCTTCAAGGCAAGGACCTTACCTTTTATTTTAGACTTTTTGGTAATTCTATAAAGTGGTATGCAAAATGGTGGTCATAAATACAGTATTTTTTTTATTAATAATAAAAAGGCAACTGTGTGAAATATACATCCCAGTGGATTATAGCTATTGCTAAAGTTTAATATTTTGTGTTCATCCAGACATTTTATCCGTGTGTTTTTTTCATGAGTTCTAAAAGAGATAGCCACTCATCCATACCCTCAGGAACTGAGCAGGCTCTTAAAACAAATCATATTAAATTACCTGCCTGTTTTTTAGTACATTCCCATAATGCACAGGCCAGTTCTGACATAACAGTAGCCTCAGCAGAAAAGAATCTGAAATTATTCTTGTAGACACGATGCCTGAAACCAATTCACAGACTTTATTCTCCAGCAGATTCCTACAGCTTCTACCCACCAGAATGTACACAAAAATGAGGAAAAAAACTCTGCAGATCTCCAGCTCCAAAATAATCTGACACATGCTTCCCCAGCCAAACAACTCCAAATTTATTTCCACGGATGCACGCTCAGAGGAGATCTCAGAATGCTGACATCCCCACTGAGATTTAAAATTATTACATTCTCAAGTCCTGGCATGAGATAACAAAGTATGATCCAGCCATAATTAAAAACTTACATTTCCTCATATTTCTTTCCCAAAAACTGACAAAATGAAAAGCCTTGCTGCATCACAACCACAGAATCATAGAATCATAGAAATGTAGAGTTGGAAGAGACCCCGGGGCCATCCAGTCCAACCCCCTGCCATGCAGGAACACCCTCAAAGCACTCCCAACAGATGGCCATCCAGCCTCTGCCTAAAAACCTCCAAGGAAGGAGACTCCACTACACTCCGAGGCAGCAGATTCCACTGCCGGACAGCCCTGACTGTCAGGAAGTTCTTCCTGAGGTTCAGGTGGAATCTCCTTTCCTGTACCTTGAATCCATTGCTCCTTGTCCTGGTCTCTGGAGCAGCAGAAAACAAGCCCTCTCCTTCCTCTATGTGGCATCCCTTCAAATATTTAAACATGGCTATCATGTCCCCTCTCAACCTTCTCTTCTGTAGACTAAACATACCCAGCTCTCTAAGTCTATCCTCATAGGGCTTCATGGCTTCCAGGCCTCTCACCATTTTGGTCACCCTCCTCTGGACTTGCTCCAGCTTGTCAATATCCTTCTTGAATTGGGGTGCCCAGAACTGGACACAGTATTCAAGATGGGGTCTAACCAAAGCAGAGTAGAGTGGTACCAGTACCTCTCTCGATCTAGACACCATAATCCTATTGATGCAGCCAAGAATTGCATTGGCTTTCTTGGCCGCCGCATCACACTGCTGACTCACGTTCAGCTTGTGATCTATGAAGACTCCAAATAACTATCTGATCAATATTCTGTTCCCAGAAGAGGCCGGAACCTAGTTATTTGTAATGTGTGACTGAGGTATTACTAAAATACATTACAACAAAGGATGGAAACTGTATTTGAAATATTTGAAAAATGGTTGAAAAATACGTTTCCTGAATATCAAGAAACCTGAGGAGAAGAATTCTGGACTGACAAGAATCTTTGTAGTTCAAGACTTATTCCACCCTAAATTCCCACATAGGTGCTTTGCAAAGAAACCAGAATATTTTGTGCAGGAAACAACATCTTCTGCACAGAAAACAATATTTCTGCATAGAAATATTTTCTGCACAGACAGCTGTTTCCTGTAGAGAAAATGCTGGTTTCTGTGCAAAACAATCACATGTAAATTTTGCACAGATTAAGTCCCAAATTTGGTTTTTTGAAGACTTTCTTGCAATAGGAAGAAAACTGCTAACATAACCCATTGCCTTCTTTAAGAAGAAACTTGTGAAGAATTACCTCCACAATTATGATTGTAATTTATTGAAGAATCTCTCCCTTTGCAGTGTAATAAACATTTTTGCATTATATGAATAATTCTGGGGGCATGCACGGGTGAAGCTTGGAGTGTGGGGAGGGTGGGTGGGAGGGAGGGAAGGGGGCTACAGCACGAGAGGCATGGCCACTGTGTGGGGGAATATGGGAGTGGCCAGGGCGCATGGGGGCATGGCTACGGGCCTGGACGCCTCAGAGACATTACCACCTGAGGAAAATCGCCTCCCTGCCCCCAGGTTCCTATGCGACTGGGGGCATGGCATGGCAGATGGTAGAGGAATATCACATGGTAACATTTTCAAATTTCACTGGCAATTAGCCCCAAGCAACTTACACATAAGCCTCAGTGAATGCGATAGAGACTGGCCATTGGTAACCCCTGGGCCAAATCTAGGTGTGGATGGCTGCCTGTTGACTGGGTAACTGATGAAACCCCCTTGAAGCTCTGGTGCCTGCAGTGCCACAACCTCTACAATGGCGCAGGTGACTCTGTATGAGACATCAGACTCACAGATTTATCCTGGGGAGCAGAACCCATGAAGCCACATCATCAGCGGTCTTTGAATGGGCATTTGAAACCGGAGTGGAAGAAGGATGTTAGTAGCTCTGTTAGGGAGAACTTTCTATGTAAGAGCTGTCTGACAATGGAACAGGCAACTTAGAAAGATGGTGGACTCTCCATCACTGAAGGCTTCTAAAAGCATGTTAGATGCCCACCTGTCCAGATATTTCAGTTTTGGATTTCTTCATGGGCAGTGGGATGGACTATATTGGTGATTATGAAACACTGGTCTTCCAGGTGTTTGGACTTTTAACTCCCAGCATTTCAGCCAGTATGGCCAAAGCTCAGGAATTCTGAGAGCTGAAGTTTCATGTATCTGGAGAACTGGGATCTGAAAATGACTGGACTAGATCACTCCTGGGATTCCAACTCTCTGATTCAAGTTATGTGTCCTGGTTCTCCTCATGTTCTGTTGAGCACACAACAAGGTGGATGGAAGGAGAGCGGTTTCATAGTGCAAGCCAGTAGATCATAATATTTAGGCAGTCTTTTATAGTAATGAATCAAGTAATGATTTTAGTTACTTTTTGAGTGATAGGAAAGCAAAGAATACTTTTAAGTGACTGTAACATTAACTTGGAACGATAATGACAACAAATTAGGTTTCAGCACTCACTATTCAGTGGGCAGTCCCCAGGTAATATCTGAGTCCAACAGCAGCAGTAGCAGCTGGTGGTTTCTGTGTCTGGGAGGCACTAAATTCACTATGGATTTTAGTCCAAAATTTTAAAAAGCTACCCCAGGAGCTGAACATTTTACCCAACACAGGTTTGGCACCCTGGATGATTAAAACCTAGCATGGATTCACCACCTCACTAACATGGAAGCCACCACCACAGAAAAGAATCATAGAATCATAGAATCATAGAAATGTAGAGTTGGAAGAGACCCCAGGGGCCATCCAGTCCAACCCCCTGCCATGCAGGAACACCCTCAAACCACTCCCGACAGATGGCCATCCAGCCTCTGCTTAAAAACCTCCAAGGAAGGAGACTCCACTACACTCATAGAATCCTAGAGTTGGGAGAATGGGAGAAGCAAGTTTTTGTTCTTGTTTGCCTTCAAGTCCATCTTATAGTGACCACCTTGTAGGGTGTTCTTAGCAAAATTTATTCAGAAGTGGTTTGCCATTGCATTTCTCTTAGTCTGAGAGAATGTGACCTGCCCATGATCATCCAGTGGGTTTCCATGGCCAAGTGGGATTTGAAACTTGGTCTCCCAGAATCCTAGTCCACACTAGCTCCATTGTCATGTGCCTTCAAGGTGATTATGAATTTTACCATATGGTTTTCTTGACAAGATTTGTCTGAAGTGGTTTGGTACTGCCTTCCCCTCAGGCTGAGAGAGTATGACCTTCCCAAGTTTGCCCAGGAGGTTTCCAACGATGAGCTGGGAATCAGTCCCTGGTCTTGTAGAGTCCCCTAGTCCAACACTTAAACCACTATAACAGGCTGGCCCTACAGAAGAAAACAGTCCTGCAAACATGGTCTGGCTTTTAATGTGAGATTTAAGTACTTCTCTACCCATTTGTCAGCCAGTGTCCACAGGAGACTGTTGAAACGCTACACTGCGTGTAGAAATCTATCTCCTTCCCCAGAGATGCTGCTGAGACGACAACGCCTCCTCTTCTGTCCCTGGCAAACCTGCTTGTCACCTTGAATGCAGAGCTTTGACAAGCCTTGCACTTCTGAAGCAAACAAGCTAAAGAGGTTTGGACAGGGAAGGACGGAAGCAAGAGGGTGAAAAGCACAAAACCTTGCTGTGACAGAAACCTGCATGAACACAAAGCGATGGCTCAGGCCAAGAGGCGTTCATCCTGCCAGCAAAAAGCCTCCGGCTGTGTTATTTCAGGAAAAACAGCAAGCTTCTTACATGGTGAACCTCTTGGAACTCTGTTGTTCTCTAACGGCTGCCATTTTAGATTGCACAGAGGAGAGGAGGGCAGAGTGCTGGTGAGTTACTGTCTTCCCCAGGTCCTTTTCTAGTCCCCCTGAAACTCAGTGGTTTTGATATGATAAATGCCTGCCATCCTACCAGGGCAAAAGCCAACACAATCAAATCCACAGGCTGCTGCTTTAGGCAGTCAGAGCTGGATTTGCTCTGCTGCAACAAAATCTTGCAGCACATCCTCATTTCCAACAGCAGGAAACACATTCAGGATTCCAGCCAGCCATTCCTTCCAGGCTGGGCAACCTCACTGCATCACAGAATCTTACAATCATAAAGCCAGAGGAGATAATATTTTGTCCAACCCCTCCCCACACTCAATGCATGAAATCCAACTAGAGCATCTCCAGATGTCTAGACTTTTTTGGAAGGCATCCAGAGAAGGAGACAACACCACCTCTCTAGGTAATTGGTTCCATTGCCAAACCACTATCACTGTTAAGAAGTTCCTTCTAACGTTCAATAAAAATCTACCCTCCTGTAACTTAAAATCACTAGATTTGGTCCTACCCTCTAGGGCAGCAGAAAACAGGCCTGCTCCTCCTCTCTTTGGCAGCCCTTGAGGTATTTAAAGAGTGCAGTCATATCACCTGCAGTCTTCTCTTCTCCAAGCTGAATGTGCCCAGCAACTTCAACTTTTCCTAAATGGTGAGGGGCCTGGAAGCCATGCCCTATGAGGATAGACTTAGAGAGCTGGGTATGTTTAGTCTGCAGAAGAGAAGGCTAAGAGGGGACATGATAGCCATGTTTAAATATTTGAAGGGATGCCGTGTAGAGGAGGGAGAGGGCTTGTTTTCTGCTGCTCCAGAGACCAGGACAAGGAGCAATGGATTTAAGCTGCAGGAAAGGAGATTCCACCTGAACCTCAGGAAGAACTTCCTGACAGTCAGGACTTTCCAGCAGTGGAATGTGCTGCCTCGGAGTGTAGTGGAGGCTCCTTCCTTGGAGGTTTTTAAGCAGAGGCTGGATGGCCATCTGTCAGGAGTGCTTTGAGGTGTTCCTGCATGGCAGGGGGTTGGACTGGATGGCCCCTGGGGTCTCTTCCAACTCTACATTTCTATGATTCTATGATTCCTCATGTTTTCTTCTCCATGCCTCTCATCATCCTTGTTGTCCTTCTCTGAACCTGCTCCAGCTTGCCTATATCCTTCTTAAAATGAGGCACCCAGAATTGAACATAATACTTCAGTTGAGACCTGGCTAGCACAGAATATAATGGGATTATTACTTCCCTCAACTCGGAAACTATGCTTCTATTAATTAAAGCTAAAATAGCATTTGTCTTCTCTGCTGCACCTTCACAGTGTTGGTTCTTGTTCAATCTATTATTAATAATCCCAAGGTCTTTTTTGCATATAGCACTGCTGAGTCATATAGCTCCCATCCTATAAGTGTGCATTTGCTTTCTGTAGCCCAAATGTAGAATTTTGCATTTGTCTCTACTGAATTTCATTCTGTTCATTCCAGCTTGATTTTCTACTTTATCAAGGTCCTTTCGAATTCTGTTCCTGTCCTCCAATGTTTTAGCTACCCCTCCCAGTTTTGTACCATACTCCTCCATTCCTGTTTCACTTTCCAAACGGTGAGACTACTGATTGTATTCAGATCTCACTGGACTATATGGAGGAAGAGAAAGGCTCTTCCCAACTTCTGAAAACTTCAGGTACTCTCCCACAAGCAGGCCAGTACATCCCTCTCCTTTCTCAGCAACCCTGCTTCAGCTACAATTCTATTGGCAGCCATCACCTGAATTTGCTTTTAAAGCAAAGGTGGGAATCCTGAAGCCTTCCACGTCTTGTTGAACTGCAGCTCCCAATATTCTTCACCATGGGCTATGCTGACCAGGGCCAACAGGAGTTGCAACCCAACAAGATCTGGAAGGCCATGCAATTCTGACCCCTTTTTTAGCAGAAATAACAGAGTCTGCTAAATTTATATTGTTGTACCTGGCTGTTCATATGGAAATCCACTTTTTTAATCACTTTAAATTATCTTCTAGCCAGACCTTGTTCAGCCTCGGTATCAGAGCTGGACTGGACAAAAATATCTCAAAAGAGATCACAAACAAGGAGGTATCCAGAAGGAGACTACCTCATTTTTACCATGGACCCCTCTTGATGCCAGAAGTGAACCCATCCACCTATAAATGACAAAGTCAGAATCATCCAAGCCATGCTATTTCTGAATTGTATATGTGGTTTGAAAGTTGGACAGTGAGGAAAGTTGACAGAATGAAAATGAAGACATTTAAAACACAGAGTTTGAGAGGAGTTCTGCAGATACCATGAACTGCTAAAAAAAGACAAATGAATGGGTCCTAGAGCAAACCAAACCTGAACTCTCCCTACAAGCCAAGATGACTAAATTGGAACTGTTGTACTTTGGACCTATCATGAGAAGATAGGATGCAACAGAAAAGACAACAATGCTTGGCAAGGGAGAAGGCAGCAACAAAAAAGGAAGACCACGTAACAGGTGGGCTGAGTCAACCAAGGAAGCCACAGTTGCCCTGACTTTGCAAGAACACTGCAGGGTAGTGGATGTCTGGGGATACTGGAGTCCTCTCATTCATAGGGTTGCCATTAAGTCAAAGTTGACCTGACAGCAAACAGCAACAACAACTTATAAATTAACAGGGCAGATGTGACCAGCCAATATGCCACACTCTTTGGCCCTCTTCCAATACTATTTCTAGTATAGCAAGAGCTTCTGGACCTTGACTGGATCCTATCCTACCCTTCCTAAGTGGCCGGCAACTGAAAACTAGAGACAGCTCCTGGACCTTTAACCGTTGTGTAGAAGAGGGAATTACAACAGGTATCCCTTGTCACACAACCAGGTAACAAGCAACATTTGTGGAAATTCCCTCTTCTACACAACTATTAAAGGTAGATAAACCTCTTCCACTTTCTGAGATTGGAGACATACAGTATGAAAGAGGGATCTGGACTCAACACTGCCTCACCCCTCCAGTAAAAGAGAGAATAGTTTTTCAGCTGACCAGGCCAGGTTCTCACACCTGCTTGGCCAAAGAAGGGTTACCTCCATTCCGGTTTCACTTTCCAAATGGTGCCAAACATTCTGAGGCAACTGAGTGTAATCAGATCTCACTGGACTACCTGGAAGAGGAGAAAGGCTCAGGTCTTCCATATAACCCAACTTCTGAAAACTTCAGGTACTCTCCCACAAGCATGCTAGTACATCCAGGCCTGTGATCTTTAGAGATTATCTGGAGGGAATGTGCCCCTAGAATTTCAAAGCGTGCCTTTATTGGAGCCTGACTTTGCTATCACGCTCGGCATCCAAGTATGGCATCTGTGGACCAGAGAAGGGCTGACCCAGCCTAGCAGGTCTGCTTAAGACAAGGATGACTTCTTCCTGTCAATTTCCTCCACATTATCATAAACAATATCATCATCATCACCACCACCACCACCACCATCTTCTTAATCATATATATATCCCTGCCATTTTCCCAGTTCAGGACTCCAGGAAGCTTACAAAAGTTAAAAGAAATGTGAGAAAACTTCTTGAAGGAGTTTAAGAAGCAATGGGAGAACTAACTATAATATAGTTAAGAGAAGGTGGAAGGACATATACAGCGCTAGGTTTTGAGCAAAAGGATTAGAATTGTCATCATAGAATATTATTTTGAATCTATAAGAGTATTTTACATTGAAAGTAAGTAGCAGAGCAATTACTTTATAAGTATAAATGTAGATTACATTTGAACAGGTTGCTTACCTGTAACTGTGGTTCTTCGAGTGGTCATCTGTGCCATCATACACTAGGAGCTTTAGCGCCTGCGCGGTAGCGTTCGGAAACTTCTAGAGCTTGTTCGCTTGGCGGGAACCCCTCCCCCACGCCGGTACTGCGCATGCTCCTCCCGCCGAGCAACGGTCTCTCCTCAGTTCTGTCGTCCGCCGTAGAACCTACAGGGACCTGAGAAAGAGGGGAGGAAGGGCGGGTGTGTATGATGGCACAGATGACCACTCGAAGAACCACAGTTACAGGTAAGCAACCTGTTCTTCTTCTTCGTGGTCTCTGTGCCTTCATACACTAGGAGACTGTGTAGCTTACCGGTTGGACGGCGGGTCAGGTCCTACAGCACGGAAGCCAGCACCTCACGTCCGAACCGAGCATCTCTGCGCGACCGGCAGTCGAGCCTGTAGTGGCGCACGAAGGTCGATGGTTGGGACCAGGTCGCCACACGGCAGAGTTCATGCAGGTCAACTCCTCGCAGGAGGGCCGCAGAAGTAGCCACCGCTCTGGTGGAGTGGGCTCGAAGGAGGACTGGCGGAGGCTTCCTCGCGAGCTCATACGCCAGTTGAATAGTCCTCACCACCCATTTGGAGAAGCGCTGGGTGGACACTTTGAGGCCCTTCCGACGTCGCCCATAGCAAACGAAGAGATGCGGCGTCTGTCGGAAGGAAGCAGTCCTGCCCATGTAGAAGGCCACAGCCCGACGCACGTCCAGGGAGTGGAGAGACCGCTCCAACGGTGTCGTCGGGTTCGGGAAGAAGGCAGGCAGGATGATGTCCTGGTTGAGATGGAAACTGGACACCACCTTAGGCAGGAACGAGATGTCAGGTCTCAGGACCACCTTGTCTCTGTGGAAGACCATGAAGGGCTCATCGGATCGAAGAGCTGTGATCTCACCCGCTCGCCTCGCTGAGGTCACCGCTACCAAGAAGGCAGTTTTCATGGTCAGGAGCCTATCATCCGAGGTCGCCATCGGCTCGAAGGGCGGCTTTGTCAGCTGCGAGAGCACCAGCGAGAGGGACCACGGCGGTAGCGGCGGCGATACCGGCGGGTAGAGATGATGAAGTCCTTTCAGGAACCGCTTAACGGTATCGTTCCTGAAGAAGGCCGAGGCAGCCGACCGTGGCGGTTGGTATGCCACGATCGCGGAGAGATACACCTTCAGGGATGGAAACGCCAGCCCCTGTTGCCGGAGGTGCAGGAGGAAATGCAGGACGGTAGAGAGCCCCGCGGGCGATACCGGCTCACTCCTCACGTTAGCGAAGGTCAGGAAGCGTCGCCACTTGTATTGATAGTTGCGACGGGTGGATTCCTTCCTGGCCGCGACGAGGACGGTACCGAGCACGGGATCGTCTAGTGCGATATCCTCCAGGCATGGAGGGCCAGGCGTGGCAGGTCCGGATGGAGGACTCGGCCGCCGGAGTGGGAGAGCAGGTCCGGTGTCGGTGGCAACCGGAGCAGGTCGTCTCGTGCGGCTTGTAGCAGGGGTGCGAACCAATGTTGCCTCGGCCAGTACGGGGCTACCAGGATCGCGTCGGCTCGGTCGGCGAGGATCTTCGATATCGTCCGGCCGAGCAGCGGGAACGGCGGGAACGCGTAGAGGAGTTCCCCGGTCCACGGAAACTGGAAAGCGTCCCCGATGGAGGCACGATCGTGGCCCGCTCTGGAACAGAATCGGCGACACTTCGCGTTTTCCCTGGTCGCGAAGAGGTCGATCGATGGTTCGCCCCAGCGGTCCCGAATCAGTCTGAACGCCTCTCCGGAGAGAGACCATTCGTGATGGGATGAGGTGTCCCTGCTGAGGGCGTCTGCCGTGGTGTTCTCCTGCCCGGCCAGGTGAACTGCCACGGGATGCGTTTGCAGGCAAATGCACCATTCCCACAAGTCGAGTGCAATGTTGAGCAGGGTTGTGGAGTGAGTCCCTCCTTGTCTGTTGATGTAACAGGCGGCGGTGGTATTGTCCGTCAGAACCAGGACCGTCCGCCCCTCTACGACGTGGCGGAACGCCCGTAGCGCTTTCAAGACGGCGAGCAGCTCCAGCACGTTGATATGGAGAGCGGTCTCGTCGTCGGTCCATCTGTCGCGGACTCTGAGATCGCCGCAGTGGGCACCCCATCCATACAGGGAGGCGTCGGTCGTTACCGTCACCTTCGGTGTCGGCTGTTGGAAAGGCATCCCTGACATGAGATTGCGTCGCGACTGCCACCATCGGAGGGATGAGCGGACGTCTTCCGGCAGCTGCAGTCGGAGTGTCTGTTCGTCTCGCAGGGGGTCGAATATGCGGACGAACCAGTGTTGAAGAGGTCTCGCTCTCAGCCTGGCGAGATATGTCACAGCGGTGGTCGCAGCCATGTAGCCCAAGAGCTGCTGGACGCTTCTCGCAGATAACGTCGGGGCCGTACGAGCGTGAGCGGCGGCCCGGATCAGGGTTTGGGCTCGAGACTCTGGTAGGTACGCCCTGGCGGAGGTCGAGCGTCGCCCCGATGAAGTCCAAGATCCTCGCCGGCTCGAGGTGGGACTTCTTCGGATTCACCCATAGACCAAGGCGGGTCAGGAGTGACAGCGTCATGTGGACGTCGTGGTAAAGTCTCTGTTTGCAGGACGCCACCAACAGCCAATCGTCGAGGTAAGGGAAGACAGAAGCACCCTTCGTCCGCAGGAAGGATACCACCGGGGCCATGCACTTGGTGAAGACCCTTGGGGCAGTCGAGAGTCCGAACGGCAGCACCTTGTACTGGTAACAGGTGTCGTCGACCGCGAAGCGGAGGTACCGTCTGTGCTGCGGGCGAATGGCGATATGGAAGTATGCGTCTCGGAGATCGATGGAGGCAAACCAGTCCCCTCGATGTAGGAAGGGCAGGATCGACGGTATCGTGACCATCTTGAACCTTTTGGGGCGGATGTAGTAGTTCACCCCTCTGAGGTCCAGGATCGGCCGGAGGGTACCGTCGGCTTTCGGTACCGTGAAGTACCTGGAGAAGAAGCCGGTGGTCTTGGCCTCTTGCGGGAGCTGCTCGATCGCCCCTTTCTGGAGGAGGGATTGGATCTCTTCCAGGAGGGCCGGACTCGACGGCGTGGAATAGTAAACGCCTCGAGGAGGAATATCGAGAAACTCGATGGCGTAGCCAAGACGGACGATGGAAAGCACCCAAGAGTCCGTAGTGACACATTGCCACTCCGCGAGATGTCGAGCCAGAGTCGGTCGGTCTCCGAGCGCTGATGGTAGGCTGAAGAGTGGGTATTGGTAGGTCCTGCCAGGCACGTCAAAACCGAGACTTTGTCTCGGAGGAGGACTTCTTGGACGAAGCCGGGCGTCGTCTAATCGTGCGTCTGGCCGATGAGCCGGAGGACGGTCTCGACTGTCCACACTGGGCCGAACGCTGGAACGACGAGGTGGAAGATCGTCGCCAGGATGGACGGAAGGTGGAGGCCCTGCGGGCTTGCGTGGCCGGCTGTAGCCCGATCTTCTTGGCGGTCAGCCTCGCCTTAACGAGATTGTCCAAAGCTTCGTCCGTGGACGAGTTGAATAGGCCCTCACCGTCGAAGGGGAGATCTTCAATCCTCCTTCTGGTGTCCTCCTGGATGTCGGCCGGCCGCAGCCAAGCATGGCGGCGGAGGCCGATGGATCCCGCCATGACCCGGGAGGCAATCTCCACTGCGTGCCTGGAGGAGGCCATCTGCTGCCGAGCGATGGAGATGGCCTCGTTGAAGATCACGGAGGAGGCTTGGCGGATGTCCTCCGGTACCGCCTCCATCGCCGGTTGCAGGCGATCGAGCACCTTTTTCAGGTATGCCGCGAGGCAAGCCTGAGTGTTGGACAGCCTGATCTGCAAGGAGGCGGCGGAATAGAACCTTCTTGCATAGGCGTCCAACTTCCTGCCCTCTTTGTCCAGCGGGGTGGTGTGTTGCCTGCCAGAGCCTTTCGTCTGTGCCGACTCGACCACCACAGAGTTCGGTGCAGGGTGATTAAAGAGATAACCGGCGTTATCCTTCTGCACCCTGTAGAGGTGTTCCAACCGCTGCAGTATCGGCTGAGCCGAGGCCGGCCTATCCCAGGCGGCCTTCACCAGTCTGGATACCCGGGGCAGGAGAGGCAGCGGGGCCGTGGCAGGTTGCTTCCCTTCAAAGACGGAGAAGACTGGATCGTCGTCCTCCGGCTCCGCATCGGCCATCTTCAGGCCGAGGGTAGTAGCCATGCGGAGCAGCATCGCAGAGAACTGGTGGACGTCCTCTGGAGCAGAATCTGGGATCGGGTCCCCGAATCCCAGCGGAGGAGACTCCTGGGAGGCCGCCTCAGACACCTCTGATTCCGCACTCGAGTCGTACGACTCTGAGGTCGGTGAGTCCTCTCGCCGCTCGCTTGCCGGCTCCTTCGTAGTCGCCACAGGTGTTGCCTTCCTAGGCTTCTCTGCAGCCGGGGCGGTGGTAGTAGCAGCGTCCCGCTTGGGCTGGCTGACTACTGACTTCACCTTCTTAGTGGTGACAGGGGTAGTCTGGCAGGCTGACGTCGTCGTAGCCCGCTCAGTCACCACCGACTCCGTAGGGCGCGTCGCCGTTGCCGTGACCCTAGGAGGTGGCGATATCGCCCGATACCGAGGTGAAGGCTCCCTCGCCCTATGATATCGAGGAGAGGGAAAACGGCTGAAGGAGCGGCGGTCCGACGGAGATCGGCTTCGGCGTCGACGGTACCGAGCCTCGTCCCCTCTAGGCGAGCGCGATTCGCGCTGTCGACGAGGTGACCGGGACCTCTGTAAGGTCTCCCAGCGACTCGGGTCACGATGGTACCGATCCCGGTACGATGGTGAGTGTGACCGATAAGAGGCCGGGCGCTCTCTCCATTCAGATTCCCTCGCGTACCTGGCCACGTAGGACGCCGAGGTGTATCTGGAGGCAGACGAGCGAGGTTGTTCCTCTCTTGTCTCCCTAGGAGGCGGCGAGGCCACTGGGCGCTCGGAAGAGCGGGACCGGGACCGGAAGGAGGTCGAACGCCGCTCCGGAGAAGCAGAGGGCTCTCTCTGCTGCAGGTCGGCCGACCTGCGATGGCTAGGAGGGCGGTGGCTCTCCTCCACCAGGGTTGGAGGGTCTGCCACAGGCGAGTCCGGCCGCTGTTGGGGAACGTCCTCGATCTCATCATCCGAGAGATCGACGGACTCGCCTCGCCCTTTGGAAGGCTGCTGAGTAGGAGGAGGAGTAGGAGGCTGAACGTCCCCAGCCGGGGAGCGCTTCTTCTCCTTCTTCTTCTTCTTCTCCTTCTCCTTGCCCTTGCCTCCGTCCGGAGCAGGGCGCTTTTTAGCAGGCGTCTCCGTGAGGGGAGCCTCAGCCTTCCTCACCGTCGAGGATCCTTTCGCTGACTTGGCAGCCGCCGACAGCTTCGGGATCCTCGGTAACGCCGAGATCGGCATTTTCGCCGGTACCGAGCCCGATACCGACGAGGTGGACGGAACGGCAGCCGTCGATACCGTCGATGGCGTGGTCGTCTTCTTGTCAGCCATCTTGGAAGTGGAGGTCTCGTCTATCGCCCGCAGAGACTGTTCCCAACAATAAGACTTAAGTCTCGCGGACCGGTTGCGGAGAGTTTGGGGAGTAAAATCCCGGCAAATTGGGCAAGTCCGAATGTTGTGGGACTCACCCAAACAGAAAAGACACTCCTTGTGGCCGTCGTTGAGGGCAACTTTGCGCCCGCAGGACACGCACTTCTTGAAGAGCGCGGACATAAGACGAAGAACGCCAAACTGCGAAATCCGAAAAGACCAAAAACCGAAGGGGGAGTCCGAAAGAGAGGTCAGAGACAGTCCAAAAGTCCGTAAAACCGTGAAAACAGCAAGCCAAGCACAAAAGTGAGAGGAACAAACCAAAGAACCTTCCGTACGCGACGGCGGACGAGAAAGAACTGAGGAGAGACCGTTGCTCGGCGGGAGGAGCATGCGCAGTACCGGCGTGGGGGAGGGGTTCCCGCCAAGCGAACAAGCTCTAGAAGTTTCCGAACGCTACCGCGCAGGCGCTAAAGCTCCTAGTGTATGAAGGCACAGAGACCACGAAGAAGAAATATAATTATAGTATTAAGTTACTGAGACAACCATTTATGTATAGATATTGATAGAACTTAAAGGGGGTATAATGACTTTTTATTGGTATCCATTTCTAAGGAGTCAGAAGTCAACTATGTGACTTTACTACCCCTTCTTGAGCTGTAGTTTGTGTAATTAGTTTTTTAGTTAGTAGATATGTTGGTTTATTGTTCCCTTATACGTTGCTTTAGGTTGTTTTATATTCATCATAAATGTGCTTTCAATTTAAAATTTTATTAAAAACAGTTACAACAAACATAGATAAAAATTCACAACATACAAAAAGATTAAAAGGAAAACAACAAATAGAAAATCCATGACGTTTATCCACAGCCCATTCCTAGGTCTGCCAACACAAAAAAGTCTTTACCTGCCTAGAGAAAGAAAGCAGGATACCTGTTTCACCTCTTTGGAAAGGAAGTTGTTGTTGTTGTTGTTGCTGCTGCTATTATTATTATTATTATTATTATTATTATTATTATTATTATTATTATTATTATTATATTAAAAGGAAATTCCAGAGCTGGGGGCAGCCACCCTGAAGGTGCTCTCCTGTGTTTTCACCAGCCATAACTGTGAGAGAGGTGGGACAGGGCGAAGTCCCTCCTCAGAAGATGCCGAAACATAGGCAGGTTCATCTGGAAGAAAATGATTCTTCAGATAACCTGGACCTTAATGCTACTTCTTGGTACCTCCTCACGCCATCCATGCCTTTTGCTCCCTGTGTTACATCAGGCTTCTCTTGCTGCCATCTCCCAGGATGCTGCTGGTAGGAAGCTCTCTTTCGGCCTCTCCCGTTGGGTCCCAGACAAAAGAATCCATATTTTCTGCCTTCTTTCCACAGAGTAATCAGGAGCCCATAAATCAGCGAGTTCCAAGGGCAACTTGCCACTTGCACCTGTAACAAAACCCGCTCTGCTCTTTCATCCACGACTCAGAACGGCTTCAGGGGGATAATTACCACCGATTAGGAACAAACCATCTTTGACAGAAGGATGGAATTTAGGGTAGCTTGCCAGAGGAGACGCAGCAGGAGAGAAGCAGTACTCTCTGTCCTTGGAAGCACAGCTCTGTGACTCTGTTTCAGGCACAGCAGAAAACCTTGTGCCTCCAGGCCAGGAGTGGGCAAAGTGTGGCCCAATGCCACATCTGAGGTCTTCAACACCCCCTATCTCCCTCCAAAAAACAGATATGGAAAACTTTCTTTAGACTAAAAATGTCCCACATCCCCATCTAGGGCAGGAGCAAGGAAAGCATGGGGTACGAAATGCAGTGTCCATGCAGTCCTGAAAGCTGTTTTCCTGCCCACCCAGTTTCTCCAAAACATATTTTGCCCTATATGACCTCTGGGATTCCCTAGGGGGGTTGAGGGGAGCAAAGTCGCCCTATATGAGGCTCCCTGGGCCATTTTGGGTCCAGGGGATCTTTTCTCAATAGGAAGTACATCTCTCCAACCCCTGGAGTACTAAAGCCCTGGCCATAGCCAAACTTTGCCCTGGAGCAATTTTGCAGGGTGTTTTTTCTCCCCTTCCTCCAGATCCAGCAGGTCCCTTCTACGTTCTTATCAAGTGGTTGTCCTCACCACCACCTGCCCTTTTCCCAGTTTCACCTTAAGAAATCATGAAAGCTGCTAATAGCTCACTACAGTATATTTTGGGGTGAAGCCCCCCCCCAAAAAAGGAGGAGAGAAATGACATACAGAAGGACTTGTTTCCATGTGAAACCTTTACAGTCGGCAATGCAGAGGGAATTCAAGCTACAGAGTCAGGCTGCAAGATGAAATCACTCTCCCTGCGCACTTCCATCCGAAGCAGACAATTAAGACGGAATATTTAGACCACATCTCCTTATCTGAGCCTGCGGAGGGCTTTCCTTTAGTCCACTGTTGTCACAACCTTCTCAGTGGTTGCTCCGAGGCTATGGAACTCCCTTCCACAAGAGGTTATGCTGCCCACCCCCTCTTTTCTCCTTCCATCAACAAGAAAAGACCCTTTTTATGTAGACAAGGTAACTGGTTTCACAGAATAACCTTTTAATGGGGAGGGAGGAGCCCTGGTGTTGCAGTGGTTAAATGCTAGTACCGCAACCACAAGGTTGTGAGTTCGATTCTGCCGGGCTCCAAGGTTGACTCAGCCTTCCATCCTTCTGCAGGTTGGTAAAATGAGTACCCAGCTTGTTGGGGGCAATTAGCTAAAACACATTGTAAACCACTTAGATAACACTCAGTTGATAAGCGGTATAGAAATAAATGCTATTGCTATTGCTATTGGAGGTGTCCTGTATTTTTATTTTTCTTATTATTTTTCATGTTTTTATGTTGTGTTACATTAGCAGTGTTCTAAGAGGAAAGCTTATTAAAATTGTGTTTTTTAATTTGAAAAACCTCCTTTACATCAGGCTTTTAGCTGTTGCTTGTTACCATTGTGCATGTCTTTAGGTTGTTTCAGACTTATGGCAGCTCTAAAATGAGTCTATCACAGGGTTTTCTTCACAAGATTTGTTCAGAAAGGGCTCCCCCCCCCTCTCTCTTTGTATATATTTTTATTGAAATTTTACACAGAAAAATAAGACCCCCTCCGATTCCAAGCATCTCTTTTCCAGTTGAGTTTGTGTTTACATCCCATTTATATATTATTTCTATTTAAGAGTTAATTTGCAAGTTAATCACACTATCTCACTATTACTTTTGACATTGTTACATTCAACTTACACTTATTCTATAACATCCTTAATTTTCATTCCCAACATTTCCAACACTCTTCCTTTGTTTCTTCTTTTCCTCATTCCTTTATCCAAAGCAAAACTTCTTTCCATTCTCTTTCAAAGTTCTGGATTGGTTTATTTTTAAGTGAAAAAGTTAAAGTTTTCTTATCCCTACCATATCAAGAACTTTTAATTTCCATTCTTTTATATAGAAAGGGCTCGTCTTTGCCTTCCTCTGAGGCTGAGAGAGTGTGACTTCCCCAAGGTGACCCAATGGGTTTCCCTGGCCAAGTGGGGATTTGAATTCTCTTTTAATCTATGGTGTAAGTTGGGAGGGGGCATACCAGTCATATCAATTAATCAATTGGGCAATTATAAGCTCACAGGGCAAAGGCAGAGTCCTTTCTTGAGCTAGGCATCTCCTAGCACTCCTGTTTAAGGCCATTTCTGCACTAGACTGTTATAGTGCTATTATTCCACTTTCAGTCTCCTAGGGAATCCTGGGGTTTGCAGTTTAGGGAGGGGTCTTTAGAATTCTCAGCCAGAGAGTTCTTTGGCCTCAGTAAACTACAAACCCCAACATTCCACAGGATGTTGAAAGTGGAATAATACGCTATAACAGTGTAGTGCGGAAACGGCCTAAGAAGGTGCGACAGGTCTCCTTCTGCCATGCCTCTGGCCCCCTTAGACACGTTCCTCTCCCCTTCCCCCCGCTTCCTGCAGCTGATCTCCAAGATCTTTTGCTGGAAAGAGACTTGTCAATTGGCTTTCCAGACACAGCTTGGCAGCCTGCCGAGGAGCACGAGAAGAGCCCGACATGTTTGAGCGAGCGGCGCAGCGCACGTCTTGCCTGGCGGGGGATCTTGGGAAAGCAGAGAAGCTGCATCTGCTATCAACAGCAGTTCCAGCAAAAGCTTCAAGCTCTGAACATGGAAAAAAACACCCACAGGTTTCTTGCACGGCAGCACTTACTCTCTCTCTTTCTCGTATATATTTATAAAAGTCTAGCAGCTTTGCCCAACAGAGCTTGCTGCAAATAGAGGCTTCGAGAGTAAGCATTCCTGCTTCAAAATGCCTGATCAGAGATGGAGGCTTCCTTCTTACAAATGTGGGTCTATATGGCTGCTTCTTACAGATGTTTCCTAAGATGAACATAATATGTTTGGTGCCTTACTTGAGCTGGCAATGTAAAAGAGTGGGCCTAGACAATGAGAAATCTGTGTTCCTCCCCAAAAGGAGTGGGAATGGACGAAACAACCACAGTCTGCAATCCTGACCCAGAAGCTAGAGCAACCAGGAACCAGGCATTTCAATGCAGAACATCTCAGGCACTCTGATTTGTCCCTTTCTGGAACTGAGGTGCCATCTCCTTTGGGCATTTCGGACAAATTGGGGTGCCATCCTTTGGGCATTTTGGACAAAGGGGAGAACCTCTGGATTCACAGACTGAAGACTCTAACACCACGTGGTCTCAGCCTAGATGATAATACCATCGTGTACTTATGAATGCCAAAAACAGAGTGTTCTAAACAGTCACCTTGGATGGATGCAGCTCAGTTTCATCTTTAGCAACTGAAGAAGGCGGAAGCCAAAACATTTTGCTCATTTTATATTTTTTAGGCATCTCTGTTAATTGCTTCAACACACACACACACACACTGCTTTGTTTAAAACAGCATAAAAGATTATTAAACACTCATGCTAAATATCACGAGATTCCAGCACCTAAGAGTTCTTAGGTGGAGTGCTGTCTATTTGACTATACGGTTGACCAGAGGGACCTCCAAAGAAATACAGGTTAGCCAATAAACAAGCCAAGAACCCTTAAAGAGACAAGGAGCGGGGAATTGTGCCTGTTTCCAGCAGCAATATTATCAGCTGTGGCTGGATGCTGTGCTGGGGCTTCCATCCTTTGATGTGGGATTGCTTCTGGCATAGCAGGACGGCAGAGTTAAAGGAACAGCCCCCTCCCATCAGCCTTTGGTTCATTGTGGCCACTCTGATCTCTTGCAACCAGTGAGGTTTAAGAGAGCAGATGATCAAAACAGAGGGCAGCGGTAACCCTCCCTTCAAAAAAAAAAGCACAGTGTAGACTTTGGGAGGGGTAGGGGAAAGAACTAAAGCAAGAAGAAAAGCTCGGCTAGAGACAGAGGCTCCCCACCGTTTTGCCAATTTGCCGTCCTTTGCTCTTTGAGAAAACCAACTGGAGACTTACGTCGCCTTTAAGACTAGCTGATATACGGTAACAAGGTACCCGCAGTCCACTTCTTCAGCTGCAGGAAAGGTAACCTGAAGATTTAAGCCCACATGCGGCACACACAGATGGGGGCATGCATCCAAGAAAGTAGACGGAGTATGCACAAAACCTCATGAAATCATAAAAATGTTAGTCTTAAAAATGGCACAGGTACTTTTTGTGGACTTTGCTCTAGGACAGTACTACCCAATGTTGTGGTCCACGTATCAGTGAATCATCTGCTGCCAATCTCTAGAGAGAGCATCTAGGATAGAATGAGCCAAGGAGCACAAATATGGTACCGAGCCTTGGCACAATGGGATGGTGGTGGAGTTGCTGGTCCCCCACATCAGACAGCTTAAGAAGCACTGGTTTAACTTTGGAAATGAAAACAGTGGCAGATGGAGGAGGAGGAGAAAGAGACTCTCATCCAGCAAAGGGCCAGAATTAAGCCCCACAGTTAAACCACATTAATATTTTGCACTGAGTGTAACCATGGAACTCAGTTTGGTCTTTACTGGATGAGAGCATACCATTAATCCAGCTGAGGACATGGTGTGTAATGATTTGAGCACTGGGCTATGATTCTGGACATCAGGGTTTGAATTCCCACATGATCATGGCAATGCACCGAGTGGCCTTTGCCAAGTCACGTTCTCTCATCCTCGGAGGAAGGCAAAGGCAAGCCTGCCCTCCCAAACAAATTTTACCAAGCCAACCCTGTTATAGGTTTGCCTTAAGGTCGCTACGGGGGCCAGGCCTGCTTTCCTTCTCACAGACTGAAACGGCAGCTTTTCTCCCCGTCTGCTAAAGTGCCTTGCCCCCTTCTACAGCCCTCTTTTCCCCTTTAAAACCAGCACCTTAGTGTATAAAAGGGAAAGCCTCTCAGTTGTTATTCAAAACAGTTTACTGATCCATGGTAGCATGTTACTAATTAATTAGAACGAATGAAAAGTAGTCTATTGAGTCAGAATTTAGAAAAATATTATGTAATCTTTATTAATACAAAACAGGGAAAGGTATTGGGTGTCATAAATATATCCAAGCGATACAGAACTTCAAAAAGGCATCTATCCAGTTTCTTACAGCTTAACCCAGTATACAGATACAGAACGCTCATACACACACAGGCCTTTGGCTTTCCTTTCAGGGTCACACCTTCTGACCCAACTCAAAATTGGTTTGTTTTCTCCTCTGTCTCTCTCTCCTTCAAGACCTCTGAGAAGACAGGGCTGGACAGGGCTACTGTTAGGTGGATTTGTAATTGGTTGACCGATCGCACCCAAAGGGTGCTCACCAATGGCTGCTTTTCATCCTGGAGAGAAGTGACTAGCGGGGTGCCACAGGGTTCTGTCCTGGGCCCAGGGCTGTTCAATATTTTTATCAATGACTTGGATGAAGGAATAGAGGGCATGCTGATCAAATTTGCAGATCATATCAAACTGGGAGGGGTTGCTAACACACCAGAGGATAGGGTCAAATTTCAATACAACCTTGATAGATTGGAGAGCTGGGCCAAAGCCAACAAAACGAATTTCAACAGAGAGAAATGTAGGGTCCTGCACTTGGGCAGAAAAAATGAAAGTCACAAGTATAGGATGGGGGACATGTGGCTGGTTAGCAGTACGTGTGAAAAGGATCTAGGAGTCTTGGTAGATCACAAGCTGAACATGAGTCAGCAGTGTGAAGCGGCAGTTGGTTGCATCAGTAGGAGTATGGTGTCTAGATCGAGGGAAGTAATGGTACCAGTCTGTTCTGCATTGGTTAGGCCTCATTTGAAATACTGTGTCCAGTTCTGGGTGCCTCAATTCAAGAAGGATATTGACAAGCTGGAGTGTGTCCAGAGGAAGGCAACCAAAATGGTGAAGGGTCTGGAAGCCATGAAGCCCTATGAGGAGTGGCTTACGAAGCTGGGGATGTTTAGTTGCAGAAGGGAAGGTTAAGAGGGGACATGATAGCCATGTTTAAATCTTTGAACGGATGCCATGTAGACAAAGAAGAGGGCTTGTTTTCTGCTGCTCCAGAGACCAGGACAAGGAGCAATGGATTCAAGCGGCAGGAAAGGAGATTCCACCTGAACCTCCGGAAGAACTTCCTGATGGCTGGAGCTGTCCAGCAGTGGAATCTGCTGCCTCCATGGAGTGTGGCTGAGTCTCCTTCTTTGGAGGTTTTTAAGCAGAGGCTGGATGGCCATCTGTTGGGAATGCTTTGATGGGTGTTCCTGCATAGCCGGGGGTTGGACTCGATGGCCCCTGGGGTCTCTTCCAACTTTATGATTCTATGATTCTATAACCTCTCTTATTCAGACAAACCCACCCCTCAGATAACTGAAGGGTCTATCCTAGAGCTCTCTTTGGAAATGTTACTAAAGGAATCTCCAAAATCCAAGTCACTATACGTTATATACAGATTTTCTCTTCTCAAACCTCCCCCCCCCTGCAGGTTCCATCACATCCACCATAAGTCAGAAACGTTCTGAAGGAACACAACAACAGCAGCAACAACGACAGCATGGGTCCACACTATGACCATCCCCAATTCTCCACCAGTGACTGCTCTTTGTCCTAATGCCAATGGTCCTTTTGAGTGGGGATGCCAGGGATAGCGCCTGGGAAAAACCTCTCTGCGCGTGCCAGGGGCTATCCAGCTGAGCTATGGCCTGAACCTACTGCAGGGAGATGCGTGACAGAAGACTTACAAGTATTCCCAGAAAGGTCACAGCATATATGGTGAGGATGCTTGCAGACAGAGAGTTCCTACCACCAGGGATCAAAAGATGCTGTGTTTTTCTAACAGATTTTTTTTCTGCAAAGACAGAAAACATGGTGGGAAAATACAAGGGGGCTACAAATTGAAGATGGCTATGTCTGGGCCCCTTGTAACACTCAGTGAATGAAGCAATGCAAACACACAGTAAAGGCCTTGTCTGGAACCAACAGCAAAAGGAAATTTGCATCTAAAAAGACGATAGGGAGGGGGAGAAATAAAAGTGGGAAAAAGAAATGTTGGCAGCACCTCCCTTCCCTTCTGTATTTCTTTTTTCTAAATTTCCCCTTTTCTTCATTTCTTGTTTTCTCCCCCTCGCTTCCTCCTTTTTATGCTGCAAGAGACTAACACAGCTACTTCTCTGAAAACTTATACATCTAAAACAAACATGTACAAATGTGTTATGAGAGTCGCTACAGTTTGAGCATGGGACTACAACTCTGGAGGCCAGAGTCTGAGTCACCGCTCAGCCATGGAAACCCACTGGGTGAAATTGGGCAAGTCACACTCTAGGGAAACCCCCACTGAACATAGCTTGCAAAGAAAACCCCATTTGGGTTGCAATTAAGTTGGAAATGACTTGAAGACATGCAATAATAATAATACTTGTTATGTTTTTAAACACACAGTTCTAAAAGGAGCTACAGTACGTGAATTGGCCTTTAGAATGCTCTCTTCCACTGGGGATGAGCAACCACACAAACCAACAGAACACGAAAGAAGACACAGAAATATATGTCTGTATACATATGGCTGTAACCCATTCTGAGTGGGCTACAAATGCAGCTGGACTAGAGGCTCTTAACCAATTATCCATGACCCCTAGGAAGTTCCACAGGCAGTCATCAGGGAATCCATGAACCTGACGCAAAAGAAATAATGTTAATTCCCCCTCTCCTCAATTTCCATCCCCTGGTGAAGGGTTAAGAACTACTTTGTTTGGCCATCCTATCACTCCTAAGCACTCCCTGGTGCTGCCTGATTTGGGAAACCAGGTAGCCCGAAGCCAGGTTAGGCTTTAAATGAACAGAGAAGCAGAGAATACCAGGGATCTCCAAGTATGGCTAGAGGTAATCCTGCCTGGGAGCCCAGAAAGCCACTGCTGCCAGCAAGAACAAGGTAAATGGATAAACAGTCTGACAAGAGCAAGGTAAATGGATAAATAGTCTGATTCAGTATGGAGCCTCCTAATTCATTCATTCATTCATTCATTATATGTCTTACTCTGGATTACTCACTCAGCATTCCCAGTCCCACCTCCTCAAACTAGGGTCAGCTTGACATCCGAAGTCAATTCTGTAAACCAAGAGATGTTTTTGAGAGTGAGCCACCTGTCCCACCACTGACACCAACTGTGAGGACTTCTTTCTGCCCAACTGCTACCGCACCAAATGTGGAGACTTTCCTGGTTCACAGTTCCTGTATGACACTTCATTCTTCTAACCCCACTACCCTCAAACAGCTCCGACTGCCAGGCAGTTCCTCCTAACTTTTATGCAGAATTGTGTTTCCTGCCATTTGAAACCAGTGGTTTGTGTTCTTATCTCTGGGGCAGTAGAAAACAAGCTCATTTCATCTTCACCCTCACCCTCAAAATTAGGAATTCCCTTTTTCCAATCTGAACTAGAAAGTATTGAGCTGTCCATTCTCTAGAAGTGAAAGGGTCACATAGGCTAGATTATGAGCCTTGGCTTCACCCTGTGTTTTAACATATAGTGGAGAAAAGAGAGCTTTCTCCTTGATTTGCAACTGTTAATTAACACTCCTTGTTTAAGATAACAGACTCTATGAAGAAAGCAAACACCAAAGTTCCTGTTGAATTACCACATGCAATCTGAAAATAATAAACAGACTGAGACAGTCTAATGTTGATTGGGACAGTTTAATGCTGATAAGATGCCAGACAGAGAGGATGTGCTTTGACCTAAGCATTAATCATTTTCTAAATGTTTACATTAAAAAACCCACTTGTTTAGTGTATACAAGTTGGGTGCTGAGAAATGTGTCTTGTCCCACTTTGGACCTCCACAGGTGTTGACCTATTTCTGCTTCAGAAATAAACCTTGCCTTTCCTTAACTCCTTGCTCATGTTGCTTTGCTAGTCTAGACCCTCTGCTGGACAATGAGTCTCACTCCTGTGACACTTCCTGATGGCCGGAGTTGTCCGGCACAGGAACATGCTGCCTGGGAGTGTGGTGGAGTCTCCTTCTTTGGAGGTTTTAAAGCAGAGGCTGGATGGCCATCTGTTGGGAGTGATGGGGGTCCCTGCATTGCAAGAGGGTTGGACTGGATGGCCCCTGGGATCTCTTCCAACTCTAGGATTCTATGACTCTATGACTTTTACATGGCATCCCATCAGGGATTTAAATATGGCTATCATATCAAGATAAAGACACCCCACAATATGGGCTTTAGAATGCATTGTGTGGCCATTCATATCACTGGGAAAAAAGGAGAGCTTTGTTCTCCCCACGCGCCTCAGCCTCACTGCCAGTTGTACCTACACTGCCCTAGGCACATCGCCATAAAAGGTTTACAGGGTAAAAGCTGAGGCATTCAAGAGGAGACAGCCAAGAACACACACTGACTGTTCTCCATTAACCGAAAACATGAGAGCAGTTCCCACCAGTACCTGGCAGGTCTAGGACCTCCAGGAGATGCACATGCCTTTTTCACCGCCTGGTTCCTAACACAAACTAGGGACATCCAAGGCTTGTCTCTTTAACTGGCCACGTGAAGCCTGGGTGGAGGGAAAGCTCCTTGCCACAGGCACTGGGACCACCAAGTAAACACATTAACACTCATTAGCATCCATTAAGGTTAGAGACCTCTGCCGCAGAGATGCACAGACAACCCTCTCTCCCTTGCTCTGTACTTTTGCACAAAACATCAAAGGGCCAGAAACTAAACTTGACTCTCATTAATTCTATCCCCTGGTCCCTCTTTGGATTCTAAAGAAATGCCCACTCCAAAGCCAAGGATTTAAGAAGTTCTTTCCAGTAAATGGAGAGCTCTTCTTCTCATCTCTGTGTCATCTTTCCCTATGCTCCCCACCCCTTCGTTCCTCCACTTGAAGTTGTTTTATCTCCAGGTTTATTCTTTTCCTACACTGCTAGTAAAGGAACATAAGGGCTCCTGCCCTCGCTTCTCAACATAGACCATTAAATGGAAGAAACACATTTGCTGAGCAGTCTACCAGCCGTAGCGCTGGAAGAGAGTTCTGAAGATACCACAAATCACCAAGAAGAGAAACAAATGAGTCCTAGAGCAATTCAATCCGAAACACTTGCTAGAAGCTAAAACGACTAAACTAAAACTATCGAACTTTGAGCCTATCATGCGATGACGCAATTCACGGAAAAGATGGCAATGCTGGGAAAAGTGGGAGGCAGGAGGAAAACAGGAAGACCACACAGATTGACTCAAGTCAAAGATGCCAGGGCCCAGAGTCTACAAGACCTGAGTAGAAAAAAGGTTTTTTTTAATCTATCTATGTTCAAAAGGGATCCCAGTTAGATGCAATAATGTTCCAATATAACAAAGGCAGGAAAATAAAAACACAAAAGAAGGAAAAAACAACCACATTAGTCTTAAGTTTCTATAAAAGCTGACCAAATGTCCAAATATAAGTCTATTTATAAATTTTATCTGTACATCATTCTTCAAATGTTGCAAACATTGTTAGATCTTCTATCTGCTGGATAACAGGTATAGAGAGATAAAAGAACGACTTCTTGGCAGAGTTAAACTAAGGAATTCCATCACCACAAGATAGGGAGGTGGCCATCAACCTGGAGAACTTTGAAAGGGGATCAGACCTACTCATTAACAGTATCTCCGGCCAGTGGTTTTGATAGTTATATTGTGCCTCTGGTATCAGAAACCAACCAGCATTCCCAGGAGGGCTAAACCCTAACCAGTTCCTCTTCATGACTCAAAGGAGTCCCTTGCAAAACCTCATCCTAAAATCTATACAGAGGAGCCTTTAACCAGGTTGACAAGGGAACCTGTGGCCCAGGTTGGACATACCAGTAAAAATGACCAACACAAAGAACTGATATTGCATTTATATTATGTTCAGGAAGCATCACAGACATCACCTCATAATCCTCACAACTTCCTTGCATGGCATGTCAGTATTACTGCATCTGAATTACATAAAGCAACAAAGGACGCCTGAGATGCATTGAGTCCAACCAGCCAAGCCAAAACTTCCCATTTCTTTGCTCTCTTTCCTCCAGTCAGCAAATTTAATTTTGTTTACCTAGTCCTTTGCGGGGTGCCACAGGGTTCTGTCCTGGGCCCAGTGCTGTTCAATATTTTTATCAACGATTTAGATGAAGGAATAGAGGGCATCCTCATCAAATTTGCAGATGACACCAAATTGGGAGGGGTTGCTAATACGCCAGAGGACAGGATCAAAATTCAAAATGACCTGGATAGATTGGAGAGCTGGGTCAAGGCGAACAAAAGGATACTCAACAGAGAGAAGTGTAAGGTCCGACACTTAGGTAGAAAAAATGGAATACAGAAGTATAGGATGGGGGACACGTGGCTGGATAGCAGGACGTGTGTGAAAGGGATCTAGGAGTCTTCATAGACCACAAGCTGAACATGAGTCGGCAGTGTGATGTGGCAGCCAAGAAAACCAATACAATTCTCAGCTGCATCAATAGGAGTATGGTGTCTAGATCGAGGGAGGTACTGGTACCACTCTACTCTGCTTTGGTTAGACCCCATCTTGAATCCTGTGTCCAGTTCTGGGCACCCCAATTCAAGAAGGACATGGTCAAGCTGGAGCAAGTCCAGAGGAGGGCGACCAAAATGGTGAGGAGCCTGGAAGCCATGAAGCCCTATGAGGACAGACTGAGAGAGCTGGGTATGTTTAGTCTGCAGAAGAGAAGGCTAAGAGGGGACATGAGAGCCATGTTTAAATATCTGAAGGGATGCCATGTAGAGGAAGGAGAAGGCTTGTTTTCTGCTGCTCCAGAGACCAGGACGAGGAGCAATGGATTCAAGCTGCAGGAAAGGAGGTTCCACCTGAACCTCAGGAAGAACTTCCTGACAGTCAGGGCTGTCCGGCAGTGGAACCTGCTGCCTCGGAGTGTGGTGGAGGCTCCTTCCTTGGAGGTTTTTAGCAGAGGCTAGATGGCCATCTGTCGGGAGTGCTTTGAGGGTGTTCCTGTATGGCAGGGGGTTGGACTGGATGGCCCTTGGGGTCTCTTCCAGCTCTACATTTCTATGATTCTATGATTCTATGATTCAGGCTGTTGTAGGAGGTCTTTTAACTGGAGTGCTGCTATAACTTTTCCATCATCATCATCATCATCATCATCATCTCCTCTTTTTAAGTTTTTGCAAATTACTGTTTTGAATATGTAGACACACATGTACACTTAGTCCATTTCAGCACGAAACTGTTATAGTGCTATTATTCCACTTTCAACATCCTATGGAATCCTGGGGTTTGCAGTAAAGTGCTAATCCCAGAATTCCACAGGATGTTGAAAGTGGAATAATACGCTATTACAGTCTCGTGCAGAAATGGCCTTATATATTTTTGTGCTGTACCATGTTAACAGTATATTGTTTTAATTTATATAGTAAACCACCACAGGTCCCATAATGGGAAACAGGGGAGCTATAAATGAAACAAATAAAACTCAAACTAGAGATTTCCTGGTTCATTGCTCAACCACATTCAGTGGATATCTATGCCATCTTTCATCAAGTGCTACAAAACAACCAAGACACCTTAAATCTATTTTTGTTGTTGCTCCCCTTTCCTTTTCTATTCTTTTAACTTCACTCTATAATAGAAAATCCCAGCCTGGTTCCCTCCAGATATGCCAGCCATCCTGGCTAGAGATGGTGAGAGTTCTAGTCCTACGTAATGGGGTGATTAAGATACCCTATTTCAATTTTTCCTCTGGCACCTTACTCATTACATACCATTCCAAATAGCTTATAATTTCTTCTTATCTTTTACGTCTCTCCCTATGTCAATTGACATGTTATTGCATTGTATCCTGTTATATATATATTTTTGTATCTGCAACAGCCTACAGCTATGGCTAATAAAAATAAATATTTGGATTGGAATGCAACTCTAACGATTCTGCCATAAATGACTTCCTCTGCCCTGCCCCTCAAACACACACACCTTGAAGACTGAAGAAATGACAAAAGAACGTGTATACCTTGATAGAAACACAAAAGCTAAAAGCCAGGAAACAAGTGTTCACACTACACAGTTATAGCTTTTGTGATCCTGTTACAACAGCCATGGTGGCATCCTGCATAACTTTGGGATGTGCAGCTTGAGGATGCACTTAAAATTCTCTGCAACAGAGCTGTAGTAGTCCAATCCCCTAAAGTACAGTCCCCAAAGAACCTGGATTGAAACCCTTTTCAGAGATTCAAAAAGTAAACTAGACTTCTCTAGAGCAGAATTCTAAGTAACACCCCAAACTACAAATCCCAGGATCCTGTCAGGTGGCACCAAAGCAACTGAAATGAGACTGAAGTGCTCCAACTTTGCAGTGTGAAGGAGATCACAGGCAGCAAAAGAAGAGAAATAAGCCTCCTATGTCCAGCAGCAGCAAATCAAGAACCTAGTTCAGCACAAGGTTTGAGCAAGTAACTTTTTTGGGATTATAACTCCCAGAATATCCCAGCCAGCAGACCAGAGCACTGGACAAATTACTGTGTCTCCCCCAGATCTCCACTAGAACCTAGTGCCTTCCATTTTTCTGGAGTGCCGATCCACTTCGGGTTACAGTCTGAATTTTAAAGTTTAGTTATCGAGGCTGTTGTTGTTATGTGCCTTCAAGCTATTTCCAGCTTATGGTGAACCTATGAGGCTTTGGGGGGCTGAGAGTGTGTGATATACCCAAGGTCATCCAGTGGGTTTCCATGGCTGAGCGTGGAATTGAATCCTGGTCATAGTCCAATGCTCAAAACACTGCACCATGCTAGGCTGCTAAATTGTTTTGGGGATTAGGTTCAACACCTTGAATGGATCTTTAAAGTTGGGACTAAAACCCAGACTGGATCCGCCACTCCACCACCATGGGAGCCACTGGCTAACCCCTCTTGATCTCTCTGCAAGACCACTGTTTTAGAGAGGACGAATGACCAAATAGTTCCAAAGTGAACTGAAAAGTGCTTCAGAAAATAATCACCTAGATGCTAGATCAGTTTTTAAAAATACTCATAAGCAGTAGAAGGCATTAAAAAAAAATGTGTGTATGTGTGTGTGTGTGTGTGTGTGTGTGATGTATATATATGTATATATATATTACAGGCAAAAACAGTCCCTTTTTTTGGCTACACAAACCCATGGGTTTAATTTGCCTCAAACCAGGCCTAGGAGAGATGCTGACCTTAGTTCTGAACTTGGCGAAGGAGCAATTAGGAGAGAAATTTCCGCTCAACCTGCTAAGCAGAGAACAGTGCAGGAAGACAAAAACCCGGGAGAAATCCTCAATGGACAGGACCCATTTGGAGACAATGAAGGCAAGAGCAGATTTCTTCTCCCCCACCCCCACCATCTGTAAACACCATCGGTGGCCCCAACATGACTTTCCAGATGGGCTGGCATTCCAGCAACAAAGCATGCTCAGACATTCAACAAGAAAGCTCACAAGCGCAAGCAATGATATACATAAATGTTTATATGTATGCATGCACAATATTTGTTTTCTTCTTCAGCACTGGAGGTTCTACTGATGTTAGGCCTCCAAAAGAGAGAACTGTTTGCACACATCATAATCCAATGGCCAGACTAAAAGGCAGGTCTGCGAAGGCAAAAACATCTCCGAGAATCATTGCTGGGGAGAGGTGGGAATCAAGGAATCACCAAGATAGCAACTTGCCCCATAGATTGAGCCTCCCTTATCCAGAAATCCAAAAACCTCCAAAACCCAAAGCTTCTTGCTGCCAGCTGCCCACTCCTGCCTTTGAGATGGTGGCAGCAGAGCTATGGCTCATTCATCTCTCACATCCCTCAGTCTCTCTCTTTTTGCAACCAGCTGCCCACAGAGTGACACCACCTCAAAGGCAGAAGCAAGCAGCTGGTGGCAAAGAGAGAAGAAAAGAGAGACTGAGGATCTGTGAAAAGGTGGAAGACATGGATTTGTGCTGGACATGACGCTTGGATTCCTGCCATTTCACAGATCCTCAGTCTCTCTCCAGGCTGGAGTTTCATACACAACACAAGCAGCAAACAGATGAGTTGCAAGACTATTAAAAAAAAAAGTATGGCATTTCAAAATAAAAACAAAAAATCTGAAACACAGAACACTTCTGGTAAGCATTTTCGGTAAGGGATACTCAACCTGTATAAAAAGTCAATTTCTGGTCATCAGAAACCTTATTTTTTGTGTCCCAACAACTTATCTGCCCTGGATTCCTCAAGTCAACTGACAGACCTTTGTCTGATGTTCAGAGTTCACTCATATTGCAAGAGCACCTTCTTCTTCATTAAAACAAGTCCATCACCACTCTGAGGGGGGGATTACCCTGAAGGCATTTGTGCCTTGGAAGAGTCAACATGATGCATTTGGTTTCTTACAGAAGGGGTTACCTTAGAGGCGGTGGGCCTCTGTTCTTCTAGATGCTGCTAGACTACCACTCCTACCAGCACCAGCCACCATAGCCAATAACCAGAGCTGATGGGAGATGCATCCACCTTCCAGAAGACCACACTCTCCACTTTTACCTTTGGCCGCTCCACTCATCATAGGCAGGCCATTTTAGAAGGACAGAAGAAGCTGTCTCAGTTCATCTAGACCAACACTGTCAACTTTGATTTGCAGCCCCAGATCCCCAGGGTTCCAGGCAGGATTCTTCTCTAATCCTGCCTGCCTTTCCTGAACAGTTTCCCTGAGTCTCCACCCAAGCACTAATCAGTCTCCAAAATAAGATGAGAACATTTGCATTCAGCACGTCGTGCCTACACTCAGAAGCAGAAGAAAGGCCCTTCTTCCATCCGAACTGTCAACGTTGTGGCCTCAAAGGGAGAGAAGAGCTGCGAGCATCTGCTGAACTTAATCCCCTTCATCACTGCCTCACCCTTTACTTTATGCGTCGTCCTTTTAGATTGTAAGCCTGAGGGCAGAGAACTGTGAAAGTTGTCAACAACTCATGTAAAGCTCCATGCAAAATAGTTGGACTTCCAGACTCTCTACAGGAACTGTTATTATTATGGTTCAGATCCAGGCTATTTGGCAGAACGTATCTTCGTATATGAACCACCTTGGGCGCAGAGATGCTCAGGGGAGGCCCTTCTCTAAGTCCCACCAATGTCACAAGCACAGCTAGTGGGGATACAAAAGAGGGTCTTCTCAGTGGTGGCCCCTAGATTCTGCAACTTCAGCCTGACTGTTAACAGAGGCAGAGACCATACTCCAACAGCCTCACTGGCTGCCTGTCTCTTTCTGGGTACACTTCAGAGTGCTGGTTATGACCCATAGCACCCTATATGGCTCAGGTCCAGGCTCTCTGTCTGACTATATTTCCCTGTATCATCTCACTCAGACACTGAGGTCATTAGCAGGTACCCTTCTCTTACTCCCACCACTGCCAAAAGCATGGTTGACGGAGATGCAAGAGAGGGCCTTCTCAGTGGTTACCCCTAGACTCTCGAACTCCCTTCCTAGAAGGGCTAAAACTGCTCGCTCCTCCTTTATTCTTTACAGAGATGTTGCTGTTTTAATAGTACAATTAGTTTAATTCCATTTTAATATTCACTTTTCGTATGTTCTGTCTTTTTTTAAAAAAAATTGGGAGCTGCTTTAAGTTCCAATTTTTGGAAAAAAGCAGTAAACTCAAATAACAATAATAATAGCAATAATAACAACAACAACAACAACCTGTATTATTCTTTTATATCCCACCTTTCCCCAAATCTAGGGTCCAAGGTGGCTTACGAAATGGAACTAAAAATGCATAATCCCCTCATATACAACAGCATAAGCAAATACATACAAAAAGTAGTTGTTGAAATGCAATTAAACTATCCATAGAATTCAAATCACTAAAAAAAAGATCCATAAAACACAAAAACTAGTTCAATAGCACCTTGTTAAAAAAGCCCTTGCAGTCAGTTTCAAAAAGCGTGTCGAAACAGAGAAGTTTTCATTTGCCAGTGGAAGGAGAGCAAGATGGGAGCCATCCTAGTTTAGGAAGCAGCTACCACGAAGGCCAGTTTCTGCACCTGTGGAGGTGATGGGTTCAACAGAAGGTCCCCCCTCAAATTTCTTAGACCTCAGGCAGGCTCACACAGGAACTTAATGGGTCTTCTATGCATGCTTTTGGCTGTACTCCCACCAAAACATGTTTCGTCTGTCGCTTCCCAATTGAGGTGGGTTGGCCTGATGCCTCCTGTACTCTTAACGCCTTCCAAAAACAACTTGGCACAGCGGGGAAGATTCTCTGCCAACCCTGCACAGGCACCCAATTGTGCCCTTTCACCCACCCTGTGAGATCAACCTCCCTGTTGCCCTGGGCACATCACGCTCTTCTTCAAATGTAATTAAAGGAACTGCTGCAACAGCACGGGAGGTAGAGGAAGACCCCTGCTGAAAGCCACCTGTTGCCCCCTCCCAGCTGATGTTTAATTACTGCTGACACCGATCTGCTAATTGCTATTATTAATTATATTAATGATCACTGTTCACAGCCTCGAGTGGATTGTGCCGTTAAGAAGCTGAACTCTCGCTCCAATTAGCAATAAGATACACGCCTTCTAGTATTCCTTGCCTAAGAAACGCCTATGAAATTCATGGGGTCACCCTAAGAGGACAGACAACTTGAAGGGACATACATGCGTCCACACACATCCTTCCCTCCCCCACCAACCCCCCGCCAAGAACTAGCCGTTCCTTAGGAAAGGGGACGGTGCCTCCATAAATCCACTCCAGGTTTTCCTTCTCTTCCTCCAGCCCGCACGAGGCCCTGTCACCTGCTTGGTGGGATTACTGGCTCACAAGCCATCTGCAAACAAGGCGGGCACCTGAGGCCGGCAAGAGCTCCGAAGCACCTGCCAGCCCTGCAGAGAGATGCACCGGCCACAAGCCAGGAAGGGAGGACAACGTGCCACGCGGAGGAGAAGAAAAACCATTTGCCTCCTCCTTGCGTAGTTCGTGAAGCTGCTGGAGCATGTGGGGCGGAGGGAAGGGAAAAGTCGGGGCCATCTGCACAGCGGATTAAAGCCTCCGGTTCACATTCCAGTTAACTCTTTGCACTGCCTCCAAAACTCTGCCCATGTGTGCGCAGCGGCCAGAGTTGGCAAGCAGCTGCTGTGCCGAATCAGAGTTGGGCAGGTGGAAATCCAGGGAGGAGCAGGGTTCCAAGTGAGAGTGGCAGAATGGAGGCCAGTTGTCAGGGCTGGAAAGCAATTCATAGAAAAATTAGCCATTTCCATTAGGGAGGCTCCAAACTGCTGATCAGTGACAGGTAGGACAAGCCAAAAATCTACTGATATGAAATCAGGCCCTGCTGGTTGGTCCACCAAAGCTTGGGGGACAGCCTTTGCTCTGCAGTTACGGTTGACTTTCTAATTACCCCGGGAAGAAACAAGCAGAGCCCCATCTCAGCTCTGCTTCCTCAAATCTTTGTAGTGAGAGCTGCTGAGGACTTATGCTTGACCTTCAGCATGCAAGCAATGCACTCAGGCACTTCTTTCTCCCCAGAGAGGCAAAGTCTGCAGAAAGAGGAACCCCAGTTTCTCATTGTTCTCACCAGAAGTGGTGACTTGTGGTCCTTGGACTGCAGCTCCCATCCGCCCCAGCTACTACAGCCACAGGTGAAGAATGGTTCAAGTTGTTATCAAACAACATCTGGAAAATCACACAGGGTCACTGAACTATAGAATCTAAGAGTCTGAAGGGGCCCCTGTTATGCAGAAATATGCAAATAAAGCACTCCCAGAAAGAAGATATTCAAAGGGGAATCCATCACACTCTAACGCAGTCTACTCCACTGTCAAAACAGCTCTTACTATCTGTAACTTCTTCCTAATTTTAGGTGGAATCTGTTTGTAATGTGAAACCACTGGTTCATGTTCTAGTCTCTGGAGCAGGAGAAAACAAGCTTGTTCCATCCTCTACATGACATCCTTTGAGGCATTTAAAGATGGCTATCATATCAAAGCACAGCCTTCTGCTCTCCAACCTCGACATATCCAGCTCCCTAAACCATTCCTCATATGGCTTGGTCCCCAGATCTTTGATCATCTTGGTTGCCTTCTCTGGACATATCAATATTCTTCTTCAACAGGCCAGATCTGGACACCTTCTTCCAGGTGAGCTTCAATCAAAGCAAAAGAGAGTGGTACAATTACTTCTCTCAGTCTGGACGCTATACTCCAGTTGATGAAGTCCAGAACTGAACTGAGGCCATTTCCGCACTAGCCTGTTATAGCGCTATGATTCCACTTGCAACATCCTATGGAATCCAGGGGTCTGCAGTTTCGGGAGGGGCCGGCTGGCCCCTCCCGAAACTGCAAACCCCAGGATTCCATAGGATGTTGCAAGTGGAATCATAGCACTATAACAGGCTAGTGCGGAAATGGCCTGAGTAGCATCCCAGTTCCTTTTTCAAGAACATCTGGAGCTGATGAAACCAGACTGGCTGGATTGGTCCCAGCTTGCGACCCCAGCCCTGGATCTTTCAGCCGCTCTCCTTGATCTTCCTCTATGGAACTCTCACATCCAGTTTCCCATGCAGCACAATTAGGTAGACCTGACCAGTAGCATGCTGAAGAAAGATTCTTCATGGCAAGATGTCAAATTAGTATCCTCCCTTACAGCTTTGACTGTTGTGGTGTAGGGGTGTTATAATGTAGGACTATGTCCTCCTTACAAGAAAAGAAAAAAATCCAGATTTCTCTCCCTGCTGCAGAGAAAATGAGTATTTCTAAATAGTTCTCACCCAGTATTCACACATCTCAAAGTGTTTCATGGGATTGTTATGTGCAGAAATATATGTCAGGTGGGTGGGTGGGGGGCACGAGAAGCAGGGGGTCTCACAGGGGGGAAAAAACAGTTTGAAGGCAGTCATTATGGCTTTTGTGTCTGATGTGTTGTATTCTAGGCAAAATACAGCCATCTTGCACAACAAAAATCATAGAATCCTAGAGTCGGAAGGGGCCCTATGGCCCATCAGGTCCAACCCTCTGCTCAATGCAGGATCTCCCATTAGAGTTTCCCCAGAAGGTATCTATCCAACCATTTTCTGAAAATGTGCAGAGGAGACCTCACCACTTCTCTAGGCAATGGGTTCCATTGCCAAACTGCTCTCACTGTCAAGAAGCTCCTTCTAAAGCTCAAACTCTACTCTCCTGTATCTTCAAATCCTTAGATCCGGTCCTACCCTCTGGTGCAGCAGAAAACAAGCCTTCACTGTCTCTCTTCAGCTATTCAAAGAGTACAATCATGTCACCCCTCTGTCTGATCGTCATCAAGCCGAATATGCCCAGAAACCTTTCCTCATATGTTTTGTTTTCTGTAACTCTTATCATCCTTGTTGCCCTTCTCTGAACCTGCTCCAACTTGCCCCTATATTCTGCACTGGTCAGGCATAATTTGGAGAACTATGTTCAGTTATGGGCACCTCATTTTGAGAAGAATATAGACATCCTTCTCAAAATGAGGTGCCCATAACTGAACACAGATTATTCCTGACCATTGCAGAATATAGGGGGACTATTACTTCCCTCAATTTGGAAGTTTTCTTTCTTGCACAGAAAATAGTAAACTGGCACCAGAAAACCATGCGGCTATTTTTTTTTTTTTTGTACAAGATAATGATGATGGTGATGATGATTTTGCACAAGACTTTGTTGTCCAAAATTGCTTTTTTTAATGTAGAAAACAGCGATCTTGCACAAAAAAACCCACACATGGCCTTATTGAAACAGTGGGGTTTCTTGCAAAACTCCACCAAAAAAATGGATAAAATGCATAAAATAATTTCCCCAAACACTGCAGGATGTACAAATATGGGACAAAAACTCTGCAAAACTCTCATCACTACATTATTCTTCCTGACCAGGTTTGCTGAGTGTCAAAAGACTCATTTTTTTTTTG
Organism: Ctenosaura bakeri; assembly: GCA_948474755.1. NCBI lineage: Eukaryota > Metazoa > Chordata > Lepidosauria > Squamata > Iguanidae > Ctenosaura > Ctenosaura bakeri. The sequence goes on from CAOLHI010001920.1 coordinate 175,176, forward strand.
GCCAGGAGACAAGTAACAGTAAATAAACTTTCCACCCATTGGAGCATCCTCAAAGATGGTTCAGATACTACAGTTAGTGCCACTCTGAAATACTCAGATTTAGGGCAGGTATAAATATTTTAGTAACAAAATTAAATAAAATAAGAATAGGACTGCTAAAGTACTAACAAGGATTGAGGGCTGGGAGGTATCAGTGCACACTGGTTTCCAGAACATTTTGTGACCCAGTTTCAGTGGTCTTTTTTTTACCTTTAAAGCCCTTCATAATTTGGGATGAGAATATATGAAAGATGCTGGTCTTTATATACAGTGACTGTGAACCATTGCCAGGACAAAACAGTGGACTGGATATAGACTAAAACTGAGGCTCAATTCAAAAGTTCCTTTTAGTCAGCAGAGAAACCAATCTAGAACGGGATTCCTATCCAGTCTTTTCTGGATGGAAATCATTTCTACAGTACTTGTTTGGGGATGTTTCTAGACGTCTCCAGCCCAGATCAGCTGCTGTGGTCCAACTATCAAGCTTCCCAGTGGGGGGAAACTGCACTTTCTCCTGGAGATCTGGCAGATCTGGTCAAAGGGACCTACGCTATAAATCACTCCCCTTTAGATTACCGAAAGGTGCTCTGTGCAGGGCTGTTCTTCCAGGACATCTGGAAACTATGGCTGGTGCAACACATTGCTGCCAAATTGCCTTCCCACCTGCTTTTTGTAAGTAACACCAGTGTTGTTGTTGCGTGCCTTCAACCGATTTCCAATTTATGGTGACCCTAAGGTGAAGCTATAACAGAGTTTTCTTGGCAAGATTTGTTCAAAAGAAGCTTGCCAACCACTACCTTCCCCTGAGGTTGAGCATGTGCAATTTGCCCAAGATCATCCAGGGATTTCCCCTGGCTGAGTGGGGATTTGCATCGCAGTTTATTTACTTAGTCAGTTGTTTAAATATTTTTATCCTGCTCTATGTCATATGATGTTAAGGCCCGAACAGTATCAGGCAACAGGTTCAGGGGCTGGTTCTTATGTACAAAACCCATACTGTTTGGGGGCTAGGAGCACTGGAAAGGGTTACAAGAAAGCAGTCTGGCTGGCTTCAAGGAAAAGAAAGATGAGCTGCAGAGACAGCGGCAGTGACAGTCTCAAGCAAGCAACGGAGACATGAGGTCAGGCGCCTCAACTACAGACTCAGCACTTGCTTGAAGCGTGGTTAAGAGGAGCACGTGAAACTGCCACGACACTGGCATATGCTTCAGACAATGAGCCATAAGTGTGGAGGCCAAAGCACCGCACCAATTCCTCACTTGGAGAATTAGATTAAAGATAAAGCGGTTGGAGCATCTGCTTGTTGGGGCTGCAGCACTTACTTGCCATACTGGCTTCTTCTCCCAAGCAAACTGCAGTGCTTTTGTAAGCAAGCGTCAGAATATGCTTCCTTCTAGAAAGCACATGCACAGCCAAAAGAGAATTATGAAAAATTAAGACAGGCAGAGCAGTCAAAAGTTCAAAGAGCTCACAGCTCTTCGCAGTGTTGTTAATTTTATTCATGTCTACAAATGCTCCACTGCTATTTCCACCACACTAGATCCTCCTTCCTCCTTGTTTCAAACGGAGGTGAAGACAAGAGTTCAGAGTACTGAACAAGAAAGACCATTGCTAAGACAGCTCTGCTCAACAAGCTCCAATGCCAAGCTACTTACACCGAGAAAACCAGAGACTAGGGGTATAAAAAAGAAAAACCAGATGAAGAGGCATCTAGCTGCACCTTTAATTTATTTTTTATTTATTTTAGCAGAAACACCTAAATACTCTAAAGGCACCAGAATCTGTCTGATCTTGGATGCTAAGCAGGGTCAGGCCTGGTTAGTATTTGGATGGGAGACCACTAATGGATACCAAGTGTTATAGGGTATATTTCAGAGGAAGGAACTGGCCAAACAACCTCTTAACATTCCTTGCCTAAGAAAACCCTATAAACTTCTTGGGGTCACCATAAATCAACAGGTGATTGAAAGACACACACACACACACACTTTAGCATAAATTTTGGTGGATTTCAATCCACTTTTTCAACTGTATTGATGGAATGCAAACTTCAAACCACAGGTATTTAGTTCCATAGTTGTGGTTGGAACAATGTATAACTACATAACAGAAAGGTACAAATTGTAGTACTTCTGTGTAACACATTGCAGCCCCTGCACCCCACTTTTTGCCACCCCTAGTCTGCCAGAGCCCCCAAAACACCATTTATTTAAAAACTCTGCACAAATATCAAGCAATTTTTTTGCCCAAAATCCATGAAGAAAGCTCCCCCAATGCATGAGAACACATGACAACACCCTTACCCTCCACACACAATAGCCAGAACTCCCTACTACACCCAAATACCTCATTTTTCCCCTGCAGTTCCTTCCAAAATGGCAACAGGAAGATACAAGTCCCTTCCAGCTGCCATTTTGAAAAAGACTGCTGAAGAAAATGGAGATATTTCACCTTGTTGCTGGGGAGCTGGTCCCACAGGAGTGTTGAAGGGAACTAGCCCCGGCCCCTATACAGTTGCCCACCCCTATATAAGATAATACAGGCCTATGAAGCAAATGGCCTTTTAGTTCTGAGGAGTCAAAGCAATACATTGCACTTAGCCAGAAGTCCTTTTATTGCAGTAAGCGATGCATCTGAGGATTGTTTTGATACCTACGTGATGACTACTGGCATATTAATGCACACAGTGCCCAAGAAAACATTGTTCATGTCTCTTAGCAGATTGGAACATTTGAACATATCCCAAGTCTGCCATTTCTCTTTCTCATCTTTTGATTCTTTTTGTCCCAGAACAGCCACCTGAAGGTCAGTGATTGCATGTCCACAGTCGACATCTTTCTATATCCCATTATGGTCTGATCCCACTCCCACAACTACATAGCTGTGCTTAAAATGCTTGTGGCTGAAGATGGCATTCCATTAATATATCCAAAGAAGTGAACTGAAATTTACAAACCTCAAAACTTTACTGTCTCTGTTTTACTGCCTTTGTTCACAGCCAGCTAATGCATGCAGGTTGGCCTTACTTTTTTGTCTACAAATATTTCCCGTACTATACCCCAATGTAAAAATGTAGACACTACAACCACAAGATTGTTATTTTCCTTCCCTGCCAAATATTTCACCATCTTCCCCCCATCAGGAAGCCCATGGGCTTTGAAAGCCACTCTGATGTTTGTTTTTCAATTGATCTAATAAAGGTATCAACGCAAGACTTTAAAAAATTAAGATCAACATGGCTACTTCTGCAACCTTTTTGCGAAATAAAACAGTTATTATTAAAGATTCCAGTAGACTCATATGGCTTTCCTTTTCATACTTAAATGTACTAACATGGTTATCTCTTTGGAAACAGAAACTGGCAATTCTTATTTCCACACTAGACTGTTATAGTGCTATTATTCCACTTTAAACATCCTATGGAATCTGAGGGTTTGCAGTTTAGGGAGGGGCTGGTTGGTCCCTCCCTAAACTGCAAATCCCAGGATTCCATAGGATATTGAAAGTGGAATAATAGCACTATAACAGTCTAGTGAGGAAATGGCCAATGTCTCTGGGCTTGTTCTTAGGCTCTGCAACTCCCTTCCTAGAAAGGTGAGAATGCCTCCTCCTCGCTGTCCTTCTGCCAGCATGCAAGATTGCTTAATTAATATTTTAATTACTTTTAGTGTCGGTAGTCTAATACCTTATTATTAATTTAATTTGGTATGTTTTAACTAGTTAATCTCTAAGCTGATTTGAGCCCCAGCTTCAGGAAAAAGGCACATACAAATCACTGGTTAGTATAGTGAGGCTTAGGGGATCCCTGAAGCCCTCTACCAGTTCACCTCTTTTTTTTTTTTTTAAAGTGTGATTTTCAGGCATTTTTTTGCCCTCGAACCACAAACAGTCCCAATTTTTTAAAATACTCACCAGAAGAACTCTGTACTACACACAAATACAGGTTCAGTATCTCTTATCTGAAATGTTTGAAACCAGAAGTGCTTTGGATTTTTGATTTTTTCAGATTTTGTAATACCTGTATTTGCATATACATACATAATGAAATTATCTTGGAGATAGGACCCAAGTCTAAACACAAAATTCATTTATTTTTCATGTATATCATATCCACATAGGCTGAAGGTAATTTTATACAATATTTTTAATAATCTTATGCGTGAAACAAAGTTTGTGTACACTGAACCATCAGAAAGCAAAGGTGTCACTATCTCAGCCACCCATGTGGACAACTTCAGATTTTGGAGTATTTTGGATTTGAACATAAGACATACTCAACCTGTATCTCCATTACCTTCTGCTGTTCCCTCTCAAAATGGCGACAGGAAGTGAAGCAACTGTGTCCTGTTGCCATTTTGAGAAAGACTGCAGAGGGAAAGACAGATATTTGGGCTTGCTGTAGACAAGCCTGGGGACAGAAATAGGTCCCTGGTCCTCACATAGTTGGCTATCCTGGTACAGTAGAGTCCCGTTTATCCAACGCTCAGTTATCCGACCATCTGGATTAACCGACATCACGACGGTCTGGGGACGTGGCTGTGGGCATTTCCACGCGCCCCAGACATGCCCCCAGGCCCGCCCTGGCACGCCTCCGACACGCTCCCAAAATGGCGGCCGCCACAGGCGTCCAGGTAATCCGACCCTTTCGGTTATCCGACGCTGCGGCCGTCCGTTTGGGTTGGATAACCAGGACTCTACTGTATAAGCAATAATGATGATGATAATGACAACCGCAACAATAACAACGACAACATTAAGCCAACAAAGCTTTGCCTCTCCAAATCCTTCCCCCCACCGTAAGCGTTACCTTTCTGTTTCTTCTTTGACGGTGGCAAACTGGGAGGGCTGGCGGTTTGGCCGGTTCTGCTCCTGCCCCTTCTCCCCGCCTTCCAGCTCTTGCTCCAGGGAGGAGCTGGTGCTCCCTTCCCGGCTGACATTGCTGCTGCGTCCGGGGCTGTTCTCGGTGGAGGCCCGGGGCGACTCGGTGTTTTGCTTCAGCGTCTGGAGCTTGGCCAGAGGGATGATGTCACAGTTCTGGGGGCGATGCCACACCGTCCGCTGGGTGGTGGCATTGTAGTAGTAGAAGCGGGAGGTGTTGGGGTCAAAGAGCTCCCACCACTGGTTCTCATTGGTGCGCTTGATGCGGACGCCGGAGGGGGGATCCCAGACGCACTCCCCCGTGATCAGGTTGGCGTACATGCGCTCTCGCGTGCGAGGCTCTATGATTTCCACCCATTCTAGCCTGGAGACAGAAAAGCACAGAGAGAAACACTAAGAAGCAGATATTTGAATTCTAGGCTCCCCCAGTACCTGGCAGCTCAGCTAGCACAGAATGTACCATCTAGGAATCTAAAGGCAAAGGCTTATTGTCTGTTCCACCAACACACACAGCTCTGTCAAGGTTGTGAGCCTTTTAAGATCTGGCTCTCCAGTCATGGAGGGGTCTTCCTTTGGACCTCTGGCTGGAGGAGGAAGATCTCACCCATCTTCATATGCAGACCTTCCTCTTTGACTCAGCAGACTAAGCTACTAAGTTGGGCCTGAAGTTGCTGAGGTGAGCGACTGATGGGGTGTCAGGGGTTCATTTCATGTATATTTACAGTGTTATATTTTATTGTCCTTGTCCTTGATGGTACATATTGATGCTCAGCTCTTTGGTGAGTGGGGCATTATAAATAAACACTATTTTTTTCTGGTCACCATGGTCAGGTTAATGAGGTTGGGGCCCTGCTGCTGTTCAAAATGAGGGGCCCCTTTCTGTGTATCTGTGGACTATTCTGGGAACGATGGCAGAAAAACAGATGAATTAATCAAACAAATAAATAAAAAAATAATATACAATGTACAACATATGGCAGCAACCTATAAAAAAAACTCCACATATCTGAACTCATTTTCAGCAGTGCAACGTGAGTGTGACTAAGAGCCTGATCCCTCTGCATTTTATTCATTCGCTGTACCAATGATATCAGAAACACTGGGAGATTCAGGAAGCGAATCGGAGAAAAGAGGAAGAAAGCTAAACCATTTTGCCCTGGCCCCCTCGGCCGTGAAGGGCCTGGAGCAATTGCTCCACATGAATCATAGATCATCTGGTCCTTCTGATAATGCAATCTCCCAGAAGAACTCAGGGCAAGGGCCCTGGGAATATCCCAAGAGCATACCTCCTTCTGATATTACATCCAGAATGGCTTATCTCTGAAAGGTAAACAGTACCCAGAAAGCACCTCTTAAAGGGCGTTCTGTCTAATGCATTTCAACATAACTGAGACCAACACTTAACCTGGAATACTTTGCATCCATAAGTACACTCATGCCTGCTATCAAGAAGCAACAATGGGATGTGTAAGATGTCCAGTATGAAGAGCTAAAGCCCTCAATTAGTGCATTGCAACACTCCAATGTGCTAAGAAGTATATCCACATGCTGTTCCATTAAGATCCATGATGTATGCACCCTCCAAAGTGCTGGCGAAGCAAATATTACAAGGGAGGCATGGCCCAACAGATTAATTTTATTTTATTGGAAAATGGCTTTGGGGCTATGATATGGAGCAGAAGGGTTACTTAAACCTTCCCTCAATTCACGCACGCACACGCACATACACACACACACACACACATGCACAGAGTGAAAAAAGGGTTTGCTCAAAATTACGCAACTTAATTTAATCTCCCCAAAATGAAAAGATAAAGGGTTCTCTCCATTTTTCTCCTTGCAGGGAGAATGCACAGCTTCGGAGAACAATTCTGAGGGCATAAACAGCGACAGAGAAATGGTAGAGTAGCCCTGCCATTCCTCTGCTGAAGCAGATAGACACACATACATACTGTGGGTCAAACTACGTTTTACAAAGAATCCATGTGACAGGCAGGCATAACACTTATTTTGGCCCACATTAAAAATTCATGTTGAGACAAGCCTAGATCTACCAGGGAAGCACTGTAGCTGGCAAAAAGCTACAGGAGATGCACAGAGTTGGTCTTGGACTACCTGCAAGAAGAGGTGAAAAACACACCCACCTGAGACACTGGAAAGTTTCAGGTAAGACTAGGCCGGAGAGACCAAAGGTCCGACTTACTTTGACCAGCGCTCCTACAGGAATGACTTTGCTTGATCTGAACAGGAAAGTCTGGACTTTTTACTTAAAGATGAGTTGGTGTTGGTGGTGTTGGGTGCTTTTAAGTTGTTGCCAACTTATGGCAATCCTATGGCGACCCTATCATGGGGTTTCCTTGACAAGATTTATTCAGAGGGATTTACCGTTGCCCTCCTCTGAGAGAGTGTGACCTGCCCAAGGTCACCCAGCCGGTTTCCACGGCTGAGCAGGGATCTGGACCCCAATCTCCTGCACTCTTAGTCCAACACTCAAGCCACAATGGCTCCCAGATGAGACTTCCAGAGAGCTCTATGCCAGCTATTTGGTACCACATTTCATGGGGTTACCTTTTTATAATAGTTGTTCTTGGACATCATCTTCTTCTACTACCTGTCCCAACGCTGCTTTTCTTTTGAGCATTGGGTTGAGAAACAGCATCTTTGAAGCTGTGATTCGCACCAGCACCATAGCCTCACCCTCTGAACAAACGACGCAGGGAGAGATTATGAGCAATTCTCACTGGCTTGCTTTTTAAAACTTTTACCTTTTCCCATAAAGAAATGGAAGGTGGTATATCAGATGGGTGGTTCTTTTTTTTTTTTTTTAAAAGGTCCTTCACCATCATCACCCCACAGTCAGGACATTCTGGAAGACACACTTCCAAAACCACGTTAAAACTCAATCAACAAAAACAATTCTGACATTTAAAAGCACATTATGCAGGTCAGGGTGCCACGTTACCCGATCGCTAAACAGAAGCAAGAAATAAAATATTTTTTGAAAGCAGTCTTTATCCGGCACAGCTGTTGTGCAGATGGGCAACAAAGATGTAAAGGGCCCTTCAAAAGCCTGAAGTGAGGTGTGGGCGAGGAGAGGGGGCAGGATTCTGCTTTGCAAGTTTTTGGTCACAGGGTTGCATCAGAACATCTGGTCACAGAAATCCTAGAGGCTAGAGAAGATCACAAGCAAATCTCTCTCTCACACACACACACACACACAACACACACACACCTATTTCAAGAAAATGTATTTTGGAAAATAGGGTTATCTTATATCAAGGCATACACTCAGTCCATGTTTGTATCCTTACTGCTACTTTTCTTTTCTCTCCTGCTTTTCTTCTTGTCTTTCTCCTTAGTGATTGTATTTTTAAAAAGTCAATTTAAAAAAATTAACAACACACACACACACACACACGATGTAATCCTTGACTCTTTTCATCCTAGCATGTGGAGACAAATAATTACAGTAATCTTCTCCCTGTTTCAGGAGAAAACAAACATTCTACTGCAATATTCTCCCCGTACTAGCATGTCCTGAAGTGCTATGGAAGACTATTCTATGTAGGGAAAAAAGTGGGGGCTGGAAGCAGAGCTGTGTACCCCATCTGACCCGCCCTGCACTCCCTCAGCCCTCCAGATGTGGGTAGACTGCAACTCCCGGCAACCTCCACTTTCCACCCTTGTCCTAAGCAAACTGCTGCCTTCAGGTCTGATGCAAGATTCTGCCCATCACCAGTATAAAGTGTAGTTCAGCTATTTATTGTGCTTGGTTTTTGTGTAGTGAACAACATGGAGGAGGGGAGCAATTATCTTTGCCTCAGACAGCATCATGGCTTGGGCTGGCCCTGATATATTCAAGCCACTAAGCTCTCATCACATTAGCACAGTCATCAACCGAGCTCCTCCTGAACACTGTTGCTGCCCTAAAAACTTAAAAATAAAGCCCGCTATGTCTGCTGCAAAGACGGGCAGGTGGATTTGCTGTCTTCTTGTTCAAAGCTCCTTGTTCCTTTAAAAAGAAAACCTAACCTTAAAAACTGTCCTCTTGTCAGACAAAGGACTAATATCTTCATTTTGCAGAATTCAGCCTCCCCAATATCGCAATCAAAGTTGAGCTAAGAAAACAGCATGAAAAATAATTTACCTTTGGCAAGTTGGCACAGATATCTACGCTACTGCCATTTTATTTATAATTATTCATGCATTATTAATATTGCCTAGCTCTTTGAAAAATTAAGGGATGTATATGGTGAAGGAGGATCTCCATGAAGAAAGCAGACGGGCGTACACAGAACAAGGAGGACAGGTCTTCAAGCTCACCCTCTCCATCCCAGGTAACCTGCAGTAGGCATTTGCCATCCTCATCAGTGCCACACTGGCTGGGGGATTCTGGAAGCTTTAGTCCTAAAAAAGTAACATTTCCAACTTCTGGGCAGACCATGTGAAGGCCCATTTTGTCCAGTTCACACCTTGAGAACCAGGATGTCCTTCTGTCAAATCTCACTTCTGCCAGGAACTCAGAAGGTGGCCAAAAGCCTTCTCTCTCTTGGCCTCTCTCTGCCCATCCGCAGTATACGGACAACACTGACCTGCCTCACAGGACTCTTGTTCATTGCACTCTGCTTGTGACACTAAAGTCTTGCCACAAGTCTGACCTTCCACAGGGCTCTGTTCAAGCCAAGAGGTTTGACCTATGAGACGTTCAGGTCACGGTAGAACAGGCACTTGTATTGTTTGCCAAAACTGTGGGGCTGTGGCGTGAGCACTAAGAAGAACCCTGCTTGATCAACGATACCAAGAAGAACGTCAACATTCCTTATAGCAATCTTTCACAGAGTTGGAAAGATCACCTAGTCCAACCTCCCACCATGCAGGCATACACAACTAGGGCCCTTTTTGCACGTTACCTGCTCACGGAGGTGGTGGGTGCCGTTTGCGCAAGCAGCCTCCTGCGCGAGGCACTCGCATCGCCCCTCTGTTCTACTGCAGCTGGGTTTCCGGTCACGCAACCATCACGCGAATGCCCCACCCCTTCCTTTCGCAGCGCAGCCTGGGAGCTGTAGGCTGCGCTGGGGGAGGAAGCGCAACCATCCCGGCTAGCCCGACGCACCACACGCAGGTAAGTGCACGAGGGCCCCGGGAGCATTGCGCGACCATGCAGTATTTTTGGCTCCCAGCCAAAAATAAAAAAAATGCTTTAGGCTCATGAGTGTCACGTGAATGGGAGTGCGTCATACGGACCGACGCTCCCATTTACGTGATGCTCAAGGGGCTCTCGCGCAACAGAAACTGCATGCGAAAAGGGCCTAGGGAACTTCTGAGGGAGAGCCATCTGATCTCTAAAAATCTCCAATAAAGATAAGTCCATCAAATTCTGAGAGAGAGTATTCTTCTGTCAAATAGTTCCTACCATTAGGAAGTTCCTCCTCATGTTTAATAAGATTTCAGCATTAAAAGGATATGGATACGGAGGAAGGGGGCAACTTTTAAGAGGAACCAATGAGTTTTAGCATGAGCTTTCATAACTTACAGTCTTCTCAGATGCATTGATGGAGTACAGTATTCAAGCCTCAGGTACATATGCACAGTTATATAGCTGCAAACTCGGTGATCAGCATGAAATCTCATTTCTGTCTCACCTCAACTATATGATTGTGTATATAAACCCCAGGCGTAAATATTATATTCCATCAAATGCATCTGAAGAAGTCAACTCTAAGCCACAAAATTTCAGGCTAAAACAAATCAGTGAGTGTTAAAAGTGCCACAAGGCTTCTTCCCTTCCTCCCCGCCTTCTTTTTACAACAGTCCTCTCTTTCTCTCTCGTACTTACTCACACTGATGCAAGCACACCAAGCCATGATTTGGGTCAGTATATTATTACCCTCAAACTGCGTGGGAAGGGGACAAGGGTGCAGAGCCAGGGACTCATTGAAGGACGCCAAGTAAACTCAGGATAAGCTGAGGATCTGAACCCTCCCAACTCATCCAGCTCCTATTTGCAGCACGCCTTCAAACCAACAGCACCCCTTCTCCCCCAGCTCCGGTGCTGTGATCTCCAAAGGTGACGAGAGCCCCGCAACGCTCCTGAAGCTGCTCTGATGACAACGTCACATTTTGCCTCAGCACAGGCTGACTAATCCTTTCTTATGGGCACCTGCCAACTGCAGCCAGGCCCTTTGGAGGCCAGTCTCATCCAAGTGCCTCTGTGGCCGGCCAGTTCATCCCAGCCTAAGCTCTTCCAGGCCCTGCTCTCCTCTCCTCCAGTTCTGGGCTTTGCAAATGCATGCTCTTCCACCTGCACTGGGAATAATTGAGCAGAGGGGATCCTCACCACAGAGGCTAGACTGCCCCCACCCTTAGCAAGAGATTGGAGAGCTGGGCCAGGGCGAACAAAATGAAATTCAACAGAGAGAAATGTAAGGTCCTACACTTAGGCAGAAATAATGGAATCCACAAATATAGGATGGGGGACACGTGGCTGGATAGCAGTACATGTGAAAGGGATCTAGGAGTCTTCATAGACCACAAGCTGAACATGAGTCAGCAGTGTGATGCGGCAGCCAAGAAAGCCAATGCAATTCTCGGCTGCATCAATAGGAGTATGGTATCTAGATCGAGGGAGGTACTGGTACCACTCTACTCTGCTTTGATTAGACCCCATCTTGAATACTGTGTCCAGTTCTGGGCACCCCAATTCAAGAAGGATATTGACAAGCTGGAGCAAGTCCAGAGGAGGGCGACCAAAATGGTGAGAGGCCTGGAAGCCATGTCCTATGAGGACAGACTTAGAGAGCTGGGTATGCTTAGTCTGCAGAAGAGGAGGTTAAGAGGGGACATGATAGCCATGTTTAAATATTTGAAGGGATGCCACATAGAGGAGGGAGAAGGCTTGTTTTCTGCTGCTCCAGAGACCAGGACAAGGAGCAATGGATTCAAGCTGCAGGAAAGGAGATTCCACCTGAACCTCAGGAAGAACTTCCTGACAGTCAGGGCTGTCCGGCAGTGGAATCTGTTGCCTCGGAGTGTAGTGGAGTCTCCTTCCTTGGAGGTTTTTAAGCAGAGGCTTGATGGCCATCTGTCGGGATTGATTTGAGGGTGTTCCTGCATGGCAGGGGGTTGGACTGGATGGCCTGTGTGGTCTCTTCCAACTCTGAATTTCTATGATTCTATGATTCTATGATAAGAGGAAACAACTATCAGAATATCCGTTGTTCCAGCTCCAGCAGGGCACTAGTCACATTGGCACAACAGAACTGGTTGCCTTTGGTCAGATCTGACTTGGGCATCCTGCTGATACAGGCTGCAGGTGAGAAAGAGTCAAGGCTAGTTTTTTTCATATAAAGGTCAGGCCAGCCAGCCCCCTTCTGTGGCAGCTCACATGCAGAAGAATGCCTTGGAATTCCACGGTATACAACTGGCCAATTGTTTTAAAGGTTGTGCATTGCTACTCAACAATCAGTTTGGAATACCACACCTCAGCACCACCAACAGATCAAAATTTTAGCATTTCTTTACCCATAAATGTCCCTGACCCACCCCTAGGCAGAATGGTGGGCAATCTCATCAAGTTTTTGACCTTCTTTGGACCATTTTAATCCCAAGAGAGGCCTATCGTCCAATAGAAAATGACTCCCAAAAACAGACCTGGGCCACATGTGGTTCAAGGCCACACTTTCCTCACTCATGGTCTATATAACAAACAACTTCTGGATGGATGACTGGTCTCAGTTTCAAATCACAAAGGGCTGGTTTTAATCACTTCTTTAAATTAACTTTCCAACTTTGTAATTCATGAATTCCCAAAAGCAAACCCATACATTTGTTATAACAAGAGCTTTGTATACAACTTAAAACTCCTTTCAGCCACCAAGAGAAGAGGCCATCGGCTCTCATCACATAGCACACATCTCTCTTGTACCTTAGGAAGGAAATGAGGGCCTAAATACCCTTAGAGGCAATAGATTCTGATAAGCAGGGTCAACCCTGGTTACCACTTGGATGGGAGGTCACCAAGGAAAACCAGGTGCTATAGAGCTCTATTTTGGAGGAAGGAACTGGCAAAACCTCCTCTGAGTATTCCTTGCCTAAGAAAACCCCATGGAATTCATAAGTTCGCCAGAAGTCAACATACAACTTGAAGGCACACAAACACATTTATTTGGCAGAAAGGAGTTTATCCGACACATGGAGGGTAAGGCCATAATCCCGTTGATAGGTTATGCTAGTGGCAGGAACAAAAGCGCTTTGGAGAAACAGAGTCAGCAGATTTTGTTTGCTTCCTCTCTCCACACCCAGTGGGGTTCTGCGTGCCTAACCTTAGCGAATGTGGAGGGTTGACTGTAGTTGTTATTAAGGTTATGGCTATTGATCAGTCCATACCGCGTGGGACTGTATTGGACTAGGATTTGTGAGACCACACTTCTGGTTCCCACTAACCCATGGAAACTCAGTGGAGCACCTCCGCAAGTCTCTCTCTACTTCAGAAGAAAGCTATAGCATATCTCATCTGTATAATAAATATGGCTAAGAAAATTCTAGGAAAGGGTGGTCACAAGCCAGAGTCGATTTGAAAGCACACAGCAACAATCCTCTCCACTGAAATAAACTGCAGAAAAATTGCAACTGCTAACATCAACAGGATTTTGGCCTGAACTCCCACGCTGTATGGACTGGTCAATAACCATAACCTTAATAACAACTACAGTCAGCCCTCCACATTCGCTAAGGTTCGGCACGCAGGACCTCCACAAAAGCAGAAAAATCGCAACTATCAAAATGTGTGTGTGTGTCTGTGGGAAGGAGGCTGAGGCACAGTAGGTAGGCACCCAGGGTTCAAACTAGGTCAGGGAAAGGAGAGAAAAAGTGGGTGGGTGGCCATATACTTCCTCTCTTGCCCATCTCCTTCCTTGGGTGTTGGGGAGTGTCAGGTCTGTGGTGCAGAGAAAATGGGCCGCAAGCCATCCTTAGCAGGCCAGGCAGCGGCTGGTGGAGAAGGAAGAGAACGAGAGGCAGATTTTTAGAGGGCTGAGAGGCCTGATTAGAGCCGCCAAGAGGGAAGGTTCCCCTGGAAAAAGAAAGATGCAAATAATCCAATCCCTGACAGTTAAATCTGCAAAAGTGGAGGGCTGACTGCACTGCTAGCATTTCTGCTACTGTAATCTCTGTTGGAAAAGGTTTGCTGTGACCTTTGGGCCAATAAAATACTTATGATGTGCATGTGGAAAGCACCTGGGGGAATGACGGTGCATGTCACGAGATAATCCCCTTGGGACAAAAAGCTGAGTCACAGTGTAATGTAACCAGGGCAAGGGGTTCCATCAGCCATGGGGCATGAAATCCTGGCCGGGGTTACATCAGCTAGTCCCTGTGTATATAAGGAGATGGGATCTGGCCAACATCTCTCTCGGTCTGCCTGATTGTTGGCCGGAGGCTTTGCCAGAGCGTATTTCCACTTGAAGTGTTGATGATGGAATGCCGAATCTCTGTTGGAGGATCTGCGAATCCTGTACATATGTATATATCGGAACAGAAGATTAAAAGCCTCCAGGTATCTTTGGAAGACAACACTGTCTGATAGTGCTCCTTAGTGGGCGAGTTTTGGGGTCAGAGCAGTGCTGCATATCATACTCTGCTGTACACGCTTTTGTTGCTGTGTTTATCAACTCCGTTCTATGTGTTTTGCTTTGCACTTGACTCTGAGCCACGTTTGGTCAGAGCTCAGTGGAATGAGGGAAGATTTATCATGATTTGCATAAATCGTATCATCCACCATCCCTCCACAATCTCCTGTGTCATATTTATAATACCTGCCTGCAAGATTTGCTCCTGGTTTCTTAACATACATAAGCAATTTTAATCCATACCCTGTTTCCAGCCACCATAAATTTTCTGGTTTGTTGGTTTGTTTGAATGATGAACTTTTCTGAACTTTGTGGTGGTGTTCTTATCAGAAAGATATACTCAGATCCTAAGCCATACCTGAGCCTGTGTGGACATGAGATCAGTTCCTGCAGAAATCCACCCCTTCTGCCACACACACACACACACACACACACCTACCTTCAACTATCCTATGTTAGCTCTCTCCCACTCTTGCTATCCAGTGTAATGGGAGATGGCTGGGACTTTATACATGCAAAGCCCATGTTCTACTCATCAGCTACGGATCCTCCACCACTTAGGGCTTTTTGTGGCAAGGGCATTGTGTTTTTTTTAATCTCCGTAAAACATTCACAGGACAACATTTCTGGGAGTAAGAGAGAAATTTAGACACAAACTTGGTTTCCCAACGGGAACAGAAACCACTCAAGGAGGACAAAGTGAGGTTAGCATGAAAGTGGTAATTCAGAAGAGATGATAAGGGGCCAGACATGGCAGTGGTCTGAACAGCTTTAAAGGTGCTTCCTTCTATTCATACCCAATTGTGATAAAGCAGATGTTCAGGACAGACACAAAAAATACTCAAAGCATGTTAAAGCTAAATGAACATCTTTGTCTCGTTAAAAAACAAAACAAAACACATTCTTAGAAGCTACTTTTCTGATGTGGCATATTTAGCCCTGCCTACGGCTATTTTTGCAATGGGATACCACACCATGCCTATTTAGTATACTCAGAAACAGCCTAAAAAAAAACCCCATCAGACCATTTGCTGGCGTATTTGCGACGATCAGGTGATCGGGAGCATTTGTTCTTACGCTCTTACGTGTTCTCATTTATTCTGAATGCAGAAGAACAGTCATCAAGCTGCTGCTGGCACGTCTGACCACAACTCATTTTCTGTCAAACTAAGAAAATGTGTTACATTCAGGACTCAAAACGTTTCCCATCGTCACCCAGAATATGAGAACAAAATTTATTGCAAGAACTCCTGCAGATTGTAAAACCATGTGTCTGGGGAAGATGGTGATTTTAACATATGGTGTGCCTACGCGCACTTTGTTTGTAGCTGTAACCTAACCCCTCGCTTTTGCATTTACCTGCAGCGACGATGAAGTCTTACAATAACCTAATTGATTAAAACAATAGATCTTTTGCTAACTTTGCTGGTGTTACTCTGTAAAGTACCATGTGCACCAGTGGTGCATTACAAATAACATTATCAATTATTCATTGTTATTAATAGTGGCAGTAGAGCAAAGTACCTCCCAATACACCGAGGGCACCCGGCAGAACTGCCAGCTGTTTGTGCAAGCTCTACACGGTTGCCACAAATTCTGGGAGAAAGTGAGACAACCTCCTCTTCCTGATCTACACAGCTGTGCCAGTCTCTGCTGCTCCAAGCTGGGCATCCATGGCATCCAAGCTGCCCATAGGGAACACATAAAGCTGCCTTTATACTGTGTCAGATCCTTGAGCCATCTAGAACAGTCTTGTCAGCTTGGACAGCCATGGTTCTCTGTGTCCACACCCAATCTGGACAGTCAGCCAAAGGGCAGCTGATAAGGATTAGAGGCACACAGCAAGTGCTTCTTGCAACAAAGCGATTCCTTATTTTACTCTAGTAAGAAAACAGTCTTACACACATACGAAGCAAACAACAGTCCCAGCAATATCTACAAATGAAAGACAGGCAATATAATCAGAAGTCAGAAGCAGGAACAACAGGCAGAGGCTCGGCAGGAGAAACAGCCAGTCGATCACCGACAAGTTCTGGAGGGGAATGGCTCAATTTTTATAGGTTCAGAGATCAGTGCAGCTGGTGCTTGATTAACTGCTGCTTGGTATAAATTCACTGGGATCTGCATAGGTGTCCGCTTTAGTGCCTACACGAGGCAAAGGTGGGTATTGATAAGTTATCTTCCGTGTCAGAAGGAGCAGGGCTCTCTGCTGGGGCTGGCACTGCCCCCTGTTCTGTCTCTGGGGTGACTGGTGCTATCTCCTCCTGTTCAATAGGTTCTGCTGTTTCAGTCTCTGAATCAGAGTCTATGTCTAGGTCCTGGAAGCAGGGCATGACACTCTGTGGTTTCAGTCCAGTTCAGTTGCTAAACCTACTAAGAGACCCCTGGTACTATCTAGTGATTTCTCATTCAAGTACTAACCAGGCAGGCCCCGTTTACTAGCTAAAATCAAATACAAGCAGGTATATTCAGGAGGATATAGTGATAAAATGATCAGGACTCTCTTCCCATGGGGTCACTGTCATGGTAGTTCTTTAGATCTCACAAACATGTTGGGTGCTTTCCAGAGAACTACCAGAATCACATCCAGAACCAATCATGGACACTGGAAATCAATCAGAGCTTCTAAAGGAGTACTACAGCTCCTGCGCTAGCTGTAGGATCCTAGGAATTAGAATGCAAAAAGGCATTCTACACATACACACACACACATATATACCAAAAAAAAAAAAGCCATGAGATCACCACAATCAACTGAATCATCATTCAGTGGTTGGTGCTGGATGCTGATCCTGCAGAAAAGAGCCTTGGGATCAGCCCCGCCACATGCCTGGGGCCCTCTGCAAATTGCACTAGCTGGAAGACTAGCATGGCATGAAATTTCAGCTCCCCCTTGCAACAACAACAAAAAAAGGAATCCCAGCTCCCCATAGCACCAACATAAAGTTCAAAGGTCCTTCTTCTGAGAACCTAATAAGAAAGCAAGCAAACTCCAAGTTCATTAATAAGGTCAACAAGGTTGACAAGGAATCTCTCTCCTCCAGGTCTACTGTAAGGCTGCAATCTGGTCAGAGCCATCCACTTTGGTACAGGACTACACACTGAATGCCGGGGCCAGCGCCGATGCTAGATTTGGACAGCCTGTTCTTTCTTCAATCCTTCTGTGATGTGACCCTCTATCCTTTGGCAAGATTTTCAGTCACCCATTTGTGGGAGGCATAGAGACCATGAAGAAGATAGCTGCTTATCTGCAACGGTGGTTCTTTGAGAGGTCATCTGTGCCTTCACACAAACTCGCCCTACCTCCCCCACTGTGGATGTTATGGCGGAACTGAGGAGATAACAGCTTGGCCACCTATGACACGCGGTGCTCTTGCCAAGCTCTACAGAATATTCTGAACAAGGTCTCTGTGGAAGTGCAAAACTCCACCTCTGTAAAGCACAGAGACCATGAAAAAGAAAGGTTGGATTCCATTCTTTAAGATATCTATTTGCATAGTACAGACTATGAAGGCATATGTGACTGGTGCACAAGCCAACAGAAATAGGTGGCATCTGTGACAACATGAGGTTGCCATGTTGCTATGGCTCTCTCTCCCTCCCCCCCCACAAGTCTCCGAGCATCACCAGGCAAATAAACAGGGTGCCAATGCCTATTTGCAAAGAAACCATCCCCTTCTCCACATGATAGCCTTCCCATGGCTCACAGGGGAGGCCCCTATTCTTTTGATTCACTAGGCATTATTAGTCCACAAAGAAAAACAGTCAGTCCAAGGTCAGTTTGCTCAGGCTATTTGGTTTAGTGTAGCTTTCCACAAGAGGATGCCCTATAGATGCATTTGACTACAGCTCCCATCATCCCAGAGGAATGCCGATTCAGCGTAACTGGCTGCAACAAGCAAGGATCTTTCTCTGCGGAACAGCAAAACCCAGTGAGCCTTGGATGCAAGCAGCCAGCTTCAAGGGGAGAGGTGACGGGGGTGGGTATGTCAAAAGATCTCCAGAGCTGTGAAACCAAGTAAGGGCAAAACTGCTCTTGGAGAACAAGGCCACCCTTGTTCACACTGGGGAGGGAAGGCGGGAAGCCTGCACGGGGAGGAATGAATCATCCTTTGAGAGCATTAGCCGCTTTGGCTTTGCGATTTCAATCAAGTGTTGAGAGCAACAGGAGAGGAAGAAGATAAAAGCCTTCAAACAGAGTGGGGGTTCCCCCCTCCCCCTGTTCCTTTGTCCTTTTATCGATTATGGATGGCCTGCTGAGCTGATTACCTTTGATGATGAAAAAATAAAAAGAGGCCGTGCAAGCAGAGAAAGCAGAAAACGGGTGGGCTCTCTTGGGGAGCAGGGAGTATAGAGATTTTGCTTGGATCTTTGCTCAGAAAAACATTCTGAAAAATACCATTCATGGCAGCTAAAGAAAAAGAAGAGTCCCCCACACACTTTTTTAACCCGCCAGTCAGGCTGAAAAACTTAACAGAGCAAAACAGGAGGGAAATTTTAAGTTGTGTTTCAACTACCCTTCCATGCTTTGCTACTGGCTTGCCTTAAACTGGAAATATAGTATGAAGACACCCATAGCTTCTGCCAACGCGTCTATGCATGCTCTCTCCTCCCTTCGCTGCCCCACAAAACACTGTCTCCTTTCAACAAGCAAAGTGCAAACAAACTGCCATCTTTTCCCAAGTTCCAGCAGCACTCTGCAGGGAAAACTGGTACAATTGGAAAGAAACTAAAAACAGCGATCTGCACAGACATGAAGTGCCACTCTAAGTCACAGCCTCCCACCAACTAAGGACTTCATAGAATCATAGAGTTGGAAGAGACCCCAGGGGCCATCCAGTCTAACCCCCTGCTATGCAGGAACACCCATCAAAGCATTCCCAACAGATGGCCAGCCAGCCTCTGCTTAAAAACCTCCATGGAAGGAAACTCAACCACACTCCAAGGCAGCCTATTCCACTGCTGGACAGCTCTGACCGTCAGGAAGTTCTTCCTGAGGTTCAAGTGGAATCTCCTTTCCTGCAGCTTGAATCCATTGCTCAGACTTAGGTCTGCTCTGCATCATGCTCCTTTGGGTTTGTTATTGTGAAATGGAAACGCTGCTGGTAGCTTCCATATGAGGATACTTCCCTGTTCTTTCAATGGACGTTAGCATTCAAATGAGTCTACAGATCCAAGTGGAAAAGCAAGAACCAAGGAAATAAGAACACAGATAACCCTTTACTTCCAGGACTGGTAATCTAATGTTCCCTAGAATCACAGAATCCTACAGCTGGAAGAGACCAGAAGGGTCATGCAGTCTAACCCCATTTGACGGATGGCCATCCAGCTTCTGTCAAAAAAAACTCCAAAGAAAGAGACTCCACCACACTTCCAGGCAGCAGCGCGTTCCACTGTCAAACTGCTCTTACCATCAAGAAGTTCTTCCTAAAGTTTAGGAGGAATCTCTTTTCCTGAAGTTTGAAGCTTTTGCTCTGTGTCCTAGTCTCTCACGCAGCAGAAAACAAGTTTGTCCCAACTTCTATAAGACATCCATTCAAATATTTAAGCATGGCTATCGTGTCCCCTCTTCACCTTCTCTTCTGAAGACTAAGCATACCCACCTCCCTACGCTGTTCTTCATAGGGCATCCTGGCTGCCAAGTCTTTTACCATTTTGGTCGCACTCCTCTGGACACATTCCAGCTTCTCAATATCTGAGGTGCCCAGAACCAGACAAAGGATTCCAAGTGTGGTCTGACCAAAGCAGAATAGAGGGGTACTGTTATTTCCTTTGACCTAGACACTATACTCCTACTGATGCAGCATGGAATCACGTTAATTTTATTGTGTAACCTGCTATCACGTTGGTTTTGACTTATAGCAATTCTATCAAAAAGAGACCTCCAAGAGCCCCAATCATTTACAGTGTTCCTCATGTCTTGCAAGCTCGGGATCAGTTCATGACCATGGCTACCTTGATGGAATCCATCCACCGCTCATGTGCACTTTGCTGAGCTTTACCATTCTTTCCAATGAGTTGCATAATTTCATGTTGTGCCCAAAGTACAACACCCCTAGTCGAATAATTTTGGCTCCCAAAGGTACTTCAGGCTCGACATGCTCTCAGTCCTATTTATTTGACTTCTTGGTGCTCCATGGTATCTGTAGAAATCTCCTCCAAAACATCTGAAGTGAGTTGATTCTCTTACAGTCAGCTTTCCTCACTGTACAGCTTTCATAGTCATATGGAGAAATCAGAAATCCAGCCCTTCTGGGATCTGAATCTACCTTTCCTGGTATTCACCTGGTATCCACTACTCCATTCTACTTTGATCAGACCGCACCTGGAATACTGTGTCTAGGTCTGGACACCGCAATTCAGGAAGGATATTAACAAGCTGGAACGTGTCCAGAGGAGGGCCACCAAAATGGTAAAAGGCCTGGAAATCATGAAGTCCTGTGAGGACCACCTTAGGGAGCTTGGTATGTTTAGCCTGGAGAACAGAAGGTTATGAGGTGACGTGATAGCTATGTTTAAGATCTGAAGGGATGTCAAATGGAAGAAGGAGCAAACCTGTTTTCTGCTGCCCCAAAGACTAGGCCACTATGGAGCAATGGCTTGAACCTTTTGCATGTAAACACAAGGAAGAAGTTCTGGATGGTAACGGCAGTTCAACAGTGGAAAACGCTACAGCCTAGGAGTATGGTGGAGTCTCATTCTCTGGAGGTTTTTGAACAGAGGTTGGATGGCCATCTGTTGGGAATGCTTCAATGGTGTATTCTTGCATGGCAGAATGGGTTTGCACTCGATGGCCCTAAGGGTCTGTTCCAGCTCTCTGATTCTATGACATCATCCTTTGGTAGTTTCCCAGCTTCTGTGCAGTTTTTTTTAAGCCATTCCAAATAACATAGCAGTTTTGATCCCATTTTAGCTGCCATCCTACAGAAAGCTTCCATCCTACACAATCCAGGGATTTCAAGTCTGGATTGGTTTGGTTAGAACTCATTAATTCCCTCAATAAACTACAGTCCCAAGGATTCCATAGGATGGAACCAGAACAGCAAAAGTGGGATCAAAATGCTGTAACTTTGTAGTGTGGACACACTGAAATCCCTCTCCCCCAGACTTAAGTACTTGAAGAAAGAGCTTTAAGGGGGGGGGGAAATGTGAAAATGTGCTAGTGTTTTCAGTATCAAACCATCACCCTGAAACATGCTCTCTCAGGATTTTTCTGAAGCTGAATTTGGCCCTAAGGCTCCACTCCAAATACACAGACTAAGGCTTCTCTACTGGTCCAAAGACCACCCCAACATGTAGTACTGACAGGCAGGAAAGAGGCAGGGGTTGTATACAAACAGAGTTTATCAGATGGGCACCCAGGACGCAGAAAAGCAGGAATGGTTTAGATCACTGCTACTCAAAGTGACGGTCCACGGAGCAAGTGCACTGGCTGGGGCAAGGAACTGGCTGTCAGTCCCGGTCAAGCTTCTAGGAAAGAAAGAAACAGTTGTGGACAATGGGTGAAATATACTGCCTGTCCATGGCACAGTGGGAGAAGGTAATTGCCTGTCTCCTGCATCAGAGAGCTTCAGATGAACTGATTCTGATGGAGTTAGGTAAGGGAAGAGAGACAGAGAGTATGGTGTTGGAGTGTTGGACTGGGACCTCCAGGGGAAGAGAATGGGGCAACAAAAGAAAGGATAGGAAGGGTCCAAGATCAAAAGATGGGAAGGGGGCAAGGTTGCACTTGCTTCAAAGAGATGAAGAAGGCTGTTCAAGACACAGGGAGCAGGAAGGGGGAAGACCAGAGCAAGAAAAGAAGAGGCAACCCACCTCCCACGCACACAAACATTCTCCCTTCTCCAGCCTAGTCCTAGTTAGGCCATTCCAAAAAGATCTTCTTGCCAAGGTCAGAAGGAGGTCACAGCTGCTCCAGAGCCAGCTGGAGAGCAACTGGGCTACCAATGACAGCACAGGGTCTGCAGCTTGAACTGTGGTTACCACTGCTCAGTCCAGGCCCTATGCCCATTGACTCACCAGCATGGACCTAGAAGACTCTAGAGGAGGATTGGGAAAATTCAGAGGGACAGGGGCCACTCTCCATCACACCCTCTGGGCAGGATGTACTATCCTATTTTGGAAGACTGGAAATGATGTTGCACCACTGCTGTTGCATCTAGCTAATTTTCAGCCTTTTTTTCCATAAGTTTGGGGGTTCTGGAGCAATGGAGGAATTAACCACCAGTTTTTTATTGATTTGGCTTATTTTGAGGTGGGGGGGGGAAATCCCACAACTGGCATAAAAAAATTGTAAAAACATTTTGGGTCTGAAGGCTCGGGAGGACATCAGAAGCCATATTTTGAGATCCCCAGGTCCACATATGTCCAGTCTATCGTTTTTACTGTTATTTTTTCATACACAATAATAATTTAAACAAGAGTAGCAAACATAAAAGAAAAAAAGAGAAGAAAAAAGAGACAGAAATGAAAAAAGAAAGGAAATACAGATTTTAAAAAAGAAAACGCAGAAGAAATAAAGGTGACTTCCAACCTTCTCCTCTGCAGTTAGTATGGATTTCCCCCAGATACAGATATTGACTTTCTGTAGAAAATATAGATGCCATTTTGTAAATTTAGATTTAGGTATTAGTAGGTATGTGCTATAGAAAGGAGGATGAGGAATTATTGTGATAGACGGGAATGGTATAGGTTGATTATATACTGTCATAGTCCATCTCTACTCTACAGGAGTTTTCCCGTTCTAAATATCACAGACAAGAAGTCCTATCGCTAGCCAGCATGGCCAATGGAATAAGGTGATGGGTGGCACAGTCCTATGAGGACTTTCTGTCAAGAGGATATGGAGTACTGGAGATGTACTGCGAAGGAAGCAGAGATGTCCCCAGCAAGAAAGAACTCTGTCCCTCCTGCAGTTGTTATGCTCACACAGAGCAGAGCCCTGCCAGATGAGGCCCTGCTAGAAAGAAGATTGCAATCTGCCTCATTTCAGATCAGACTATTTCTGTTCACACAACCCGCTAATTCCAGCTTTAACTGACTGCCACTCTGCAGGGTCTCTGGTCAAAACAGAGGCGGGTCTTGCCACCACCTGATCCTTTTAATTAAAGACTCCAAAGACTGCATCTCGTTTGGCAACTGCAAACATCTGCCTCCATGGACCTGACCTGAACAGCCTAGTTTTTCTTCTACCACTTCACAACCTATCTGCCACATTTCAAGAAACTTACATTATGGTTTGGTCTCTTCCCGGAGCAGGAACTGTCGCCCATGTTTCAGTTCATATGTTGTTGAGCTTTAGAAAAGTGTTAATGGCCACCAGTGTTCATCTTGGAATTATCACACCACCAGGGTCAAAAGTCAATCTCCAGAGGTATGCCCAAGCCCACATTTAGAAGAAGATCCTCCACAGAAGTATAAAAACCCATAAAGATCTGCCATCATGTCCTGTCATTATGACAGGTTGTGAGGTTTAGTGGTTTGAGCATTGGACCATGACTTTGGACATCAAGGTTCGAATCCCTGTTCAGCCATGGAAACCCACTGGGTGACCTTGGGCCAGTCACACTCTCTCAGCCTCAGAGGAAGGCAAAGGCAAACGCCATATGAAAAAAATCTGACCAAGAAAACTCCATGATAGGTTTCTGTTAGGGTTGCCATAAGTCACAAATGACTCCAAGGCACATAACAACAACAGTTACTTATCATTATGGTGGTCTTTGCTCCTTGCAAGGTAGTTTAAAATTCTTCCTTAAGACTTTATTTTGAGAATAATTTACTGTACAGCAGGCTCTCAGCATCCATTAAGGTTTGGTTCCAGGACCCTCTATGGATACCAAAATTTGTGAATGCTCAAGTCCCAGTATGTACGATGCTGTAGTAAAATGGCATCCCTTATATAAAATGGCAAAATCAGAGTTTGCTTTTTGGATTTTCTTTTTCATATTTTCAAGGCATGGTTGGTTGAATCCATGGATCCACATATATGGAGGGACAACTGTACTTCTTGTTCCTTTTCTCTCTCTCTGCTCTCTCTCTCTCTCTCTGTCCAAGGGGAAAACAGTACACGAAAGCAGTTGAAGAGATATGAATGACTGGAAAAAACAACAGAAAAAAATGAGGGATTTTTTCCAAAGATAATTTCTCAGTTTTTCAAGAGGGGAAAGAGAAGGCTGGAAAACAACGAAGAAGAAAACACTGAAGAATTCTCTTTTGAAATAAGTAAAATCCTCTTAAGTCAAGATTCTACACTCAAATGTCAGGAACTGCACAGAATGAAGATTTGCAGAGACCAATAATTCCCATGCATACTGTGGACATATATAACCCACACGTACAAGATGGGAGCTCCCAATTTCATGAGAAGAACCTGAGGGCTTTCTTCAGATGAGCCTTCCATAAAATATTCAGCATTTCCAGTGCTGAGTTAACTTTTATGCCTAAATATGCTGCTGGCCTAGTCCTGAAGACGGTAACCTGCAGAGACTATTTCTTCCCAAATAATACACTATTTTTAAAAACTTCTCATACGACAAAAATTAACATACATGGGCTCAAGCCGCATAATTGAGCAGTCTGTCTTTAGCATAGGACATAGTCACTGTTTCTCTTATACACCACTAAAGTTTTTACATTTTAAAATGTCATAAATCTGTTGAATAGTGCAAGTTTAGTGCTTTAGCAACATAAAATGCTTTGTTTGTTATTTAACATATAAAGTCACAAACAAAGCATTTTATGCTGCTAAAGCAATACAATATGTAGGCTTGGTGACAAAATAAGTATAGAATCACAGACTCCCTGGTGGCGCAGTGGTTAGTTGCCAGTACTGCAGCCACAAGGTTGTGAGTTCAATCCTGCCGGGCTCCAGGTTGACTCAGCCTTCCATCCTTCCGCAGGTCGGTAAAATGAGTACCCAGCTTGTTGGGGGCAATTAGCTAAAACACATTGTAAACCGCTTAGAGAGCACTTAGCTGATAAGCGGTATAGAAATACATGCTATTTGTAATGTATAATGTATTTCATGTTGTTCGCCGCCTCGATCCGTGTGGAGAGGCGGGATACAAATAAATAAATATTATTATTATATTATTGTAGTGTTGGAAGAGACCGCAATAGCCACTGAATCCAGCCCTGTTCTGCCATGCAGGAACACACATACTGAAAGCATCTCCAGCAAATGGCCATCCAGCCTCCATTTAAAAATCTCTAAAGAAGGTGACTCCACACTCCAAGGCAGCATATTCCACTGTCAAACGGCTCTTACCGTCAGGATCTTCTTCCTAATGTTTAAGCGAAATCTTTTTTCCTGTAGTTTGAATCCATCGCCCTGTGTCCTAGGCTCCGCAGCAGCAGAAAATAAGCTTGCTCCATTTTCAACATGATATCCCTTCAAATATTTAAACACGGCTATCATGTCCCCTCTAAACCTTCTTTTTGTCAGATTAAACATACCTTGGTCCCCAAGTGCTTCTCATAGGGCATGGTTTCCAGACCCTTCACCATTTTGGTTGCCCTTCTCTGGACATATATTTTAATTTTCTTCAAAATGTTCATATCCACTCCCCCTCCTGGGCGGGGGGGGCAGGAATTCTCCATGGAACTCTAAATTTCTGAAAAGTCTACATCTGTAAGCAGTTTTACTTCTCACAGATTGAAAGTTTACCTAGTTCCTCATGTGTGAGCAACTGGGTACATTGTGGGATGGTTGCAAGAAATAAATGGAGCTGTTGCAGCTTGGCTCTGCCACTATCTTATCATTTGAACAACCTCCACACAGTTCTGATTCCCCTGGCATGTGACACACATGCTACACAATACTGGGTCTTCCCACAGTAAGATCTCCTGCCTCCCACAATGGTCAAGCAGATGCCCCAGCAAGACCACAACCTGGCCATGACTGCCAAGAGCCCTCCCTCTGCCCTGCAGCATTTGGTGTCCTCACACCTTTGGCTATGGAGGTTCCATAAAGCCATCAAAGCCATCAACAAACCTTCCCCTGGACTATTGCATGAATCTGTCCACTCTTCTAAAGTACGAAGTAAGTCAGTGGCAACGGTGGTAGCTCTTTCAGCTCTAATGGAAGCCTTCTGGCCTTCTCTTTCCCATCATGAGACAGGTCAGGGGCAAGTCATCAAGACCCTGGCTCCAATCTGGTGGGACATCTCAAGTGAACAACAGCCTTGCCAAGGAGACAGCAGAGTGTCGTGTCCTTGCAAAAGATGACTCGGGAGGGAAGGAGATATAGGTGTACAGGCTTGACACACACGCACACGCACACACTTAAAAGCCAGGATTACAGCCTGCTTGGGAACCAAAACCTATTCATGAGTGCAGTAGTACCTTACTCTCTTGCACATCCAGCTATATTTAATGAGGTTTGCATAGGAACTTCCTGGTGGAGTGCGCCTCTTTGATAATATGCAAGAGAGACAACATCTGGATTCTACACTTTAGCCCGGCCACAATCTTGGCATGTCCATTTTGTACTGGGTGAAAATGGGCTAGCAGTGGCAGTATCCATTAGCCTGTTGCCAAAAGCATCCATCTCCCCCACATCCTGGGTGCAACATTATGGTTGCAGCATACCCACAGCAGCCACATTCATGCTTCTGAGCCTGAATCTGAGAAGTTCAGATGCCCTCTGTCTCCAGGCTTCACCATTAGAGGGAGTGTCCATCTTAAAGAACACTGAAACAAGATACCGAATGTCAACAATTTTCTTTTTAAGGGCCACGTGATGAGCATTCTTCACGCCTTACCATTTGCTGCCCTCGCCAGAGAAATATGAAAAGGCAAATTCCACCCATTCTCTAGCCACCCACCCCGCGGCAGGATCTCTCTGCCATTCGAAACAGTGCTCAGGAAAGAGGAAAAGACATAATTGTCCGCTGTAACCTTTTGCTTTTCAGGCTCCAAGGAAGAAACAAATGAGCTAAAAACAGAGCCCGTAATTCATGGATCAGGCTATCCGTCTGCAGGCTGTAATCGTTCCACAGGAATGTGATCTGCTGCTCCCACCTCTCTTCCGCATACACCTCCCAGGCTTAAAATACAAAGAAGGAAACGTGAGTGCCAGTGATACCCTGTTGCTGTAGAAACAGCAATGCCGGAGAGTGGGATCCAGGAGGGCTGCCGGCTTTGTAGACCCTGCAGACTCATCTTTCAAGTTACCATTGCTGAAAACCAACAACAAACATCTCTCTATTTTCATTCAGCTGCCATGTAGAGCTGCATCTCCCAGGAAACAACCGGTTTAATACAGATGCCCTATTATCCCAAGAAACCTTTTAATCATCCTACCCAATATCACCACCACAAAAATCACCCTTCCATGCAAAATGATCACAATAGCAAGAGAGAAGAGCATATAAACTCTGTACTTGATACCAAAAGGATCAATCCTGGATAGCAATCCTGACTTCCAAATTCTTGAACGGTTCATGTGGTCTCATCCACCATGACCTGATTTTGTTCCTAAATCATCCTTCCAAAAGATAGCTGTCTCAGGCAACATATACCACATCCATAAAAATGATGCAATTATAAAGCCAGCTCTTAGCTTTAACAGCCAAGTATAGAGACAGATGTTGAACAGCTCTAACAATCAGGAAGTTCCTCCTCATATTTAGGTGGAACCTTTTTTCCTGTAATGTGGATCTATTGTAGGAGTGTGGTGTCTAGATCGAGGGAGGTACTGGTACCACTCTACTCTGCTTTGGTTAGACCTCATCTTGAATACCGTGTCCAGTTCTGGGCACCCCAGTTCAAGAAGGACATGGTCAAGCTGGAACGTGTCCAGAGGAGGGCGACCAAAACCGGTGAAGGGTCTGGAAGCCATGAAGCCCTATGAGGAACAGCTTAGGGAGCTGGGTGTGTTTAGTCTGCAGAAGAGAAGGTTAAGAGGGGATATGATAGCCATGTTAAAATATTTGAAGGGATGCCATGTTGAGGAGGGAGCGGGCTTGTTCTCTGCTGCTCCAGAGACCAGGACAAGGAGCAATGGATTCAAGCTGCAGGAAAGGAGATTCCACCTGAACCTCAGGAAGAATTTCCTGACGGTCAGGGCTGTCCGGCAGTGGAATCTGCTGCCTCAGAGTGTAGTGGAATCTCCTTCCTTGGAGGTTTTTAAGCAGAGGCTGGATGGCCATCCGTTGGGAGTGCTTTGAGGGTGTTCCTGCATGGCAGGGGGTTGGACTGGATGGCCCCTGGGGTCTCTTCCAACTCTACATTTCTATGATTCTATGATTCTATTGCTATGTCCTGGTCTCTCAAGCAGCAGAAAACAAGCTTGCCCCATCTTCCATAAGACCTCCTTTCAAATATTTAAAGGCTGCTATCAAACACCTTCCAATTTTCTCTTCTCCAAGCTAAACATGTCATGCTTCCTAAACCATTCCTCATAGGGCTGTAACCATTTTGGTCACCCTTCTCTGGATACACTTCAGCTTGTCAATATCCTCTTGAACTCTGCTGCCCAGAATTGGATACAGAATTCCAGATGAGGTCTGATCAAAGCGAAACAAAATTGTGCTATTACAATTGATCCCTTGACTCTATACTCCTGTTGACGCCGCCTAGAATTGTATTGGCTTTTCTCACTGCCACAACCGTTGACTCAGCTGGAGATTCCAAAATGGAACAAGTAGACCACAATTTAGGCACACTGCAGGATCAGGAGTGGACTGGAGACCCTCAATCATGTGATTTACCCCTTCCATTTTACTCTTTGCCCCCATGATCTTTCATCAAGCATAGCTGGATGGTAAGGATCGCTCCCCCTGGAAAGAATGGACAGCTCTCTGCTTCTGACTTCACTGAATTTATTTCTTGAAGGAGAGACGCACTCTTAGAAAAGTAATTCAGGCAGCCACATGCCACACTCCTCACACTGGGGTGGGCAACTGGGGTGGAGCCAGGGGCCAGTTTTCTTTCCCTGGGACCCTCCAAGGCCACAGTTCGATGTTGTAGTGTGCCTTCAAGCAATTTCCAACATATGGTGACTCTAATGAAAAACTATCACAGGTTTTCTTGGTCACATTTGGTCAGAGGGAATTTGCTTTTGCCTTCCTCAGAGGCCGAGAGAGTGTGACTTGCCCAAGGTCACTCAGTGGGTTTCCATGCCCAAGCAGGGATTTGAATCCTGGTCTCAAGAGTCACAGTCCAGCACTTAAACCGCTGCACCATGAGGGGCCACAAATGTAGTCAAAAACCCTAAAAAAACGAAAATGCAAATCCCAGAAGTCCACTTTTGGTTCCGAAAACGAAATACAGTATTTGTGATGTTAAACAGTGCAGGGAAGCCTATTTAAAAGGCAGGATTCTGCTCATATAAGCTTCCTGAAAATGTGGCAATTCACATTTTCAAATGTGGCAAAAGGTACATGTGTGTCCCGTACTACTTGAAGAAGACAACGATGTTGGGAAAAGTCAAAGGCAGTTTTCCATGCCCACGGATCAGCCCTGGGATGAGCAAAGGCAGAACATGACTTCAATTCACTCCTCCTTCTGCTGGGCAGAAACCAAATGGTCATCAGAAAATTTTCCTCTGTATCAACGGCTGCCGAAAAATGATGCCTTTGATTGAACTGCTCAGGCTAAAATTCATGGGCAGGACTAGGCCATGCAGACATGGGTCGTACACAGAGAGTAAAACCTTTCAAGAGGTCAAAATCCCTTCAAAAATGTCTGTTTTACCAGTGGCTGGCTCTCAAGCAGAGAACAATCCCAAAGCTACCAAACAGGCTGCCACCTCTGCCGCACAGGAAAACTGCTTTCATCTTGCGGCTGCGGCGAGTGGAAGGAACCGAGGTGTGTGAGTCTTTCTGAGAACATAAAACTACTTTATTGCAGCTCAGCAACTCTTAGGAGACCTCCCATTTGTGTTTCAAAACAACACATACAAAGCAAGTAAGCAAGACGGAGTCCTCCGCAGGCGACCTTTTGCAAGATTTACTGACTGGCATTTCACCGTTGAGAAAACCCAACCACATCTATAGGAAAAAGAGAAGGTCTCAGCAAAAGAGAAAAGGCTTCTGAAATACGGAGACTGCATATATACAATCAAGGAAGAAAGCGCTCTAAACAAGATTGGAGAAGAATGGTGACCCCGGACCACGGAATGACCCGTAAGACCTGCAGTTGTCTTAATTCTTGAGATTGTTATGTAACTCACAATCTCTTCCTGCGCTCACCCAGCGGCCCAGGCCTGGCAACCCTCTCGTGACATTACGAGACAGCCTGTCAGCTCCTCTCAGCATCAAAAGAGTGCTGCATGCACGCGCACAGGCGGGCACAGAATTAACACATGTGGAAGACAACAGCTGGCCATAATCAAGAGAAGCAAGTTTTCTTTGATGGTTTCAAAAGAGAGAAGAAACAGATGTCCAACACGGTGCAGAGTCACGATCACAACTTGGAAAACTGGACATGCTGACTGGAAATGGGAAGGGGGGGATTTGGTTAAGTGTAGTCAAAGCAAGTAACTTTTTCCATGCTCTGGTCACAAATCACAAGGCTCCAGGACGCATGACTTCTTTGGTATCACAGAGTTGCTTGGTTTGCCTGTGATTCTGCAAAATGTACAGGCAGGATGCAAAATGACAGCTGTCCCCAGCTTATTCCTCTGGGAGACTGAGGCACGCTGACCCTGAACAGAGCTTGCCTTAGGCTCTTGAATGAGTCTTTTCTTCCTGAAATTGTTCTAGATAAAGGAGATGCCTGCATAGCCTGGTGAAAAAAAAACAACCACTTTGAATTCCTGCATTTCACGTCATTGCACTCTTCTCTCTTCTTGAGTTACAAAGCAATTGAGAGTATGTTCCCCATTCCCACACAGAAACGAGCACAGGTCTGTTGGTGAGTTCTTAGATGGGTAGCTAAAACTTAAGAAATAAGAGTTATATTACAGGGTAGGATTATTGCAGGGTGGGATTCCGGATTATTTTCAAACTCTCTCATTGTTGGTGTCAAGGAAGGCCTTTCTACTTGCAAGGTTGAATGTACCTCCCTCAAATGTGACTAAGGGTAGATTATCTACAGACCCCTTTTCTGAATCGAATATATCATTGTGTTCAAGCTCCTGACATTCTCCATCATATTGTATTGTTCTGCCCATTGTATATAATTCCAAGGAAAAAGGTGTTAAGGAGGTTATTGGAAAGGAATATCTGTTTGGATAGGTTATCAGTGGAATACTTATTGGAAGATCGGAATTCGCGTATTACTAGGCTAATGGCCAACTTTCTGGTGGAGGCAACAAACTTATGGCTTAAATGTTCTAAAAATGATTGTTGAAGTTTTATTGTAAATGTATACGTTGTAGTATGCCTAATAAAGGTGAATCAGAATCAGTTATATTACAGCTGCTGTTGCGTATTCCTAGATGGCAAGGGGTTGGGACGGGATGGCTGTTGCAGCCCCATTCAACAGTAAGATTCTATGAAAAGGAATAAATAACCCACCCCTTGCCCCTAACACTGGGAACGTTTATGCTACTTTCTCGGTTCCTTTCTTTTTTATTATTATTATGATCAATAAATTTTTAAATACACCAAAAAGTATAACTATGAATGAAAAAACAGATACAGTAAGAAGGAAAAAAGGAAATAGATAAAATTGATGAAATATAAAGGGAGATATAAGAAAACAGAAAAGTGACTTCTGACTTTCTTCTCTGTGGTTATAAGCATAGTTTTATAATCTTACCTGCCACTTTAAACACTACTTATTACACTTCTAATAAACCAATCTTACTAATTCCCCAAACCCAGCATTATCACCTGATTTTCCTTTTTTTTTTTTTTGCAAAAAGTCAATCAGTGGTTCTCAATCCTCTAAAAATGTCACTAATTATTTTTCTGTAATCAAAGCACATAATTTATCCGGTTTTGCTACGTTATTCAATTTTAGGAGAGACGGTATGGTCTAGTGGTTTGAGTACTGGACTGTGACCCTCAAGACCAAGGTTGGATTTCCCACTAAGCAATGGAAACCCACTCGGTGGCCTTGGGCACGTCACAAACTCTCAGCCCCCAGAAAACCCCATGACAGGCACATCTTAGGGTCGACCACCATAAGCCTTGAAGGCATGCATGACTTGAAATCACACAACAAAGACAACAACAATTCAATTTTAACAGCCAGTCCTCCATTGTCCATCTTTGTGCCTATAACAACTATGCTCTTGTAGTCTTATACTGCAGTAGTCTTCCATGTTTCCTTTCCAGGGCCATTTCCGCACTACACTCTTATAGTGCGATTATTCCACTTTCAACATCCTATGGAATCCTGGGGTTTGCAGTTTCGGGAGGGGTCAGCCAGCCAGCCCCTCCCTAAACTGCAAACCCCAAGATTCCATAGAATGTTGAAAGTGGAATAATCGCAGTATAACAGTCTGGTATGGAAATGGAGCAATTCTTCATCCATACATCCCAAAAGAAAGTATTATGGCTTTAATTAAATATTCACTTTTCCCTTCTTGGTTACTTTCTTGATTGTACAATTTTATAGGAGGAGTAGGTAGGGACAGACCACTTTGCAGAGGACAGCTCTGTCAAAAGGTGCATGCCAACATTCAAGCATTCTCCCTTGGGTCAGCCCAAGAGGAAATTTCTCACTAACCCTGACATCAGGAGCCGTGGTGGCGCAGTGGTTAAATGCCAGTACTGCAAGCCACAAGGTTGTGAGTTCGATCCTGCTGGACTCCAAGGTTGACTCAGCCTTCCATCCTTCCGCAGGTTGGTAAAATGAGGACCCAGCTTGTTGGGGGCATGTATAGAAATACATGCTATTTGTAAGTTGTTCGCCGCCTCGATCCATATGGAGAAGCGGAGTACAAATAAATAAATAAAATAAAAAAATCAGTGGGGATGCAGGGGCAGTGGTGAGGGGTGCTCATCTTGCTGCTGTGAGTTACTGCTAATTAGTTCACAAGGCCTGGTGCAACAGGAGGATTAAACAACATATGCAGAAAAATTGCTAGAAGATGTTGGAAGAAGCACGCTGACCAGCTGCAGGAAACGTGAAAAAGTAAAAAATAAAAGGGAAAAGACGCAGCATCTCATGGAGAGGAGCAAGAAATCAGCAGGGCGGACCTAAAATTAAATTAAATTAAATTAATTTATAAATAAATTAATAAATTAAATTAAATTAAATTAAATTAAATTAAATTAAACTCTACCCCTTTCCATAACAATTGCAGACCAGAGGCATCCTTTGAAGTCCTTTCTCTCTCAAAAATGCTGGAATCAAGTCCTAGGATTGCTCATTGTACATCCATGATACACACAGGGGTTGTGTTCTGGAAAACGAGAGGGCACTGCTTGGGTTGCAGAGGTGCCCATGACACCTGCTGCTCCTCCACTTCACCTGGTAGTTTGCTTTGCAAGACCATCCCAGCAGCATTTTCCCATAAAATGCTGAAAGAGAGGATGCCAAGGAGAATGGCTTCCACCCCACCCCAAATGGAAGAATCATCAACAGCATCCTGAGGCACCAGCACTTCTGAGACTGGCAGTGAAAGTTACAGTGGAAGGGATACCCGCAAATGATATTAATTTATCTAGTCCATACCCAAACAAAAGGCAAGGGAAGAGAGGGAGATGCGCGCACACCTTCCTCCTCCACAGGGTGCTCCTCCTTCCCCTTCCCCTTCCCTTTTCCCCGGAGCACGTTCTTCACATCCAGGAAAAAGGCAAAGGAATAGGATGGGAAATGTGCACACATACCTTCTTCTCTACACAGTGTTCCCCCTCTCATTCCCTTGCCTTTAGCCCAGGTGTGGAGAAGGAAGGCAGGTGCAATGAGGCAAAAGGCAAGAGAACGGAAGAAGGAGACTGGGGGGGCACACACACCTCACAAATAATCAATTTGTGAAGGTGAAAACTGTAAACTTTGAGGGAAGAGTGTGCTTTACAGGTGCTTTATCACCTGAGAAAATAGCTAAAATGGAAAATGGTACAAACAATCAATGTTGAAAATGGTTGAGAGAAAAAAGGAACCTTCTATCATATGTGGGGGCTACGTGATAAAGTAAAAAAAAAAATTGAGGGACAGATGTTAATCACAGATATTCTTAAAATTAAATTTCAAATGAAGGCAAAGATGTCTTTATTTAACATTGTCAGGACCCTGGCACTCCAGGACTCAAGCTCTGAGTCTGAACCAGAGGACTTCAAAGCCATGGAGCCTGCTGCACACCCCACCCCAGAGGCTGCCCTGGACACAGAGCCCTTGGCCCCAGTAGCCCCAGCAATGGAGCTAGGGGCTCCCTTAGACCCAGAGATTCAAGAGCAGGTGCCTACTTACCAGCAGCATCGGGAGCAAAAGAGTGCTCTCAGAAGGTCAGGGCGTTTAAATAGGAAACACCAAGCAATCAAGCTCCAGCTGAGGTAGCACCTGGGTGAGGGCCTGCTTAATAAAAGCGCTCACTCAGCCTTGGGTCTTTGTTGGCTTACAACTGTCCATTTTGGGTGTGCCTGCTGGGCCTCTGGGGCCCTTGCCTTGCTTCCTGGAATGCTGCCCAACTGGCTGAGGAACAAGCTCCATGGTATGTGAACTCTGTTTGCTGTTTTGCCTGGCTGTGCAGTAACAGCCAGGGATATCTTTGCTGCAAAAGTCTCTTTAATTTGCTGCTGCCTTACCTACTTACTGCTGAAGTAAGGCCCTTTGATTTATTGCCTGTCTGCCTTATCTGTGAAAAGACCTATTAGCTGGCTCTTGGCTGCCTACCAGCCTTGGTGCTGACAAACATGTTAAATGTTATGATAATAAAACTGAGAGAAAACATTAGAAAATTCTTTCATACATGATTACATCTGTTAGAATCATCTATGCTCAAAAATAGAAGGAGGATACATCAGAGGGAGAATGGTTGTTAAAACTGCATGACATGTTAGAAATGGATAAGCTGACCATATTACTAAATGATAAGAATGACAGAACATTAAATAGATTTAAAGATGAATGGGAGTGCCTAATGGACTCTATGAAAGTAAGGTGGGGGAACCTATCAGTAATAAGTACAGAAGAAAAATAGAAATATATGATTGGTTAAGTTGCTATATTGTGTTATGAAATACTGGAATACAAGGAATTAGACTATTTATTTAATAGATATGATGATGGCGCGTTAGTGATTTGTGAACTGATCATTGAATGTTTTATAATTTTATCACTGTTAATTTTGTGTATTGAATTTAATAATTCTGTCTTTGTTAAATAAAATATTTCAAAACTCAAAAAAAAAATACATGTTCATGCACAGCTAAGCAGCAAGGTCTTCTGAGCACTGAATGAAAAGATGGTAAATGTTTATCTTTCCAACCTTGGACTATATAATAGCAAGACGTGACAGAAAAGGTGAAAGGACCTGTCACAAGTGAGAAAGGTAGACTCGTTCTGTAACTCTGGGAGGCAGTTCCTGGGAAGACAAGGGAAATGTGCTCCTTAACTAGAAAAGCCCATTCAGCTGAATACAAACGCATGTTGCAGCAGTGTGCCGTACCAGTGGCTCCTTGAAAGTCACGCCCCACTGACAACTTTGTGCCATCTCTCCCCACTTGTGCCTTTGATGATCTTGTTTTACTGCACAGGAATCAGCCTGGAAATAAATCCACACACACTTACATACACACCCACACATAGAGAGAAAGAGGGGCTTAAAGCCAGCAACAGCATTACAGACAGAGAGAGGAAAAGTGAGCCAAGCAGCTCCCAGTCAATTGCTTCCAGACCCTTCATTGGCTAACATTACTGTCCAGCGGGTTTTGGAAGACGATCACAAGATGCAAAGCGGCTCCTTCCCATTACGGTGTCAGGCCCCACAAGTAATCGCCAGAAGCATCAAATGCTCCAACAGCGGAGGCATGCCAGGCTACTTGCCCCCTTTTAGACTTCCATATGAGGCCATGCAAAAAACTCATTTGCAACTCAAAGCCTCCACTGCCAGAACTGAAGGTGAATATCACAGCAAGCCAGCCCAACAAAAACAGGCAGCAATAAAGCAAAGCAATGCCGAGTCCGGCACAGAGGACATGTGCAAATTGGAAAGAAAAGAAAAAAAAAAGATTAAGCAAGCAGAGAGTTAAGCTTTATAAATGGATGTAATATTTGGTTACAAATGTATCTCAAAAGATAGATATTTGTTTTTTAAACATCAATTGATTTATAATAATATATGCTTTTTGTGGATTTCAATCCAGTTCCTCAGATGCACACTGATGGACTACAATATTAAGCTCAGGTACAGTTATATAGTTATGGGGGTAGGATAAGGGTATGGTGGGATACAGAAAGACGCAATCGGTGACCCCGCTAATAAGCTCTTGTGAAATTCTTGAGTCTGTTAATTGTATTGCAAAAGCAGTGCATTAGCTGACAATCAGTTTGGAGGCAAGACTGTATTGTTACCCATGTCATTGTGATGAAAACCCCGTATATGAATATATGTAGTGTGCCAAGAAACCTTTCCCTCTGCTTATACCTCTGCTAATGGACTGGGATGTTTGCATACAACCCAATTCAGCTGTTCCTCTTTCCAATCTTCCTTTGAATTTTTTTCTTACTTGAAAACAGCAACTTGTAAGTCAGAGATTGTATGGTCAGAAATAGCCTACTGTAGACAGTGCAGACTCTCTTTCACGGCAGGCTTTTAGGCAGAAGTTGCTTTAGATGCAGATTTTCTGTATGGGCAGAAAGGGTTGGATCAGTCAGCCCTTGAGAGCCCTTCCAATTCTGTAATTCCATTTTTCAGTGAATCATTTCAACTCATTCATCCTCATGATAACCCCAAAAGATGAGGCATTAACTTACATTCCCATTTTCTTGATAGGAACAAGGTGGCAGAGTGATAGGAACGCAACCAAGGCCAAAGAAGGATATCTAGGTCACCATTCATTGACTTGACCACACCCGTTCTCAGCACAAGAAAGAAACTATGCTCTATGGATTTTGGAACCCCAAGTTTTGTAAAAGCTCATCAGCAATTCTGAAGTGAATTCTGTAACTGGACAAACCATCCAAAAATGGCAGAATCAGTGGCTTATGTAGCCCTTTTAGTACACATCTGCATGGAAAACGGTGCAGAGCACCCACTTTTAAAGTACATTTCCCAATTCTACTGGGGCAACCAACTTGAGCACTCATGCCAGGTGCCTCTGCAGTGCTCAGGAGCTGCGTGGCAGAGCAGGCAATGAGGAAGCCACTTCCCAAGGGCAGGCATTTAACTTTGCATCCATAAGCCAGTGTTACATTTCCACTCCCTCTCTCTTTTGCCACCCTATCAGCATAACCAGTCCTTTAACCTTCAACTTTAGGAGTGGCTCATTCAAGGATAAAAAAAAATAATGCACATTTTAAAAGCCCAGCTTTAGCAAGATGAAGAAGGAGCAGATCCGATTTCTTGCCCCTTATCAGACGTCCTTCATTTCAAGCTGCTTCCTGCCCAGGTCTTTCAATGCCAAATCCAAATCTTCATAGGCCACGTCTCTGCTTCAGCCTTATCTCCTTCATGCTCAAAGGAGCACCAGCAAGCCGATCACAGGCAGAACCGAACAGACCAGGAGAGAAAATCCCACAGCTGTCATTTCCAAGGACAACTGCTCAGCCTGGACTGGGGTGGCAGAGAAGGTTTCACAGTAAGATACACCCATCCGCACAGCCAAAATCCAGTGGTAGTTCACAGCAAGAATTCTCTCCATGCGCCAATCTGTCCCTAAAAGAGACCAAGATGAGGGGAGGCTCATTTCAAGCAGCTTCTTCTTAATCTGCCTCCGACTTCCCAAGATTTTAAGTAGCTTCATTTATCCTTGTAAAGCTGCCCAGCCATCTTGTTTGTTATTTCAAAAGAGAGAACATTTCAACCCACTGTAGAATAGAAGGGCTTCGTCGGAGTGGGAGAGGAAGGGGCAGTCTTTGCAAGCATGCCTCTCTCTTCGTATCAACTGCTCTGCCAAATTAATTAGCTAGACAAGTTCTGGGCGAGGCAGCAAGTCTTCTTCCCAGTTAATTTAATGCAGTGAAACAAACTGGCAGCAACCAAAGGCATTTTAAATAGCCTATTTTTTTAAAAAAAAGGGCTGAACTGTCAGGCCTGCCTCCCGGTTTTACACATGCTTGGAAGCAGCTGCATGCTCTGGATCTCAAACAGGTGTCTCCACAACGCAACAGGCACTGCTAAGATTCTCACCTGTGGTAAGGGTATGACGACCGGCCTGCAAAAGTGGCCTAGCTGAACAAAAGCAAGTTCTGAACTTGAAGTGGCTGCAGGGTGAGGCTTCCCATAACCTCCTTTGACACCAAAACCTGAGACACATCCCTGCTATATGTTAAGCTTGGTAAATGATATTGCAGATGGCCCACAGCAGAGGAAAGCATCTTTAGGTCATGGGATCTAGCATCCTCTCACAGGAAGTGGTACAGCTGGGTCCCTGGACAACAATTCCTTCCTTGGTCCATCCAGGGCCAATGCTACAAGTCCCCATGGTTGAATAATGCAAGACAACTGGATATTGGATCTCCAGGATTATGTAGTGAAGATCCAAAAAAGGAAACTGAACTACACTGGTGTGATGCATCCCCCTTCCTAATTGCTATGAGAACAGTACAATCAAGTTGTTAACAGGAAGGTTTAATTCCCCTGCTCTACTCCCAACCATTTTTCGGTCCTTGAACTGCCAGCATAAACTATCCAGCATGTGAACACAAAACAACCCTTCTTATACCATTAGACAGCCGTTAACCATGATGGTGATAAGGATTCTAGAGGGTCTCTCTGATAACAGTGTGTTTTAGCAAAATGCTACTGCATTTCCTTTTTGGCAATTAGGATTTGACTTTCACGCTTGTGCTAATGACTGCCCTGAAGGGCCAAACTGCCACCTCTCCTTTGGCGCACAGGTTGGGAAATGAAATCAAAAAGGCAGAGCAGCCATTATGTGGGGGTTCAGGGTTAAGCTGATATAAAATTCCTTTCTCACACCATTACTCAGATATCATCTCAGGGTAAGAAAGGCATCAAGACAAAAGGCTTCCTTCACTTCTCAGCGATGACACCCAAAGTGAAAGGTTTCTGGGTGGCTGAAGCAGGGTTTGTAACTATGAGCATCTCTGCTGCTCAGCATCTTCTGCAAAATGGCAAGGAAGTCTGGGATACTCCTCTGTCTAGCATACTGTGCTGTATGAAAGCAACACCAATCTCTGCAAACATACAGGTACACTGAGCACAGTCCAGGAAGTCTCTTTCATTCTATCTTTTTTTTTTTTTCAATTTGGAAAGGGGACACTGCAGTTTATTTGCTTTCCTAGATTGGCTTCCTAATGTAATGCCTCTTAAATTATGACACCACCACCACCACCACCACTCCCCATCAAGTGCCAGGGATTGGCAACATACAGGTGACTTTCAATTTTCCTTGCCCCAATTTAAAATGTTTTGCATTTACAACATTTCCCCAGAAATTAAATTAATTACTTAATGTCTTACCCACAATGCAGAGAGAAGAAACCAACTACAATCTTGGCATTGCTGGAAGGAAGCAGTTTCCAACTGGCAAGGGGGTCAAGTAAGGCTGAATTTTACCACTTTATCTGTTTAACTTGTACACTGGACATACCATGGGTAAAGCAAGATTAGACATGGAGGAAGGGGGCATGAACTTTGGAGGAAGAAACATCAACAATTTAAGATACGCAGATGACACCATACTACCAGCAGAAAATAGGAAAGACTTGGAAGAATCACTTAAGAAAGTCGAGGAAGAAAGTGCAAAGGTAAGTTTGCAGCTGAACATTAAGAAAACAAAAATAACGACCACAGATGAACAGCTACCCACTAGGTTGCTTTAGCCAGAGATACTGCATTGAGCAGTGGTTGGACTCTATGGCCCATGAGGCCCCTTCCAACTTTATGATTCCTTTGCATGCTTAAAAAGTGGGGGGCCAGGGCAGAGAGGAAGAAAGAAATAGGAGTTTCAAGGTGGCTGGAAAGGGTCTCCTATGCTTCCTTAGTTGGAGGTTGAGCATCCATGCAGTCTTAACATCTGGAACAGAGAGGTCTCTCTAACTTCGGAAAGTAAGCTCTTATATCTTACTCTTTCAAACTCTTTAGCATTGAGGGCAGATTAATTAAAATCACTAATTTTGTAGCTACTTCAGTTCCACTGGAACCCATCCCCCCAGATTTCC
The DNA here is from genome assembly GCA_948474755.1 of Ctenosaura bakeri. NCBI lineage: Eukaryota > Metazoa > Chordata > Lepidosauria > Squamata > Iguanidae > Ctenosaura > Ctenosaura bakeri. Next base: position 215,903 of record CAOLHI010001920.1, read on the forward strand.
AATGATTCCCTAAGGAAGTGGCCCCTGTCACTGACATCAATTTCAATTTATACTGCAAATCCGAGAACCCAACGCTGATGTTAATCAACACTTGTCTGTATTTGTGTCCACCAACTACAACAGTTTCAAGCACCAGCAGCCAACAGGTTGCAAACTGGCACTTGCCTGTGCATCGTTGTCCTAATGGGCCCAATAGGACAGTATAAGTAAACCTTGGAAATGTTGCTTTTGGGGTGGGGGTGTTTTTACAACCTCCAGAATCCCCCAGTCAAGGTGGCTACAAAATCCTTGGAATTGTAACCCAAAACAGAAAGTGTCAGGAACTGAATTCACACATGCAAATAGTACAGTGTATAAACACTATTTATTTGGAGTGCAACACATCGTCCTTCAGTGAAAGGACTAAAGTTCAAAAGCGAAAGCAAGTACATAACATTCCCATCCTTCCCTCTCCCTCATGCAAGAGACCTTGAAGCGGTGAGAACGTGGCAGGGCTTATCAGTGCATTCCTAGCTTTTGTTTAACGGTCTCTGCTTCCTAAACTTTCGTTTCAAGCTTGCTACCTTACATTAGACTACATATATCATTACTATTATATGGAGGGCATCCCAAGAGAAAGTGCTGCATGCTATTTTCCCTTCATGCATTCCTTAAATTCAAGTACGAAATGCTGGTTATTCTTCCCAATATCTGTTAGTTTCAAACACAGCAAGAAGGAATTTTGATTACCACAAACCCACAAGTGCAGCTAAAGCAGCCTCTCCGGTTGACCTGAACCCAGCTCTCGTTTGCCGTACAGAGGGGGCAACGATGCCAAGGCAGCAGCTGTCAATCTGTGAGATGTATTTGAGTGGGATGTTCTGAACTCAGAGCCCTGTGCCAATCTCTTCTGAACAGGCTGTGACCCAGAAAATCAGCACAAGCAGAAGCGAAGAGACAAGCCACGTCCAAATGCAAATGAACAAGCTGCTTTTACAAGGGGAGTCACGGAGGGGCAGACACGGGATGCCAGGACCGGTTGTTCTGAAATTCAAGACTTCCATAAAGGCCGGGCAATCAGAAAAATGAGGTTTACAAACTGCCCCAAAACAGACTGATGCCTGCACGGGAATACAGTGGGCTCTCAGTGTCCACTGGCATTTGGTTCCAGGACCCCCCATGGATACCAAAATCCTTGGGTCCTCAAGTCCCATTATATATAATGGAGAAGTAAAATGGCATCCCTTATATAAAATGATGAACAACTCAAACAAGTGTCAAAGAGAGCCTGAGGACCTGCGAAATGGCAGGAAGCTGCAGCAGAGTATGCCTACACATCAGCACAGCAAAATCAAGGTCTGCCTTTTGCATTTTTAAAAAAAATATTTTTGAGCCATAGTTGGTTGAACTCCTGAATGCAGAACCCATGGATTCAGAGGGCTGACTGTACGAGAAAAGGAATGTGCCTGCAGTTTCCTCCCAAAACAGTTACACAGTATGCAGAGAAGCTACCTTTCTTGTTTAGAGGAGCTTCCTGACTATCACTAGGACTCCAGGAGTGTCCTCTATGTCTTATCACTGATTCTTTTTCAGCATTACCAGTCCTCTAGAAAGAAGCAGGAATAACTTTTAATTTGCCAAGAGCTTCTCCTACCTGGTTACCTAAAAGCAACTCTCAACTCACCACAGGCTAATTTTTTTAATATATACTCAATATGAAAGACAGCCTGGTGTAGTGATTTGAGTGCTAGACTAGGACTCCAGGAGACCAGAGTTCAAATCTCTGCTCAGCCATGGAAAATCACTGGGTGACCTTTGGAAGTCACACTCTCTCAGCCTTAGGAGAAGGCAATGGCAAAGCTCTGGGAAAATCCTAACCAGAAAATGCTATGATACATGAGTTAACTTGAAGGCACATAACAATATCAACAAATAATAAGACACACTACATTCCTAAGCAAAAAAAGCCTTCAAGTGTGGCTAATCAGAACCAGCTCAAAATCAACCAGCCCCTGCAATCCTTTCAAAACTAAACTCAGTTTCTAGCATATTTTTAGAGCAAGGATGTTCCCTATATTTATTCATGCTGGATCACAAGAGAGCCCAAAGGTGCATTTATTTCGATTTCAGACCCACCTATCCCAAAGGCCCAGGGTGGGTAACCACACTTACACAATAAACCCAATGAGATCACATAGCCATTACAAGCCCTTGTCATTTGCCAGAGAGAGTCAACAGCTGATCTTGCTTGACCTGTGCCCAAAGACCCCGTGGGACTCCAGTCCAACAGGCATTTGCCCTACAGACAGCTGCCGCCAGAATGTGCCAGACAAGACTTTGACTGTTTGGGGTCAGATGCCATTCATTCATCTTCCACAACTGTCCTGGAGCTTTTACAAACAGGAATGAAGTTTCTCGTCATTTGTGAATTCTAACCCTTATTCAGGGGAATGCTGGAATTAATGCTGGCAGGAATTAATCCCAGAATAAATGAGAGTGGTGTCAAAGTCACTGAGGATGCAATCCTCTACCTTATTTACCCGGGAGTAAATTCAATGGGAGTAACTCCTGAGCAGAAATACAAAGGATTGAAGAGTAAAGATGATAGATGGGCTACTAGCAAAACACACACACACTTGTACAAAGTGTGCAAACAACAACGCACAGGCTACGACAGAGCATGTCACTTGTCAGTTTATGTTAACAACTCAGCACTTCAACTCAGAAGAGCTACAGCATCTTAGTGTTCCAGATTAAAGGAGCCAAGCCATCTCAAGAACATTTCCACCATGAAGCAGGCATTCAGGAGAGGGCCTGGTTCGTCAGTGCCAACCAGTGCCACCCACACACTTTACAGAAAGAAGCTGTGATGCAGCCAGAAACATATCCCAGAGAAACTCCAGCAGGGTGGACTGGGTCCAGGGGGATGCTGAGTGCGAAGTCAAATCCATCATCCAGGTCTATTCCTGTTCTCAGTTAACTGGACCCAGAAAACATGGCCAAAATGAGGTTGGTTGTTTGTTTTTAAGACCTTGCAACAGTCAGGGCCGCTGCTTCTGATATTCAAGTACACTACATGTGCTTATTGCACCAGTTAAGCAGTTCACAAACATGGAGAAATTGTGGCTTTTTTTCCACCCCTCTCTCTCTTTCAAATGCACACCAACTGCAGCCCAGTCATTACCTAAAAGCCCTACTTTCATATCTGGAAGGGAAAAAGGTGTGGCTATAAAATGCATGTGAATTTCTTAACTATCACAAAAAGCCTAAATTTTGCATTCTCATTTCAGGGCCTAAGCACAAAATATACTTTTAATTTTGAAAAGCAGAAGGAGGCCACAGCAGTGAATACTTTCTCCATCAACCAAATTCCTCTCTCCTACTGTAACTGTGACTAGGGATACATCAGCTTTAACCATAGTGAAGAATCCAAAGTCCGTATTAGAGCAGCCTGTAGCTACGGGAGGACAGGGAGACAAAAATGAGGGTGTTGCTCCCTAACCAAAATTCTGCCTCTGCTCCCAATAAAATGTTCCCACAGTCTTCAAATTCATAGCACTGCACTAATTATGAATATCAGTTAGGGATTTACAGAGAAGAAGGATAGGCAAATTTATCAAGGCAAAGCCAACACAGCAAATAAAGGGATTCCAGGTGTGAATGATTCGGAATGTCTCACTGTCTACAACACTAGAAATCTGGAGACTGCAAGAAAATTTTATTGCCAGGGAGGGGGGTAGAATTCTTATTTGGGATAAAACTGCCCCATTTTGACATACACACATACATAGTACCTACCTTTACACCTTTTAATGCCGTTATCAGCTACTCTGAACAGACCAAATCCTATTTTGAATGCTAAGCAGGATCAGATCTGGTTAGTACCTGGATGGAAGACCAGTAAGCAACACCAAGCATTTCCTGGTAGGGCTAGCAAAGAATCTTGTTTGAAGCCTTGGACAGAGTCACTGATGGCAAGTCAGAGTTTGCATTACTGGGCTAGATGGACCAATGGTCAGACCCAGAATAAGGCTGCTTCCTATGTTCCCAGACCGACAACTGAGAACCCCTCCTACCGCCGCTGCCAAAAAATACCCACAAAACAGAATGCAAGTTTTGTGGGTGGCATATTGACAAGCTGGAACGTGTTCAGAAGAGGATGATCAAAATGGGAAAAGGCCTGGACACCATGAAGTCCTATGAGGAGCGGATCAAGGAGCTGGGTATGTTTAGCCTGGAAAAAAGAAGGTTAAGAGGGCATATGCTGGCCATGTTTAAAGATGTCGTATGGAAGATGGGACAAGCTTGTTTTCTGCTGCTCCAGAGACTAGGACATGGAGGAATGACCTCAAACTTCAGGAAAAGAGATTCTACCCAAATATTAGGAAGGATTTCTTGAGGGTAAGAGCAGTTTGACATACTGCTGCCTGGGAGTGTGGTGGAGTCTCCTTTGGAGATTTTTAAACAGAGACTGAGTGGCCATCTCTCAGGAGTACTTTGACTGTGGCCATTTCCGCACTAGCCTGCTATAGCGCAATGATTCCACTTTCAACATCCTCTGGAATCCTGGGCTAGTGCAGAGGGGCCACCTGGCCCCTCCCGAAACCGCAAACCCCAGGATTCCAGAGGATGTTGAAAGTGGAATCATCGCACTATAACAGGCTAGTGCAGAAACGGCCTTTGTCTTCCTGCATGGCAGAAGGGGGTTAGATTAAAAGGCTGTCAGGGTCTCTTCCAACTCAAGGATCCTATGACACTATGATCAGTCAAGATATTGCAAAAAGGAGGGAGGGAGGAGATACAGGAAGGAGAGACCAAAAAAACCAAAACCATATTTGATCTCCAAGTCCCTTCTGTACCCCTTCTGGGAGGATGGTTGGATGGATGGAAGGAAGGAAGGATGGGACAGAAGGAAGAGTCACAGACTCTAACAGGTGACATGCTAGCATTAATTGCAGCTGAATGTAGCCATTATGTTCACCAACAACACAGAATCATAACAAGTTTTGGTCCTGCATTATCACAGAATCATAGGCCATTTCCGCACTAGATTGTCATAGCGCTATTATTCCACTTGCAACATCCTATGGAATCCTGGGGTTTGCAGTTTCGGGAGGGGCCACAAAACTGCAAACCCCAGGATTCCATAGGATGGTGCAGGTGGAATAATAGCGCTATAACAGTCTAGTGCAGAAATGGCCATAAAATCATGAATTTTGGAAGGGACTGCAAGGGCCATCTAGCCCCTGCCACATAGGAACACACAAGTATAGCACTCTCAAATGATGGCTGCCCAACTCTCTTTCAAGACCTCCAATAAGGAGAGCCCACCACCCCGGTGGAGCCTATTCCACTGTTGGATATTCCTTACAGCTAAAAAATTCTTCCTAATGTTTAGGTGGATTCTCTTTTTCTTGCATATCGAATCCACTAACTCTCCTTCTCGCCTCTAGAGCAGCAGAACGCAAGCTTCAACATGTCACTCCTTCAGGCTATCAGATCACCTCTCACCCTCCTCTTCACTAAGCTACTGTGAGCAATAAAATGTGGGGATGAATCCAGGCCTGTCTTCATACGAGATAAAGGATACCTCCTCCTTCCTCCTCTGTCTATTAGAACAGCTTGTCTGACACGGCAGCTTGACAACCGCTGAAACTCTGTGTGCCATCTTGGTTGGCCTAATCCAGGTATAACTGTAACTTAAGAGTTTGGATTTTGTTTGTTGGTCAACGTGGCTATCTCTGTGTCCTTTATAGTGAAGGAGATTAGCGGGGGACCCTGCTGAAGCAAGCTGTGAATCCGAAAGGAAGGAAAGGAAAGGAAAGAACTTGACCCAAAGTAAAGGCCCTAGTTAAGGCTTGCTGCCAAGGGAAGGCTCATCGCCAGAAGAGCATCCATGACCCCATGTCCCTCTCCTTGTTCCTCCGTCATAATCAAGCATGACGGCTGCTGGAAAGAGAGTGGGGCCAACAAGACCTTTCTGAGATACTGGCCTGAATCCTACTGTCAATCCCAATTACAGCAGACCTACCAAATCAATGGAATTGCCCTGAGTCTTGACTTCAGCAATTGATTCAATGAAGTCTACTCTGGTAAGACGTAACACAACTGAAGTCATTATCTCCTCATTTTTTTTCTCCAGGTCAACATGAGACACAACGCAACATGAGACGTTCCAAGAAGTGTGTATGCACAAACACCAACCAAGGGAAGGGCATGACATCCAGATGCCCTGAGAAATCGGAAATTCCTAAGCAGGGGGAGCTGATACCAGTTGGAAGCCAGAGGACAACCTGGGATCGGGGAAGATAGCTTACAACTGTTGAAGCTCTTGGTCCCAGTTTCCTTTTTCACTTTTTCATCATCATCATCGTTATTATTCTCCATTTTAATTTGCTCGAGGAGGCTTACACATTTAAAAGATTACAGTTAAAAACATACAAAAGTCAACATTGAAATTGAATTAAACTATTAACCATATTAAAAACACACACTCTAAAAAAAGACTTTTAGAAATTAAACAATATAGTTCAAAATGATCCAGTTCTTGCACCCCTTTTTCTTAAAAGCCATCAACTCTAAAAGTGTATCTGGATACAAATGTCTTTGCCTGGTGAGGGAAGGACAGCAAGGAGAAGACCATTTTAGCCTCCCTAGAGAGGGACTTCCAAAGTCTAGGAGCATCCGCTGAGAAGACCCTCTCTCACACCCCCTCAACCTTAGCTGTAAAAGTTGTGGGACTGAGAGTGCAGTCTCTCCTATGGACATCATGAAGGTTAATTATCCATGCTTTGATGGCAACATGTTTCTGCTAAGCATACTCAGCTGCCTAAGCCTCTCCTCATAAGGACTCATGGTTTCCAGGCCTTCTCCCATTTTGGTTGCCCTCCTCTGGACACGTTCTATCTTGTCAATACTCTTCCTGAATTATAGTGTCCAGAACTAGGCATAGGATTCCAGATGTGGTCTGACCAAAGCAGAATAGAGTGGTGACACTATACTCCTATTGATGCAGTCAAGAATCACATTGGCTTTTTTAGCTGACGGGTCACACTGTTGACCTCCTTCTTCTCCACACAGTTATTTGCACTGAAAGCTCTCCAAACATGGCAGCCCACAAGGAAAAGGTGCTGGATATCATTGCTCTCCTACAATCTCAGCCAGACATCACTGCAAAATTCAGAGTCCAGGTTGTCTGAAAGATCATATTCTCCCACATGAGCCTGCTCAGGGTTTCAAGAAGAACATCAAGAGAGGCTCTTCTGTCTATCCCCCCACCCTCAGGATGCATCTGGTGGGAACACGGGAGTGGGTCTTCTTGGTGTCTGCTCCCAGGCTCTGGAACACCGTTCCTCAAATGCTTAGCCTGTTCCTCCTCCAAATGTGCTGCATTCTCTGTATTTGTTATTTTTCAGTTGGTTACGTTCTTAAATCGCTTTTAATTCTAGTGCCAGTTTAACTATAATTTAACTTTTGTGTCTTGTTAGTGTTGTGAATTTTTCTAACTATGTCTGTTTTAGCTTTTGAAATGAGTCACAGGATAGGGAAAAGGTAGAGAATGAACGAATGAATGATTAAAAAAAAAAAGAATATTGACTGGTGCCAACATTTCTTTCTTTCCAGCTCCAAGCCCAAACATGGCTTTTGGGATCAATTTATTTTAAAATGTGTATGTATAATTTTAAATCATTGTAGCTTTAACAGTTGTTTTTAAAAATTGCCCTGCACGGCAGAGGGTTGGACTAGATGTCCCTCGTTAACCTTTCCAGTTCTAAGATTGTATGATTCTAACTGTTGCCTTGTTTAGCATGTTTTTAATCTTACTAAAATTACTTAGGGTTTTAATCTGGAAGTGGTTTAAAATACGTGTACTCTAGGCTGCTCTGATATCCCCCAATAAAGGCTGACATATAAATACTTTAATGAATAAATAAATGCTGCAGCTTAGCCCAGGTGGAAGGGAGATGGGCTGCCTTCTCCCCTGGGAAAGGTGGCTGGACAGGAAGGAAGGGAGTCTGCGCTTCCATTGCAGATTTCACGGAGAAGGCAAGGTCCTGTTGCTAAGAGCCTCTGCCCTCCGCTGCCAAGGCCTCTGCCCATATGCTTTGTGATTACAGAAGCGTTTCTATGGCACGTCTCTTTCCCGGGCAGAGAACCCAAGAGCAGGGGACAGTTGGGAGCAGAATCTGTCATTCAATCTGTCAGCTTGATTAAAATGGGAGAAAGCAGATTGCGTTGTGCAGTACAGGACTTTGCTTCTGGAAGAAAGCTGCTCCCGCTCCCCCGGAAAATCTTCCCGTACACCTCTGTCTCTAAAAACCGGGTGTCTGCTCCTAGAACAACACAAATTACAGGCATTTGCATTTATCCAGTTATTATGCATCGCTGCTCTAATTTTGGAAGGAGGGCGGTTGCTTTCATTTAAAAAGTATATACTTAATGAAAGGCTACAGAGGAAAGCATGGAGACGAGAATTACGTTATTAATGTTATTTTAATCATTTAGATCCCATCTTTTCCCCCCTGGAACTAGGACTCAAGACACAAGAAAGAGGCATTAGCATGCTTCAGGGAACCTTGGGGTTTGAAGAAAAACAGCAAAGGTTTTGAGGAAAAGGGGGGAAATTCCTTGCTGTTATGTGCCTTCACATCAACTCTAACTTAAAGGCATCCTATAATAGCACTCTCTTGATCAGATTTCTTCACAGGAGGTTTGTTCTGGCCTTCCTCTGAGGCCGAATGTGACATACCCAAGGTCACCTACTGAGTTTCCATAGCTCAGCAAGGGACCCAAACCCTGTTCTCCTTGAATCCCAGTTCAACATCCAAGCTACTACACTGTGCTAATGCACTTGCTTTAAAACCTGTGAAATAAGATTTTTATAAGATGTTCCTATCTACATTCTAACGGCTACATTTGCCATAGCTGCAGCTTCTGCGCCATCTTCAAGGGCAGCCCCGCACAGAACACACTGCAGTAGCCTAACTGGGAAGTTTAATTCTGCTAGTTTAAATTCTGTTTTATCCGCTTTCTCAGAATTTCTCATAGCATTATCATCTGGTTATAGTGTTAATCTACTTATTACAGGTCAAGCACCTCTTATCCAAAATGCTTGGGCCAGAAGTGTTCTATATCTTTTCAGATTTTGAAATACAGTTCCTATTATTTTTTTTATTAAAATTGCATATAAGCTAAAATTCATATACATCATGTGTTGTTTACAATATTACATATTGTACACCATTCTTACATAACTTTACTATTATTATTAATATTTTCTGTACAATATTAAATAATTACTTCCTTAATATATATTGTTCAATCAACCCCTCCTCCCCCTCCTCTCTATCCTGACCCCCCCCATATTAACAATACATTATATATTGGCAATGCATTTTTGCCATCAATTCATCCTTCCCCTTCGTTCTCTCTCTGTATCCCTTCCCCCTCCTCCCTCTAGCCTTCCTTTCCTTTCTACGCATTTTCCCCCTCCAATCTCTTTTTTGTTTCTTATTCTAAACCTCCTTAGTGTGAAAACTTTTTTTGTTATTGTAATCTACCTTAATTTTTCCTACTCCATCTATATTTCCGCCTTAATATAAGAGTTACCCTTTTCAATCCTTTATTCGATTCTACACTTCCATCTTACTTCTCTTTCACCCATCTAATAATTTCATTCCACTGCTTTTTGAATTGTTGATTTGAGTTACCTTTCAGAATGTTGGACAGTTTTTCCATTTCGATAATATCCATCACTTTAATCTTCTATTCTTTGTGGGGGGGCTAAATTCCTTCTTTCCAGTGCTTTGCATAATTCAATCTTGCTGCTGTTATTAAATTTAATAATATTTTCCTTTTTGTCCTCATCTGGGTGTTCCTCATGATTATATTTAATAAATATGTTTCTGGAGTCATCCCAAATTTAATATCAAGCATCTTAGTGATACTATCGTGAATCTTTTTCCAATATTTTTTTGCTATGGGGCATAACCACCATGTATGAAAATAAGTTCCTGTTGCTTTTCCACATTTCCAACATTGACCATTCCCTTTTTGCGTTATCTTCATTAATTTTAAAAAATTTAAAAAAAATTTTTTTAAAAATTAAAATTAATGAAATACGGTTTCTTTTTTTGGAATAGCCTCATCTCTCATTCATTCACTACTTGTGTTGGGTGTGAGCGGAGAAGCTGGAGAGAGACTGAGGATCTGTGAAATGGTGGGAATCTAACTGTAGTATCCGGTACGAATCCAGTTCCTGCCATTTCATAGATCCTCAGCCTTTCTCTGTTTGCTGCCAGCCAGCCACTTCCACCTTTGAGATGACAGCTATGGCACTCCTGCTCATTCATGTCTCAGACCCTCAGTCTCTCTCTTTTGCCACCAGCCACCCGCTTCTGCCTTTGAGGCACAGCTGCAATGCTCTTCAAATCTCAGGGACAAATCTCTCCCAGTCTCTCTCTCTCATCTCACACCCAACACAAGGCAGAAGCATGCAGATTGTGACAAAAAGAGAGAGACTGAGGATCTGAGAGAGGAACAAGCAGGAGCACTGCAGCCGCTGCCTTGAAGGCAGAAATGGGTGGCTGGCAGCAAAAAGTTTTGAGTTCTGGAGGTTTTCAGATTTTGGATTTCCAGATAAGAGAGGCTAAACCTGCTTTTCCTTTTGGATTTGAGTACTTCCTTTAGATGTCCACATTTTAGGGCAGATTTTGCCAGCTTGCATTCCACATAAAAACATATAATCACACAGTGACAGAAAACAGTAAGTCCTTTCAGAAGACATGATGCCCCTCAAACCAAAGATGGGCCACAGAGCTATTATTTGTTTGCTCAATTTATATCCCGCCCTTCCCCAAACAAGGAAGAAAATTATTTTAAAAAATAATTTAAAATACATACCAATAAAAATAAAAATGCAACAGACACAGCCCACTAAAAGTCTTTTGGCATGACTCATTTGTCATCAAATTCCTGTTTAAATAAAAAAAAATGTTCAATGTAACGTCCACTTGCCAGTGGAAGGACAGCAGAGAGAGGGCAGCTTACCCTTCCATGGGAGGGAATTCCACAGCCTGGGACCAGCCACTGAGAAGACCCTCTCACGTGCCCTCACCAGATTGGCCTGTGAGGACAGTGGGCCACGTAATTCACAGCAAGAATAGACAACTGCAATGACGGTTGATCTTCTATGTTGGAATCATGGACTGCTAAAAAAAATTCTTCAAAATAATTGGAAGTCTACTTTTACTTCTGGTTTTGAAAAAGAAAACAGTGGAATTGTTTTATGTCAAACAGTAAGGGGAAGCTGAAACCTATTTAAAAGAAGAATTGCTGCTTCTAGAAGCTCCCAGGAGAAGCAATTCTCTCTCAATCTCTCTCTCTCTTTCTCTTTTTGGACACAAAAAAAAAACACCCTCTACGGATTCTGGAGGGTTTGAAGGGCCACATTCTGCTCACCTTGTTATGAAAGATTTGAGGAGAGGGCCTTACAAAATCTGGACGAGTGTTCTATGAATTAAGTGGATGGTCATTGTTTTATTTAAGATGAAGCTGTAAAGAGCCCTTACGATGCACCATTGTTCTAACCAGCGCAAACAAGGCATAGCAGTGTGTTTATGTTCTGCAATATAAGTTCCTGCCCTGAGGCGCTTCCAGTCTAGACTGCAGCAGCAACAGAAGCAAGAAAGAGAGGATGGTGTTCAAGGGCAACTGAAAGACTTTTGCAAACAGACCTCATTCCATTGTTTAAGCTTCATTTTCATGGTGGATTTCCTTCACCATCTCCCACCTTGGCCCCTTGGGGTCTGTGGCAAGACGAAAATCAAATAAGCCAAACTCAGCACCACATCCAGAATGCACCCAAGCTGGTGCGCAAGGGCTCACAGCACCCCACCAACTCCGCATATAGCAGTCCTGAGCGCTTCCAAGCAAAGACATGTTTTCCTCTTCAGTCATTCACGTGCCAATGGATTCAAAGGCAAGAAAGCTCTTTCAACCCAGCAGAAGTTGGCCTGCGGTGCCAATTCTGGCATTTGTTGTTCTCAGATCCATGTGCCTGCCTCGGCCGAGAATACACAGTGATCCCTCCAGTCTCCTGACAAGCCTGACAAGCTGAACGGCGATTTTGTTTTCCCTGGAAACCTCACGCCTCTATTTCAAGCCCGGTAGGCCATCGCGAACTCTACAATTTAGCCCCACCCTTTGCATCTGAAGGTGGGCTGCGCAATTACCTTAACAATGCGCACGCTTTGTCAGTGGCCCCACACTGCTAGCCAAATGATACGTCTTGGGGCTTTTCATCCCCTCCCCAATTCTATAAGCTCGAAAAAGAAAGAAAGCAGCCGTACCCGAACATCCATTTGCTCATCCGGTGCAGGGGGGGGGAAGCAACACCCAGGGAACCGGAACACACAATCTGTACACCTGGAGTGTTGCTATTCAAGGTATCCAGCTTCCTCCCCGTGAGTGCTGATCACAGCAGCTTTCATTCAGCAACTCTGCTGGGGATTTAAAGGGCTGTGTATCCTTGGCCAGGCAGCAGAGCCCGTAGCCAACTTTGCCAGCTAGAACAGATGTCAGTGCAAGGAATCAGTGGGGGAACCGGCATATTCCCTGCATTTCACCAAGGGCAAATGTTTCACAATTCTCCTAGCACAAAGATTTCTGCATTCTCTCTTTGTGGACATAGGTGAACGCATAAGGCCTGGAATCTTGTAGGAGATCTACCGTGTCTTACATGTAAGTAAGTTTCCCTACAGAAGCAGCTGGACATTTTTGACCAATGCAGAAACAACCACACGCAGTTTAAGGCTGCAGAAGTGGAGCTGTGCACATGCTACTGTCACACATTGATGCACAACAGCAGCTTTGGTCATGGGTGCAGACACTGCACATGCAGGTGCTCACTGTTTGCACATCTGGTTTCACAATATCGCAATTCACAATTGCACAGTCATTGCTCGGTTCCATGAGTGCAAAGTTAGTACCCCATCCCTTTAGTGTCTGGTCTTGGCTAAGGTATATGTGACAGATAGGCTAGTAAAAAATAGAAGACTGGCAACTTGTGGTTCTATTCCAGTTTCCCTCGTACCAGCTCTAGATTTTCAAAGTGAAGTGGATGTAAAGGGTTACTGAGGAAGACCTCTAAAGCAATTCAAAACATGAATACACTATAGAAACACTAGAGCAAAAGATCAACACCACAGACTGTGACTGCTATGTGAAGTCTCTCATGAGAGAGGAGGAGACTGGGGTGGAAAGGTAGATTTCCACAAAGGCAAGAAGTTAAAACAACTGATTGAGAAGTGACTGTTTGATAGCTGCCTAAATTCATGACAATATGGCAAGCTGCCTGCAGCAGCCATTTGGGCCTGCTTACAAGCCATTAGCTGCAAAACTTATCATCATCAGGCAATAAAAGCCAGCTATATGCAATGATAGAACTAATGCAGTGCTACTATAAAGCCTCCCTGTATTAATGGCTACCTTTTAAAACAATTCTCCTTCGAATGCAATCTGACTAGCCACACTGTATGCACTTCACTTTGACAGGAGATTCTCAAATATCAGATGCTTGATGGATAGCAGATTTTAATTGTTTTTAAATTTTATTGCGAAGTATTTTTACTTGACTGTCTCTGGAAGCCACCCTGGGTCCTACTTTGGGAGAAAGGTGGTGTACAAATGAAACAAATAAATAAAGATAACTAAATAAGAGGTGCCCTGCCTTCTCTTGAACCTGTTCGCGTTTCCTGAAATATCTCTGAGGCCTGAGACGCGTGCAGCAGCTCCTTGCTTTTGACCAAGAGCAGTCCATTAAAAACAAAACAATACAAAACTGGAGAAGAATTGACAACAATAGCGTGCCATCTTGGATGAGAAAAGTATGGGAGACCGTGCAATATGAAAAACTGACATACAACGTGGCATTTATTAGAAGAGAAAGAACTATGGGCATGTTCATAGCACAGAGGTTCATATTTACCAATTATATAAATTACAGATTTAGATGCAATTAATCCACTGAGGGTTCAGCGGAGGTTTAGGAAAGGCACCTTATAAGATTTTGAAGGACTGAGTTGGAGAACGATTTGTCAGTGAACTCTGAGAAAACAGTGAAATGAATTCTGACGAATTACAGATTGTAAATGAACAGGACTTCAACATTTTGCAGTGCACTGCCTTGTATTTATTGAGTTGGAAAGCAATGAATCAATGAAGCCCAGACAAGATCAAGAGCACCCATATTTCCTTGCTGCCCCTAAGTTCTCCCCAGAAAGGCTCTCTCACTTCTTCCTCCAAAACCCATCTACGTAGGTGATTCTGAAACAGCGCTCTAGGCATAAAGGGAAGCCAGAGAGAAGGAGCAAAGAGCAGGAGGTTCAGCACAGATAAGAAAGCCTTGAAAGCATTTCAAGCGGGAGGGGAAATGCTTATTGTTAATCTGTTGCAGAAAAACGACGACAAAAACAATATCTTGTGGCCTGTTAGAGACTTTGAACTTAACGTTTGTAGAAACCTTCATAGAAAGCAACCCACTTCATCATGCATCTGACAAACTGGGTGGCTGAGGCACAGAATGAGAAAACTGTAGTATAGTGGAAGAATAAAGTGGGTCAGTCTAGATGACCTCTAGGTGTGAGGAAAAGCAGTTAATTTTATCTGCAATTGAAGTTCCTCTGTGTTTGAAAGGAATACAATAGAACTCTGTAAGGTAGAATGTTAGGGAGGATGGAATGTGCCTCGCTATGCTTCCTTTACTTTGCAACATTTGTAAGATTACGCTAGAGAATGGTGGGAACCTTTGTACACATCAGTTTCCTTTCTTGAACATGTGATGACTGTACTGGAAAATGTATAAATCACTGTGAATATGAAGAGGCGGGGCTCAGACTTTTGGGGATGATCCCACTGAGAAAAATAAACGATTTTCTTTAATCCGTGGGTCTCTATCTCTGTTCTGCAACAGTAGAACTGGAAGGAACCATAAGAGGTATCTAGTTCAATACCCTGCCATGCAGAAATAGGCGGCACTCAAGGGAGATGGCCATTCAACCTCTGTTCAAAGCAGGGTGGACACAGTGCTGCATGTAGCTCTGCCCAAGGCCGTTTTTGTAGTTCCCAGTATCCGCCAGAGGGGAAAAAAATTAGAAGGAATTTTTTAAAATCCAGAATGCCCTCAAATGCACTCTAGGGGGTGTGGAGGTTATTCCCACCACGTTTGGAGGCCCTATGGTCCCCCACAGAGATTAAAAAAAAATTGCAAAAGAATATGCTGCCTCCATGGAGTGTGGTGGAGTCTCCTCCTTCTTCGGAGGTTTTTAAGCAGAAGACGGATGGTCAACTGTCAGGAGAGCTTTGAGGGGTGTTCCTTCATAGCAGGGGGTTGGACTCGATGGCCCTGGGGGTCTCTTCCAACTCTAGGATTCTATGATTTCCCCCCAAAATTGCTTTGCCTTGAAAAGTCCCAAAATGTCCACTAGGAGTCGAGGGGTGCATTTCCACCATATTTTGCAACCTCCCTGGGACAATTTAGGCCCAGGAAAGGGCCTTCCCTGTTTTCAAAACAGGAAGTGAACACCAAATGATGTCTGCGCTTTTCCTGTTGTTAGAAAGAACTCTCCTGGGACTAAAACGGCCCAGGAACACCTCGAAATATGATTAAAATGATCCCATATCCTCTAGAAGGAGTTTGGGGCAAAACTATTTACTTACTTACTTATTTTGCAGGAGCAGGTCTGGTGGAGAGGTTCAGCCCTCTGAGATCTTCCTGGGATGCTAATGCAGCCTCCTAGCCTTCCACAGTTGGCTACTCCTAGTTTAAAGATTTCCGGTGAAGAAGAGCCAACATCCCACTTCACACTTATTGTCAATCAAAAAGTTCCTCCTATCCTTTACTCAAAATCTCCTTGCAATTTGAATCTACAAGTTTGGAGGAAATGGTAGCACTGCATCACAACACAGTTAACTCATGCTTAGTTGTTGATCTCCTCAGATTTCTAGAAACATATATACTAGAAAAACCTCTTATATTGCATTTGTGTCTTTTGAAATTCATTACTAGTTTTGGCCCAGTTATCCAATCTCAGGGGGTCATCTTGAATCCTGATTCTGAGTTGTTAGCCCTCCCAGTTTGGTTTCATCTGCAAATTTGAGGAGTTTACCCTCTGTTCCTTCCTACATGTCATTCATGAAGACATTAATCAACACAGACCCAGAACAAAACCCCGTGGCACCCCAATTGTGCCTTCTCTCTTGCGTGATAAGGTGCCTCTGCTGGATCCTCTTTGGGTTTCATCAACCAGTTACAAATCCAACTGACAACAGCAATGTCTAGTCCTCATTTTACCAGATTGTTTGCTGGAATATCACGGAAGACCTTGCCAAAAACCTTGCTTATAACAAGGTACACTACATCTACAGCGTTCCCCTGATTCACCAAGCTTGTCTTTTTATTGTTCTTTTTTTAGAAGACACTGAGGGGGAGGACTAGTCTGGCATAACATCCTTTTGAAAAATCCATGCTAGCTCAACCAATGACAACATTTTCTGAGCATTCTTTGGGGTTCCAAGTTCTGCTCTTTAAAAATTCTGTTTTCTTTCTGTTCTTGGAAGAGTACACCAGAAGAGCAAAGACTGGGGAGGGGAAAGAGTGTTGAGAGGGTTTAGAATTAAAAAACAGGAACTTGTACAGCACATTGAATGAGAAGCTAGCATGGCAAGAGAGAGAATTTTGCACGTTTTGAATCACAAGGGATGTTGATGGCAGAATGCTGGGTGGAGGCATATTTTATATGTGCAAAGAACTGACCAAAATGGGCTCCAGAGAGCAAACAGGGCAGAACAGCTCCTTCCGCAGGAGGCTGCCGAAGCCTCAATATGGTTTGACAGCTGTAGGCTGTGATCCTCCTTGCAGAGATTCTTCTCAAGCAGCTCCACTCTGCCGCAGCCCCATAAACACACAGGATTCAGGCTTGGCCGTTTGTTTTTTTTCTCAAGCAATATGAGGCTTAGAGAGCTGCAAGAAGTCTCAGCTCACCAAAAGGCCTTTAAATTCCACCGATTAAATACCTAAAGAAAAACAAACTGTCTCTTCAATGACATGGCCTAATGCATTTTTAATGCTCAGTTCTACACTTCTCAGATGTTTGGCAAGTCTCCCCACCCTCCCTGCCCAAAATGTTTTGCCCAAACGCTAATATTAAACCCAAAGAACAGAGTGAAAGGAAAGTAAAAACAGAATAGTCTTAAGCATGTAACTCTACCACAGGGTAACATTAACTGAAAATAAGCATCTATTTACACATTCTTATAATCCTTCTTAAAATGTTGTAAGGTAAGGCATTTCAAGTTATCTGATGTCAGGGACCAGCAATTCTGCCCCCCCCACCATATGCCACGGACCTGTACTGTTACTACGGTTATGATATGTCTGGTGAGAGCACTAGATATCTCTTGATATCAAATAATTTGGCCTTTACCTGACCTTTCTCTGCTACCCTACTCCACGTGTTTGCAGAGGTCCACTGGACAAGCACGTATTAGGCACGGCCATTAATGGCTGAAATTTCCAAACCTCATTTAGGCAGGCAACTTAAGCCTCTCCGATGCTTCAGGGAACACCTTCTTGCAAACTGGCCTTGCTCAGTGCGAATCTACACAAAGACGCACGGCCAAGGGCTGAGCCATTCCTTTATTTTGGGCCATTTGCATACTGCCCACACTATTATCATCAAGTGCTAAGCTCATCATGTAAAACCTGACCTTTTCCAGCGCCTCTGTCCAGCTACAAATTTCCTTTGTTCTCATAGAATCATAGAATCATAGAAATGTAGACTTGGAAGAGACCACAGGGACCATCCAGTCCAACCCCCTGCCATGCAGGAACACCCTCAAAGCACTCCCCACAGATGGCCATCCAGCCTCTGCTTAAAAACCTCCAAGGAAGGAGACTCCACTGCACTCTGAGGCAGCAGATTCCACTGCCGGACAGCCCTGACTGTCAGGAAGTTCTTCCTGAGGTTCAGGTGGAATCTCCTTTCCTGCAGCTTGAATCCATTGCTCCTTGTCCTGGTCTCTGGAGTAGCAGAAAACAAGCCCTCTCCATCCTATACGTGGTATCCCTTCAAATATTTAAACATGGCTCTCATGTCCCCTCTCAACCTTCTCTTCTGCAGACTAAACATACCCAGCTCTCTAAGTCTATCCTCATAGGGCTTCATGGCTTCCAGGCCTCTCACCATTTTGGTCACCCTCCTCTGGACTTGCTCCAGCTTGACCATGTCCTCCTTGAACTGGGGTGTCCAGAACTGGACACAGTATTCAAGATGAGGTCTAACCAAAGCAGAGTAGAGTGGTACCAGTACCTCCCTCGATCTAGACACCATACTCCTATTGATGCAGCCGAGAGTTGCATTGGCTTTCTTGGCTGCCGCATCACACTGCTGACTCATGTTCAGTTTCTGGTCTATGAAGACTCCTAGATCCCTTTCACATGTCCTGCTATCCAGTCACGTGTCCCCCATCCTATATTTCTGTATTACATTTTTTCTACCTAAGTGTAGGACCTTCCACTTCTCTCTGTTGAATTTCATTTTGTTAGCCTTGGCCCAGCTCTCCAATCTATCCAGGTCATTTTGAATTTTGATCCTGTCCTCTGGCGTAGTAGCAACCCCTCCCAATTTGGTGTCATCTGCAAATTTGATGAGCATGCCCTCTATTCCTTCATCCAAGTCGTTGATAAAAATATTGAATATTCTCATCGAGCATGGCATGACCTGTGGGTAAAATCCACCCTATAAAAGGTCCCAATTTTCTAGTCCTCCTCGGATCACCCTGGACTTCCATCCAGCCTTGCTGCCGCTCGGTCCAGTGGAGTTTTCCCCACAGTTCCCAATAACTGAGTCTGCCTCCCTTCTTGGAACACTTTGGACTACTTTGGACTTCCATCCCGCCTTGCTGTCGGTTTGTCCAGTGAGCTCCCCTTAGCAAACCGCACTGAGTTTCTTCCCCTGCAACTTCCTCTTCTCTCCAGGACAACGAGATCAGGTGTCGTATTACCCATTCCCCTGAAAACTCTCCATTTCTGTTTCTTGGTTAGCTGTGTGCATGTGTTGTCTTATTTGTTGTTTGTCCTTCAATAAAGCTATCATTTTTGTTACTTTTAAACGTGTCTGGCTACGCTCTCTGACCTGACGCTGTAGACATAGGGTAAAAGATCCTAGCTAAAGTTACCCTGCCTCTCGTTAGCTTAAGAGAGTGCTCAAGTTAATTTATAGAATCATAGAATCATAGAAATGTAGAGTTGGAAGAGACCCCAGGGGCCATCCAGTCCAACCCCCTGCCATGCAGGAACACCCTCAAAGCACTCCCGACAGATGACCATCCAGCCTCTGCTTAAAAACCTCCAAGGAAGGAGACTCCACCACACTCCGAGGCAGCAGATTCCACTGCCGGACAGCCCTGACTGTCAGGAAGTTCTTCCTGAGGTTCAGGTGGAATCTCCTTTCCTGCAGCTTGAATCCATTGCTCCTTGTCCTGGTCTCTGGAGCAGCAGAAAACAAGCCCTCTCCTTCCTCTACGTGACATCCCTTCCAATATTTAAACATGGCTCTCGTGTCCCCTCTTAACCTTCTCTTCTGCAGACTAAACATACCCAGCTCTCTAAGTCTATCCTCATAGGGCATGGCTTCCAGGCCTCTCACCATTTTGGTCGCCCTCCTCTGGACAAGATTTCCCCATCTTGTGTTGTTGTTTGGTTATTTGGGCGCCCCTCCTGGGACCCCCAACATACAGGGCAACAGTACCATATTTCCATCCACTGACTACACAGTTTCCTTCTTTCCTGGAAACTCTCCAGATACCAACAGCCAATGGCTCAGAGAGAGGCACTGGTCCATGGACCACTACTTCAAATAGTACTGTGGTAAGGTGAGTCAGTACTTCACTTGTATCTTTACTCCAGAGGTAAAGGAACTGAGGCTAAGAGAAAGTGCTGCTTATCAAAACTAAAATTAAGTGAGCCCAGGATGGAAGCAAGATTCCAACTGTGGACTATCTCATTGCTGTCTCAGCCCTATGCATGTTCATTTAGAAATGAGTCTTATGAATTTCAAGAGGTGTGCACAGGGCCACAGCCTTAGCCACTCCTTCACATCATTGTCCCCCAACAAAGCAAAATGCACGGGCAGATACAAAGCATATAGAGACCACAGTCCTTATTTTGCTTGGAGACCTCTACATCTATAGCCTGAATCTTCAGGCAGCCACCAGACTCCGTCTTAAGACAGAGTACCCTAGTTCAGAAAAACAGCCAGTGTGGCCTGTACCTGTGCCATATAAAAGCTCACAGAAATAGAAGATACCCATTTGTACACTGTATTTCCACGGGAAATTCCAAAGTGTGCAAGAATAACACCCATCCTTTGGGTACACAGCACTAGATTGCTGTAAGAAGCAGCTCTAGATCAAAGCTTGGAAAAATGACTTTTTTTTTTTTTTTTTGGACTACAACTCCCACTGGCCATGCCAGCTGGGGAATTTGGGGGTGGGATGGTTGCCTCTTAATTCCTTTGATCATGGGCTTTATCAGAAGAATTTGCTGAAGACTAAATGGTAGAATTCCAGCATGACCAATGGGGTCGTACTTATGATTTTGGAAGATATGCTGGTAAAGCAACACCACCACCACTCCACAAATTCCTAAACATACAAATCTTGTGGGAAGATTTAGACCATGTATTGCACTCAACCATAAATCTTTCCAAAAGCCGACAGAACATACTGTGTTGGTATCGCATAACCTGCAACTGGTAAAATACACCCATAGGGTTTCCACTGGATTTAGGCTCATAAACTCTGTTGACACTGTTGTGTCTCAGAAATCAAAATCCCTCAACCACTTTAAAACAAATCATACAAGCTCCAACAAGGCCGTTACTACCAGCCTGCCATCTTCCCTTAATTGTGAGAGCATTTGCTTAACCACACAGCGCTAATTCCAACCACTCTGTGCTCTCCAGAGCATTGCAATCCATGCTGGAAATTTAAACATGATGGAAATTAATGGGCTACGTTTTCTAGATCCCAAACCCCGGGGAGAAGTTGGACAGACCATTAAGCAAGCCTTGCAATGGCTGGGATTATTGATTGAGCTTGAAAGGGCCTTTGCAGCCCAGAGTGAGATTAGTTAGTGGTTACCTCGCATCTTCCATCTCAAAGCTCAGATAAGCTTTACATAATGGGGGGGAAATCCTAACAGGTAAGAGAGATAGGGCCAGTGGAAACTAAAATACTTGAAGGTCACAGAGCAGACAGCACCAAGCACTTTATCCTGCAGCCACCTCCACCATAAACACAAGCTAGGACAATGCTGCAGTGTCTCTTCTAGTAATGCTTTGGAGAGCATGGGGGAAAAGACAATGCTGTCTTCATCCTCACATGCCTGAGAAACCCTGACCAGTTCCAAGCCTGGCCCAAGGTTTGGCCTCTAGATATTTACACACAGTTTCAGCTTTATTAAGGCTCTTTGGTCCCAAGGATTGCATCAGTCACCGGCTACATTTGCCTGAAGAGAAGACAAATGGTATCTATATAATTGTTGTGGTTCCTATATGCCTTCAAGTCAATTCTGACTTAGAGTGACCCTAAGGGAAACCTATCATGGACTTCTCTTGGCATACTCTGTTCAGAGGGGGCTTACGTTTGTCTTCCTGGGGCTGAGAGAGTGTGACTTGCCCAAGGTCACCCAGTGGGTTTCCATAGCCCAGCAGGGATTTGAATGCTGGTTTCCCAGTGTCCTAGTACAATGCTCAAACTACTATACCACCTGGTTCTCATCTATACATTAATGACTGAACTAATTCTTGTGGTGAAGAATATTATGAAACCAAAATGGCACCAGATACAAGAAAGAGATTATTACCATGTATGTGGAAACAACAAAGGTCTTTAGGTCTTCATGTTGACTCTGACTTACAGTGACCCTATCACTGGATTTTCTCGGCAAGATTTCTTCAGAGGGGGTTTGCCCTTGCCTTCTTCTGAGGCTGAGAGGGTGTGATCTGTCCAGTGTTCAAACCATAAAAGCCATGCCACTATAGCATGTCAAACCCTCCAGCCTTGCTTTCCTTTCCCTTCCTTCTCTTCCCACACTATGGCACAGATCCAGTATGACACAGGGAAACATAAGAGTTTCACTGCTTGAACATCAAAGAAATCCAACCAGAATCTCTCGTATGATCAGGAAGAAAATTTGTGTGAGCATTTGAAGGAGACGTTTCACAGCTCAACCAGTCCTAAATATAACAGAATCTGTTTAATAGGGCAGAGAGAGCTGATTTACAGGCTTTGACAAGGACTGCTAAATTTACCCAGAATGGTAACATGTACGATTAGCATTATTCTCTTTGAAAGGAACTATCCTTGACCCTGAGACTGTGTGCAATCCAAGCACCCATAAGTCTGCAGTCTGACAAAGCGTTCTGATAACAGTAGTTCTTTCAGCCCTCTTGAACACACAAAAAAAGACAGCTAGACAGATACGCTCTAAGAAGCCACTGACACATTCAGCTCAAAAACAAAACTGCTTAACATGCTGTAAACCTTTCACTTTGCTTCCAAATAATCATTCTCTCCCCACAAGTTCTCATTTCAGATTTATAGCCCAGCCCAGCCCAAAGGGAGAAGATTAAGTTACAGCGCTATGAAGAAGCAAAATCCCAGCACCTAAAAGTCCCTCTGAAACCTGTGCCAGGGATCAGTAATCTCCTTCCACCACTGTAACACAGGTTGAGTATCCCCTATCAGAAAATCCAAAATCCAAAATGCTCCAAAATCTGAAACTTTTGAAAAGCAGAACCCAGTCTTCTTCCTGTAAGGAATTGCGGAAGCTTGCTTGGGACCATGCATTTCATAATTCCCTCCTGTTCCCTACAGGAAGAAGGCAAGAGGAGAAGAACTGACAAAAGAGCAGAGCTTATGTCAAAATAATGCTGTATCATCTCATTATGTATATGCAAACATTCCAAAATCTGGAAAAAAATCCAAAATCTAAAACACTTCTGGTTCCAAGCATTTTAGACAACGGATGCTCAACCTGTGCTAATGATTTCTCATTTCCAACAGACTCCCCATTAACTGGAGGCATGTGCGCTGGAGAGTTTTCTGTTTTCACTTCAGGGGAATGAAGAAAACTGCCCAAAGTCAAGCTGGACCATGGGTACATCTAGGTTAGCGTTGTCTGCAGTAGGAATGGCCAACTGATGAGGGTTGAGGGGGGCTGTGTTGGATTCCAATGGGACCTTGGAGGGACACCCCACACGCTGTGCCTCCATTTTATTTAACTTTTTGAAGGAGACAATCCCTAAATGCTATGAGAGGAGGCAATTTTGGCATTTTGGTGGTGGTGGGGCTCTTCCTGGGTTGTTGGGGAGGGAGGAGTAGGACTGAGGAAGCAGAGGAGCATGGTACCAAAAACCAATAGATTAAACTCATAAGAAATTTCACCTAAATATTAGGAGGAACTTCTTGACTGTAAAAGCTGTCGAGCTGTGGAATAGCCTGCCTCAAATGGTCCATCTTTGGAGATCTGTCAGAGGTTGGATGGGCATCTTCCAGGAGTGTGTTACTTGTGCACTCCTGAATTTCAAGGAGTTGGACTGGATGGCCTTTGTGGTCCCATCCAACACAAGATTCTATGAGGAGATGCCATTTTTTTCAACTGAGAAGTAAACTAGAAGTCAACCACTGCAACTGGGGGAGCTTGCAGTGCCCCAGTGGCCTCAAAATGGTCTTGGGCACTGCCAATAGGCAACACTGTTTCCCATCTGTGATCTATGCTCTAGTGCACTCTTCCCCAATGTGGAGCAATCCAGATGTTTGAAGCAACAATTATCATACCTGACTAGTCATGCTGGCTAGAATTGTACTCCAACATCATCTGGAGGACAGCATGTTAGGGGAAGTGTTGCAAGCAGTGAGTCTCTCCCAGCCTTATCTGAAAACAGCAGAGAACCAAACAAGTCTCTTCTACATGCAAAACATATACTCTGTCTTTCCCTTCCCTCTAAAAAGTTTATTTTTAAACCACTTTGACTGTACAAATTAAAAGACACAACACTGACAGGGAGTCATTATAAGCACACCTTATGTCGTTCTGGTAGAGAGGAACAACAATAGACAGAGACAAGTAACTATGAAACCCCTTGGGGGCTTAAATCTCTCTATATCCTCTTTTTGCATTTGCTATATCCAAAGACAGCCCAGTGTTGATAGGACTATAAAATGAGACAAGATTCACATGCAACCTTTTCCTGCTCATCTAGTGATTCTGTAATGAAGTAATCCTAGGAGCTCATGCATTTTTATTATTGTTATATTTGTTTCTCAGCTTAAGCCGCTTTGGAAAATTCATTTGAAAAGTGGGGCAGAAATAATTCAACTAAGTAATAAAGAAATAAATTTACATGGGAAGGATCACACTCAAAGATGGTTGCCAGGTAGATCTGAAAATCCTATTCCCTCCCAAAGCAAGACTGAAATGTATTTCTGATCTAAGTTTTCAACATCTATGCAGTCAGGCTGTATCTTGTTCATGTTTACTCAGAGGTAAGTCCCACGTCTTTCAATGGGCATTACTTCTAAAGAGCTGTACACAGGATCAAAGGTTTATGGTACAGCCCTACATGTATCTACTCAGAAATAAGTCCTGTAGGGTTCACTGAGGTTTATTCGCAAGGAAGGAAATATGTAGCTGCAACCCCAACCAAATAATTGGTACAAAGGTGATATCCATCATGCTAGGTCATGCCTTCCTTGCTTCTAAGAGAACAGTAAGATGGGGACCTACTTCTTATTTGAGTCTGATTCTAGCATATTTGAGACTAGGGTATTTACACAGCATTGCCCAGTTTAATGTTGGTACCTTTGCTTATGACCCATATGAAATAAGAATGCGAATGATAGCACCTACAATCCTTAAATTATTTTTCACCTGCAGTTCCATGAGAAATAAACCAAAACAAAGAAGGAAATGAAGTTTGCCATTGGGTCCCAAAACTGAACAAAAATAAGATGTCAACCTAAGTATTAATATCAAGTTTGGCCAAAATTAGTTAATAAATGTCCATTCTAAAGCAACAAAATACAAAAATCAGAACTGTATGTTGAGGAAGTATTCAAAGTAGATGCTGAAAATCAGGATCCAGAACCTTATTACATACCTCCTTTTGATCCTATTAAATAAGTGCTTCTCAGGCTATCGGATGTGGGAGAAGCCAGCAACCTTTTTTCTCACATGCTGGAGACCCAGTAGCATCTTTGTGCCCCCACATCAGATCACTCTCCATGGACCAGCAGCTGATGGCACACAGACTGGCACCATGGACCACCACTTTCAGATGCACTGCTTTAGGTAACACACCGGCTCTGGTGACACTGAACAAGAATGTAGGTTTCTATAGCATAGTTTTATCACGGAGCTTCACTTTACATTATTAATCACCTTGAAGGTACTGATGTGTCACCTAGAGAATTGTAGGTTCCATAATAAATTTAAACTTGCCTTCGCCCTTCAGACAGGAAAAAAAAAAAACTGACAAAGGGAAGTTCAGGTCTCTCAGTCCCTTTAATACTGTCACCCAAGGAGAGCACAATCCCTTTTTCAAAAAGGTCCCACATCTACCTCTTTACTCCATAAACCTCCCAAGTTGAATGTGGCTAACATCCAGAGCTTCATTTATCCCAAATGTCATCACTTCCCCTCACTCAATCCTAATCAATCAGGTAGAGCCAAGCCAAAGGGAGGATTGAGAGCAACAGAGTTCCATTTCTCTTGCCAGGGTCCCCCATCATAAATGTGTGTCAGCTTATTTGGGTCACATCGTAAAGCGTCCAGGCAGGCGCTGTGCCACATGCTTGCACACTGTTGCAAAGCACATATTGATCAAAAGTATTAGGATTTTCTAAGAACACAATTAATCAAGGTTACAGCGTTTACTGAGCATGCAACCAACTGACGAAAGAAAGCAGCCCAGCGACATCTGCTCTCAGAGGTGATATTTTCATACTAGCAAAGACCTGCACAATTTGTGAGACTCTGCAGCTGAAGGCAGCTGGTTGGGGGGCGGGGGGAATAAAATATAACTCTCGTCTTTATTCCTTGATTGGTACTGCAAAAATCAAAGACTGAACCATGCCGCTGGCAGGCCACGCAGTACACGGCAAGTAGAGTGTGTTCAACCTGCTCACAGATTGTGAGGCTTGGCCTACATGACCCAGTGGTGTCTTGTTTACTGATGTGAAAACCATAGTTAGCTCATCTTGGCTTACATTCCGCATTGACGACTGTTTGTGCAGCCACTCAAAAAGCACTGAGAATTTTTGAGTGTTTGAAAAACAAAACATGTCAATCAGGGGGTTCTCCGTCCCCACAATTTTAAAACCTGCCCCATTTATTGCAGGATGGTGCTGCTTCAGTCACAACATTTCCAAGTGACAGTGCCTTCTACCTGCAGTCCTCCTGTGTTTCCCCACTGCTTCTTCTGCTTTTTTCCCTCTATCAGGGGGGAAATATTACAGTACTGAGGAAGAAAAGATGTATGATTTGCATGATGAGTTTTTAATATTAGGGGCACAAGTAATCTAAATTCTATCTGAAAGCCCCCTAGTGATGGTGGAGAGGAGGAAAGGGGGCTTTTGGAAATCACCCGCTTTTTCAAGGCACCTGGAAATAGCAGAAAAGGCACAAGATCCCAAGGGAATAAATTATCTGGGATTCCTGAATAAATAGTGTCTTGATTGCTAGCCGCAGCCTGGTAAGTCTGGAAGGAGGGCTAACTAACAAGCAGCCACGCTAAAGGGATGCAACCCCAACTCAAGGCGCAAACTGAGCCTATGTCAGATTTCTTGAAGGCACCCTGCTGAAACCTTGTCCCAGAGTGAAGATTTTCCGAGTAAGAGAAGTCACATTTCAAGCTCCTCCAACTCCAACTTCATCCTCATCTCCGCAGGAAAATCCTGATAATCAGATCCACCAGCCAGCTTATGCAAAACAAGCCAATATTTTATCACTTTTAAGAGGAAGGCAGTGCTCTCCTCTGCAAGATGGGTGGAAATCGTCTAAGTAAAGCCCAAGTCTGCACAGAAGGCCGAATGCTGACAGGTAGCCAGCAAAATGTTCCCAACCCATCCCACTAACCAGCAGGGCAAGAAAACACCTTTTCTAGCATAAATCCTCCTCTCGGCCATTTCAGGTGGTTGCCTGAAGAAGTCCTGATTAGTCTTCTTGTGATCATAGAATCAAAGAATCATAGAAATGTAGAGTTGGAAGAGACCCCAGGGGCCATCCAGTCCAACCCCCTGCCATGCAGGAACACCCTCAAAGCACTCCCGACAGATGACTGTCAAGCCTCTGCTTAAAAACCTCCAAGGAAGGAGACTCCACTACACTTCGAGGCAGCAGATTCCACTGCCGGACAGCCCTGACTGTCAGGAAGTTCTTCCTGAGGTTCAGGTGGAATCTCCTTTCCTGCAGCTTGAATCCATTGCTCCTTGTCCTGGTCTCTGGAGCAGCAGAAAACAAGCACTCTCCTTCCTCTACGTGGCATCCCTTCAAATATTTAAACATGGCTCTCATGTCCCCTCTTAACCTTCTCTTCTGCAGACTAAACATACCCAGCTCTCTAAGTCTATCCCCATAGGGCATGGTTTCCAGGCCTCTCACCATTTTGGTCGCCCTCCTCTGGACTTGCTCCAGCTTGTCAATATCCCTCTTGAATTGGGGTGCCCAGAACTGGACACAGTATTCAAGATGGGGTCTAACCAAGGCAGAGTAGAGTGGTATTGCTTCATTATCCCACCTTTGTCCCAGCCTTGTGACTTCAATAGCTTACAAAGTTAAAACAGGTAAAAAGAAAAATCCACATCTTTCAAGCATATAGAAGTCAAAATATAACAGAATTAGAACAGAACAGAATAATAGGATAAACAGTCAAACTAAAAGCAATTTTTAAAACAAGCCCATAATGAACAACAGAAAATAACACAGACAATACAGCACATTATTAAATACTCCTGGCTTGTGAACAGTTATTTTCCAAAGGCCTGTTAAAACAGAAGGTCTTTGCCTGCCTCTAAGAAAGAAAGAAAAACATAGAGTGCTCCAGTCAATGCTCTCCAGAAGGGAGCATGAGAACCTGGGAGCAGCCACCAAGAAGGCCCTATCCTTTATCCTTATGTGAGGATGGTGGGATGGAGAGATGAACCACCTCTGAAGGTCTTAAGGCATGGGCTGGCTTATATTGGGAGAAAGAAGGCAAAGGCAAGCCTCCTTTGAACAAATCCTAGAAAACCCCATGGCAGGATCATCATAAGCCATCAATGACTTGAAGGCATGTGACAGCATTATGTCCTTCAGATAACTTCAACCCAAGACATACAGAAATTTATAGGTTAGGATGAGTGCCTTGAAATGTATCTGAAAAGAGGCAAGTAAGCAGAGGAGTTGCTGCAACAAGGGAGCTGCCACGTTTATCTACCAGCATGTGGGAAATGGTCTTCTTTCTTGCGGAACAATTGCTGTTGAATTCCCTATAGGTGGAGGGTCAGTTAAGCAAGAAATGCA
Source organism: Ctenosaura bakeri (assembly GCA_948474755.1). Taxonomy (NCBI): domain Eukaryota; kingdom Metazoa; phylum Chordata; class Lepidosauria; order Squamata; family Iguanidae; genus Ctenosaura; species Ctenosaura bakeri. The sequence continues at coordinate 244,506 of CAOLHI010001920.1, forward strand.
GAACATGTGGTCCTTCATATGTTGTTGGACTGCAATTCCCAAATGGCTGCACTAGCAAGGGCTGATGGAAACTGTAGTCCAGTAAAATCCAGAGGACCACATGTTCCCTATCCTCGGCTTATTCAGCCCTATTCAAGAATTCACATTTGGTTTGTGCTTCAGCAGGCAATTTTTATGGATCACCGAATACTTGGAACAATATCTGAACTGCACTTTAATTCTATGTTTGATATAAAAAGGTTTTACTGCATGCAGTTTCATTTCTTTTTTTTTAATGGTATCTCACCCACCATTTGAGTACAACAGGCAGGAAATGTGTTCAATAAAATTATGACACAGATCATGATTTATACTCTCACGTACATCAGTCTACCAGATAAAAATCTATAATATTTGTGGTCAGGAGTAACTTGTAAGGAAGTGATTTCTTCTTGGAATCCACCCCCTGCAAGACACACTGCACTCCAGGGAAGGTGGAACAGTAGTGGGGGCTTCATTTCATATTCCTCGTTAAGACGACACCAGCAGAAGATTAAGCTTCTCATGGTGTGTACCACCCATTAGCAAAAATCATTCAGCAAACAGGATAACATTTTTCATGCACCCCCTTCCCAGGAACAAAACAAACATTAAACATATAAAAATGCACCTGTCAAACAAGCAGAATCACTTCCTAAATTTATACTGAGGAGTCACAGGTACTCTGTCCAATTGCACCAATTCAGTCCTTTCTTTAAATTAATGCGTTATAATATTCTTATGTATTTTAGTTAGTACTTATTTATTGCATTTTACAAGCCTCCTTTCTTCTCAAGGAAGGCTGCTTCTGCAACAATTAAAAACGTCTATAATAAAATTTAAAAACAATTAAAAAGAACCACATAAAAACAACATAAAATCATTTTTAAAACACACAAAATTTAAAAGAATAAACATCCCAATAAAAATAAAAAGCTCTCCTGCTCATATGTTAAATGCCTGCTGGAATAAAAATATTTTTGCCTGACGGGGAAAGGAAAGCAGGGAGGGGGCCAACCTAGCCATCCACAGAAGAGATTTCTAGAGTGTGGGAGCAGCCACTGAGGAAAATGTGTCAAACTCTAAGTAATAAACACAGTGGCCCTCCCATACTCCAACCTCCGCATGCACAAATGTAAGGTCGCATGAAGTATCACATCCCACTATAGTCAGTGGACACAGCAGGTGTGCACACCTTGCATCCACTAACTATAATGGAATGTGCTACTTCACATTTTTTGTTTTATATGGGGGTTCCTGGAACGGTTCCTGGAACGGAACCCCCATATAAACGAGGAGGGGCTTATGAGTTATGAGTTTAAGGTTATGAGTTCGATCCTGCCGGGCTCCAAGGTTGACTCAGCCTTCCATCCTTCCGTAGGTCGGTAAAATGAGTACCCAGCTTGTTGGGGGCATGTATAGAAAAATGTATCGAAATACATGCTATTTCTAAGTTGTTCGCCGCCTCGATCCATATGGAGAGGCGGGATACAAATAAATAAATAAATAAATAAATAAATAGGGGGGCACATTGTAGGGTCAAAGAGCTAGATTAGTGGCAAAGCTTGGAAAAGCCCAACTAAGGATCTTTTCTGCAACCTTAATTCTGACATACTTCGCAACACAGGAAAAATTTAAATCATGTTACTGACATAGCAGGTCTACCTTGGCTCTAAAAATTCTACACGATGTGTCTAGAGCTTTAGGGGAACTCTTCTGAGCTTGTCCAGTACAATCAACATCACCTCCAGCCTCAAATGACATCTTTGTACAGCACCTGCTGCGCTAGACACCTCGGATCAAAGCAGATTCAGTGCACGGCACCCAGACAGCAACCTTGCTAGACTACTTTGATTCTTCTTACTATCATCTCTATCCAATTTCTCTCCATAGTTGCGAAAGCTGGACAATGAGGAAAGCTGACAGGAAGAAAATCTATGCATTTGAAACGTGAAGCTGGAGAATAGTTCTGCAGATACCATGGATTGCTAAAAAGACAAACGAATGAATCCTGGAGCAAATCAAGCCTGAACCCTCCCTAGAAGCCAGAATGACTAAACTGAGGTTGTCGTTCTTTGGGTGTATCATGAGATGACATGACTCACTGGAAGAGGAATGATATTTCTTGGTAAGATGGAAGTAATAGGAAAAGAGTGAGATTGCACTACGAGTAGATGGATTCAATCAAGGAAGCCATGATTGCCCTGAGTTCGCAAGACCTGGGAATGGCAATGGATGACCAGTGACCCTGAAGGCCGCTCTTTCATAGAACTGACATTAGTTGAAGCTGACTTGAAGGCAAAGAACACCCACAAAAAACATAAATCTGTACTGACCCAAGTCTACAGAACCTTCCATGATCCTAAGAAGGGAAGGGAGACCGTTTTCTTTTTTCAAAAAAAGGCATTTATTAAGGATAATAATGAGATGTGGCTGTTAGGGGATGCATTGGCTAGTGTCTGTCACATCACTGGTGGTCAAAAGGTTTACTTGGATTTTTTCCCCCTATTCTTATGTCTATAAAGGCTGAGCAATCTTATGCCTCCCACTGAAACCTGAGACTGCTGATGCAGTATTGCTAAAATATTTCAAAATGTAAGCAGCATTTCAACCTTTTCAGGTACTATCATGCTACTCTAAACACGCCTGATCTTTAAAGACAACCATGTTAGTCTGTTTCAGAATAAAGAGATATTAAGGAATTCTGTAGCACCTTTGTGGCTAACTGGAAAGAATAAATCTCAAGCATAAGCCTTTGTGGACTCAAGTTTCATCCAACAATGTGGACTGGAGTCCATGCAAGCTTATGCTAGGAATACCCCAATTCAAGAAGGATATTGACAAGCTGGAGCAAGTCCAGAGGAGGGCGACCAAAATGGTGAGAGGCCTGGAAGCCATGAAGCCCTATGAGGACAGACTTAGAGAGCTGGGTATGTTTAGTCTGCAGAAGAGAAGGTTAAGAGGGGACATGATAGCCATGTTTAAATATTTGAAGGGATGTCACGTAGAGGAGGGAGAGGGCTTGTTTTCTGCTGCTCCAGAGACCAGGACAAGGAGCCATGGATTCAAGCTGCAGGAAAGGAGATTCCACCTGAACCTCAGGAAGAACTTCTTGACAGTCAGGGCTGTCTGGCAGTGGAATCTGCTGCCTCGGAGTGTGGTGGAGTCTCCTTCCTTGGAGGTTTTTAAGCAGAGGCTGGATGGCCATCTGTCGGAGTGCTTTGAGGGTGTTCCTGCATGGCAGGGGGTTGGACTGGATGGCCCCTGTGGTCTCTTCCAACTCTACATTTCTATGATTCTATGATTTCTTTTTCTTAGTTAGATCTCAAAGGTGCTATAGGATTCCTTTATCTCTTTTCACACTTGATCTTGCCTGATTTCAGAAGCTAAACAGGGTTGGGCCTGGTTAGTACTTTGATGGGAAACCAGAGATCTCCAGGTAGGAAAGTGACCCTGAAACCCTAGAAAGCCACGGCTGCCGGTCAGAGTTGGTAAGACTGGGCTGGATGGACCAACAACCTGATTCACCAAGAGACAGCTTCTTACATTCTCCTTTGTGCCTTAGTTGTAGCATCAACAACAGCACATTAATTACCCTGCAAGGAAGGGACTGTTGGGGGGAAACCCGGGAACTCTGCTATCTAGTCTCTCCTCAGTTAGTACTGTGATCTTGGAATTCTTCCATTCCCACTTGTTTTTTAAATCTCAGTCAAAATCTTCTTGTTAACAAAGGTTCTGAGATTTTACTTTAATATTGTTATAATCTTGTACACTTGAAATGTACTTGTCAGTTTGCTTTATACTTATTGTATCGGTCTTTGTATTTCTATCTGGGTAACTTGTTTTACAGTTGTATTGCATACTTTTATATCCGTATTACTCCTTCCTTCCCGTGTGTATGTTTGTGTGTCTGTATTACAGTGTATGCCTTTGGCAGGGCTGTTTTTTTGTTGAATATAAATAAATGGTAATTGTAAATCATCATCATCGTCGTCGTGTCGTCGTCCTCTCCTCAAGGGAAAGTAAAGTGTGGCCTGCCAAGCTGTTGTTGGACTACAATTCCCACCACCCCTCACCACTGGCTATGCTATTTGGGACTCCATATAAATATAATCCTACAACATCTGGGGGTAAAGCTGCCCACCCCAATTTTAAAAGCAACACTTTGAGACATTTGTTCCCTGGTAAGAGCAACATAAATACTTGGTATTGTACTTATTGTGGATACTGTGTACTGCACCTTCAGTCATTTCTGTCTCAACAGCGTCCCAAGTCAACCCTATCCCAGAGGTTTTTTTGGCCATATTCAAATGACGTTTGCCATTGCCTTCCTCTAAGGCTGAGAGAGTGTGTCTTGGCAAAGCCCCCCCACCCCATCTGGGATTCCAAGGTTAAGTAGAGATTCATAACTCTGGTCTCCCAGATGCTCATTCACACATTATTTAGGAATATTTTGGAAGGATCAAGACAGAAGTGTTTGAGAAGTAAAAGGACCTTGGGAATGGCAAAATGCTACCATGGACACAAGGACCCCCATCAGCAGAGGTCTAAAGCATAGCTTTCCAAACTGCGTGTCGTGGCACAGTGTGTCAGCTGCAGTGTGTAGGTGTGTCGTGTGAACAAATGTGGAAGCTTAAAAACATTTGATGATGAAATGTTAGTGTCTTTATCTAATATTCCACCAAATATTCAAAAGCTGTGTTCATCCTATCAACCCCGTAGACCTTATTAAAATGTTAAGTAGTTATTGGTTTTATTCAATTTTTTAAATTCTTGCACATATTTACATACTGTTACTCATAAATGACAACAATCTTGGAAATGTATGTTAGCATTTATAAATCATATATTTTTAAAAATATAAAGGAAAGGTTTTCATGAAATATGTTGTGCCTCCATACATTTCATTATTACAATTTATGTATGTGTCCATATCTCTTATCAGGGTTAGTTTAACCTCCAGTTTGCTAGTAAAACTGAATTACTGTGTCGTGAAATGATGCATGTCTAAAAAAGTGTGTCACCAACATAAAAAGTTTGGAAAGCTCTGGTCCAAAGCTTGCTTTTTTAAAAAAAACTTGAACCATGCCAAAATCTTCAAGATATGTTTGCCTTTTAGAGAGAAATCATGGATATGTTTGCACAGCTCATCCAAAGCTCCTTCTCTCATTTTCACTCTGTTTCTTTTAATTCCTGCTCGGTATCCTGACTCCCTGGTACTCACTTCCTTCGTGCCAAAGCCAGAGAAGATGACGTTTATCAAGAGATTTACAGCAACAATAGAGTGAAGGGAAGAGGCAAAGGCTAACAAGCAGGGAGGTAGAACAAAAGCACAATGGGACATGGCAGCCTCACCTTTGAAGATGGAGAAGCAGGATTTCACGTACTGTGGCTCCTCTCCTACACACACACACACTCACACACACACACACTTCAATGAGCTGGCCATGAAAAGAAGTTAATTGGAAAAGCAAGTGTCAGGGGAGGCTTTTCAACTGACCCGGCCCACAGAAGGTAAAAAGCAGGCAGTGGCCCAGAATGACCAAAGGTCATAGCCTCAGGACAAGGGCTATTGTCTTGCTCACATTCCTGTGGCTGGAAGCTCCATTTCCAGGGTAGCTAAGCTGACAGTTTCGTAATGCTGGCAGTATAGAAGGAAACCCTATTATGCTGTAAGAGCAGTAGTTTCAAAGTGATGTCAGTTCCAGGCAACCACGAGATTCTTTAGAAGTTTATCCAGGGTCCTCCGTGAGATGACCACAGAATCACAGGACTGGAAGGAACCGCAAGGGCCATCTAGCCTAACCTCTTGCCATGCGGGAATATACAACTCAACTGCTCCAATCTCTGCATAAAGAACTCCAATGAAGAAGAGTCTATCACTTTTAGACACAGCCCATTCCACTGCTGAACAGCTCTTACAATCAGAACATTCCTCCTCATGTTTAGGTGGAACCTTTTTTCTTGTAACGTGAACCTATTGCTTTAGGTTCTGGTCTCTAGAGCAGCAGAAAACACGCTTATCCCATGACATCCCTTCAAATATTTAAATATGGCTATCAAATACCTCCAGCTCCCTAAATCCTTCCTCATAGGGCTATAACAATTTTGGTCACTCCTATCTGGACACATTTCAACTTGCCAATATCCTTCTTAAAATATGTTGCCCAGAACTGGATACAGAATTCTAGATGAAGTCTGTCCAAACCAAAACGGAATTATACCATGACTTCTCATTATCCTTTGGCTTTATATTCCTGTTGATACTGCCTAGAATTCCACTGGCTTTTCTCATTGCCACCATCAGTAACACCACAAAACAAATATTCACGGGCAGCCATGTGGGCCATGCAGCAAAATACAACAAAATCCAAAATCCACAAGTAGCTACATGGGAGGTCAGCTCCAAAGCATAAAATATATTATGTAAGCTTCTGAAGCTTCACTGACTTCTTCATTAGGCAAACATGTTAAAAGCCATACAGTAGAAAAATGGTGATGATGCTAAGAGTCTACATTCTGTCTGAGATGTTGCCAGTTATGATGGCACTGAGGGATTTCAGTGCAGGCAGAAGACACTCCCTTTGCTGGCTAGGTGGAGACCAGGGACAAAGAGCAATAAAAGACAGATAATAAGCTTTCAGCTCTATTGGCAATGGAAAAGTAACTTCTCTTGAGATCCACTGAAAAAGAACTTATCTTAAAACAGGCCTCATCTACTGCTACCAAATCATCTTCTAGAACATGCAGCCTTAAGAGAGAAATAGGGCACAGCCAAGGGTATCCTCTCCATGCGCACAGAACAACACTGAAATATAAGAGTGGTGGCTGGTGGTGTTCCACGTAGAGCTGAGTATCTGCCCCAGGATTCCTTGAAGGAAATTCTGCAACAGTCATGTCAAGTTTCCACAACAAGCAGGTAGATTTGCAGGGGAAAGTTCCCTGAGAAGCCTAAAAAAAACTCCTGAACAACCAATTATGACTACCCTAATTGAATATGGCCCAAAGACACTCAAGATGTTCACATGAGAGGTCTACAGCAAGAAGGGTTAATTGCCTTGATCCCAAGAGCTATGTCCTAAAAATGTAATTTGTGCACCATCCTCACCAGAGGTACAACTCCATGACAAATGCAAATCATCAGCTCCCACAGAACAAGAAGCCTGCAGGAATTGTAGTTTTGAGTGGATGCTCAGAAATAGAATCACAGAAATCTAGAGTTGGAAGAGACCACACAGACCATCCAGTCCAACCCCCTGCCATGCAGGAACACCCTCAAAGCACTCCTGACAGATGGCCATCCAGCCTCTGCTTAAAAACCTCCAAGGAAGGAGACTCCACCACACTCCGAGGCAGCAGATTCCACTGCCGGACAGCCCTGACTGTCAGGAAGTTCTTCCTGAGGTTCAGGTGGAATCTCCTTTCCTGCAGCTTGAATCCATTGCTCCTTGTCCTGGTCTCTGGAGCAGCAGAAAACAAGACCTCTTCTTCCTCTACGTGGTATCCCTTCAAATATTTAAACATGGCTATCATGTCCCCTTTTAACCTTCTCTTCTGCAGACTAAACATACCCAGCTCTCCAAGTCTATCCTCATAGGGCATGGCTTCCAGGCCTCTCACCATTTTGGTCACCCTCCTCTGGACTTGCTCCAGCTTGTCAATATCCTTCTTGAATCAGGGTGCCCAGAACTGGACACAGTATTCAAGATGGGGTCTAACCAAAGCAGAGTAGAGTGGTACCAGTACCTTCCTCGATCTAGACACCATACTCCTATTGATGCAGCCTAGAATTGCATTGGCTTTCTTGCATTGGCCCACATTTTACTAGCTTCTTTGCAAGAAAGTCATGGGGAACTCTGTTGAAGGCCTTACTGAAATCGAGGTATGCTACATCCACAGCATTCCCTTCATCTATCAAAAATCAGCCCCCAGATTCCCTAGGGGGGCAGAGCGGAGCCAGGACTCTTTTGTATACTAAGTATACCATGGTGGCTAACAGCAGGAGGTGAGAAATCCTTACATTTCATTTCATGGCATATGAAGCACCCAGGTAGTACCTCTGTTACACCCCGGAGTAACCCTAAGAGAGGGCCCCTAAATTGGCATGACTTCCCCCATATAGGATATTGACTAGCAAAGGTCAGTCGCAGTTAAAACCAACCTTGGCGTTGAATGGGAAATCCTTAACAACTATACCGTCTCCCTCTGCTGTATTGGAACGTAGACAACGTCATTTAGGCTAAAAGACTGACCTATTGTTCTGAGTCACATATCTCTAGGTAGACAATAGACTCGCCCCTGAACACCCCAAGCTACGTTGATGAACTGTGCGTAACCAAACAAACAACACCTATCAATTCGGAATTTTAAACCTATCAATCCCCTGGACTTTCCCGGCAGAAACAATACCGAGGAGGGGTCATGATATTTGCCTAACATTATATTCCGCAATCATCGCCCATTAACGCCACTTTGCTAGCCGATACCTGGTCTGAGGACAGAAATTGGCTATAAAAATCCTTACTTTCTGAGCCTCTTCGGAGAGCCTCCCAGACCGGACAAGGGCCCGTTTCGCTGCTACTGAGGTGTCCCACTCAAGTCTCTCAGACGCTGCTGAGAGCTAAACGTGACTCGCGTCTTTGACCCTCCAAGGAACCCCGCTTCTGCCAGCCTTCCAGCGCTGGGATCCAGCCTCCCCTTGGTGCTTTACACCGAGCCTTCGCGGATCTTCTCCCTCTCCAAGACGCCTAGACCAAGGTCCGTATGCCCTCTCTCCCGACTGTCTCTTATTTTCCAACTTCATTTCCGTAGCCCTCGTGTGATTGCAGGATTATTTGTTACCGTGTGCTGTGACCTTTTTCTGTCAGTTTAATAAAATTAATTTAGATTGCTTCTCTGACTCTTGCGTGGTTCTGACATAGGGTTAAAGATCCCCTGCCCTGACCTCTCACAAGCGTTGAGTTTCTCTGTTAACTCCCTTAAATTTGAAGCCTGTTTGGGTGTCCTCAAGATACCCCCAATTTTCAGGGTAACACCTCCAAGAAATCTGCTACCTCACGTTCCTCCTTTCTGGTGTCTATACCATTAACATCCCAGATAGCAGGCCAATTTACTGGGCCCATTGAATGTTATTAGCTTATGCAGCACTAGGCCTATCTAGTGCTGCATCCTGTTCTGATAGGCACCCACCTTTGGATGTCCTCACTCTCCTGCTCACCTTCCCCAGCCACTGGTCCTAAGAAGGAACACAACCTCCAATACCAGACACAACTCATCACCATATGACTAGTGGTCCTCATAGCCCTGCATGTGCCTATTACTTCACCATAGATACCGTTGTCTCCAGAGAGGTTACAACACAACGGCCAAATGTTAAATGGCTCTTTCCCACATATTTTCAGCTTTAAGAAGAAGGTAGAAAATTCATCGAGTGGTCAAGAAGAGCAAAGAGAAGCAGAACTATGGGAATGAAGGGCTGTTTAATAACACTGAGATCACCCACCCATCAACTGTTGGTTGCTCCATTAGGGAAAAAGGAAGGGGATAAGTCTATTTTTCCTTAAAACCAATTGCTTCAACACAGTGCCCTCACTCTACCCAACCAAAGTTGGTTTGGCATGAAAATACATCACAAGGACCAGTTACAGGTCTCCTGCAAGACACATAGTTTAGCTCCAGATTTGGACAGGGCAGACACATAAAAGTACCTCCAATGAAGGAACAGATACAGTTTTCACTGACCCACACACACAGAGGCAAAGAGACCGACTCACTTCACAGACAGATATAAGATTTAAGGGCTATTAAGCTGAAGTCTTTACACAGAAGCTAAGGCAAAGAATTATAGGACCGGAGCCCACTCCAAAGCATTTTGATGGGGCAGACTAGAAATTTAAATGAAAGCGTTTTAACTCCCACTGGCACTCTGCCTCTGGTTCTTCGATGCTAGCAAGCCGCAGTGGGAAGCGCCACCAACGCTTAATGATTCCCAGAGCATTTCTCAAGCACCCCAAACAGTAGGCACAGTAAGAACTTGCATCAATGGGCCTTTTAATCCTCTGGGCTCTGAAAAACATCTGGCCCAGCCTGTCGCTCCCTTCAATTATCTTCTTGTTCCACTTGTTGCAGGGTGCTTGGATGTGCTGAAAGAAGCTGGTTTAGGAGCAATTCCATCATCAGGGACGGCAAGGCCTAGCTTCCAAGGTCTCTTGTTTCCAGCAGCCCCTGATGCCGCAGCTTCCCAAGAACATTATGTACTGAAAGGAAGAGCAGTATATATCAGTGGGGAAAAATTATTTTAAAAAATGACAATGGTCTACCACATTCTGAGGGCCCACTGTGCAGAACAGAGACAGATTATAACTATATATAACCTGCAGTCCCTGACCTTCCATAAAGGCCCCCAAGAGAAGTTTTTGAGTCCCATTTGGAGTTCTATTTAACCCAGTGATTCTTAACTTTTTCTTTATTGAAGACCCCCTTTTTTGCCAGGGACACCAAGACTTAACTCAAGATTTAAATATTTAAATTTGGATGTAAATATTCAAATATTTGATTAAATATTCAAATATTTGTTTATTATAGGCTGCTGGAGACTAGGATTCAAATTCCCCGCACAGAAACTGGTTGACCTTGGGTAAGTCACATTCTCTCAGCCTCAAAGGAAAGCAAAGGCACCCCCCAGAACAAATCTTGCAAAAAAAAAAACTGTGATAGGTTCACTTTACGGCGGCCGTGAGTTAGAGGTGACTTGAAGGCACACAACAACAAAGTGTTGCTGACAGGGGAGGGTTTTCTCTAGCCATTATGTCCCTCCCCTTTGAAAACTGACTTACAGTGACCCGTAACCAAATCTATCATGGGAGTTTTCTTGGCAAGATTTGTTCTCTTTGCCTTTTTCTGAGGTTGAGAGAATGTGACTTGCCACGGGTGACCCAATGGGTTTCCATGGCCAAATGGGAATTCAAACCCTGGTCTCCAGAGGCATAGTTTGTGGGTGCACACACACCTGCTGCCATGTCCCTTTCTTCAAGGATGCGGCAGCAGGGGTATGAGTGTGTCCAAACTGCACCCTCATTTGCAAGCCAGGGAGCCGTTTCAACACCCGCAACCCCTCTGTTGCCACATCTCTGTTGCTGCTGTGAGGGCTCTGCGGACCCAGGTTAAGAACCACTGACTTAACCTTTCAGTTCAATAGCCTCTGAGAAGTGGCTGGCAGGAGAAAAGCATAAACTTTCCAATAAAATACTTCCTGTTTCTTTCAGGCAACCTTAGATGTGCACATGGGACTCCTCTGTTCAGCCATTACCAAGAACAGTCATGGTCTGAGACGTTAACAAGTGTTCACAATGCCACTGGTTATCCTTTTAGCTCCCACTTTCTTCATCCCATTGCAGCAATGCCTGTAACTAAGCTTAACATTTAATTTTAGCTGTATTGACTGACTCACTGATTTGATCTATATCCCACCTTTCAGCTAGGACTGGGACCAAAGATGACTCACAGCATGATTAAAAACTAGAGCATGTACACATAAGAAGAACTAGATACTGATATTTCCTCTCTGTACACTCATGGCTCCTTTCCTTGCACTCAACGTTATAATGCAGGCTCCTTGAGGCAGAGATCAGAAATGACCACAGATGATTTAAGTAGCTTTCAAGTGGGCAACAAAAACAATGAAATAGTGGAAGATTTCCTATATCTTGGCTCAGTCATTAATCAAAATGGAGACTGCAGTCAAGAAATCAGAAAACAACTAAGACTTGGAAAGGCAGTCCTGAAAGAACTAGTGAAGATTCTCAAGTGTAAATAAATATCCTTAAATATCTAAGTGAGAATTGCCCAGGCCACAGTATTTCCAATCTCTCTGTATGCTTCGGAAAGGTGGACAGGGAAGAAATCTTACAGAAAAAGAAGCAATGGATTTGAAATGTGGAGCTGGAGGAGAGTTCTAGAGATCAAATAGACTGCCAAAAACATAAATGAATGGGTCTTAGAACAAACAAGCCTGAATGCTCACTAGAAGCAAAGACAACGAAGCTGAAGTTGTTGTACTTTGGACATAATCATGAGAAGACATGACTCACCAGAAAAGACAATAATGCTTGGGAAGGTGGAAGATATTAGGTAAAGAGGAAGACTGCATAACAGATGGACAGACTCAACCAAGAAGATATGTCCCTGAATCTGCAAGACCTGAGCAGGGCAGCCGATGTCCAGGAGGTCTCTCCTTCACAGGGCCACCTTCAGTCGATGGCAAATAACAGCAACAAAAAAACGGTAACTAACTGTAGTTGTTAGAAAATAAGGAAGTTAGGGATGGGGGACCAACCATGACAGTCCCAGCCCCTTGCTGCACGCCCTTCTTGTATGAGGCTACATCTACACATGGGCCTACATACAAGGATCTCTGGCACATAGCTTCCATAGGCATGGCCTGCCCACTACATTCATAGAAACTACTGTATCTGCTGGCGTATAAGACTCACTTTTCCTCCCGAAAAATACTGTTTGAAGATGGGGTGCGTCTTATACGCCGATGTGTCTTATACGCCCACAAACAGTATTTGCCAGGGTATAAACAGAGTGCGTCTTACACACAGGTGCATCTTATACACCAGCAAAAATGATACGTAATGAGTGTTTGGAGCCTATGCACCTTGATATGCATATCTTTGTGCAGAGAGATCCACAAACACATGGAAGTCAAGCACAAAGAAGACCCATGCCAGCAACCACAGCCATTTAGCAATAGCAACAGCAATAGCAATAGCATGTGTATTTCTATACCGCTTATCAGCTAAGTGCTCTCTAAGCGGTTTACAATGTGTTCGCTAATTGTCCGCAACAGCTGGGTGCTCATTTTACCAACCTGCAGAAGGATGGAAGGCTGAGTCAACCTGGAGCCCGGCAAGATCGAACTCACAACCTTGTGGCTGTAGTACCAGCATTTAACCACTGCGCCACCAAGGCTCCATTTCCTCTGAGCGTTTCCCCTTTCTACACCGATTCCCCAGAGATATGGGGAAGGCACAGGAGTCCTGCTCACTGAACGTGCTCTCCCCTTTGACCTTTGATAGAAGGAGATCCTCCCCCCTTTTTTTTTTGTCTCAGGAGGCTCAAAAGACAAGACTTCACCATCTGATTAGCGGCCATGCTGTCAGATCTGCAACATGTTGCTATCTTGTCATGCAGCTGTTTAGAATTCACTGCCCACTTCCTGGACTCAGCTGAATTAAATTATTCTCATCTCCTCCTGGAAGAGGAAATCTTAGAGCGAGCGATGCAGCTTCCTTTCGCCGACCAACGGCTATGCAAGAAAGCAGGCACCTCCAAGAACACACTGGGGAATGTGGCCTATTTAACTGAGCCTTTATATACGCATGCAGACACGCACATGCTCGCACACAAGAGAGATGCTACCAGACTTTGAAAGAGCCCTCATACTTGATGAATTGCAGGAGAGGGATCTATTTTTGGCAGCAATGAGAAGACTGCATACTGCACCGGTACCACACACTGAAGGATAAGAAATATAGGGAAACCAGTATTGCTGAAGATAACAGGAGAGAAATACATGTCATTATATATTTACAAAAAGAGGCAATCATCCAAAAGGGGCACCCCTGTCCTGGAGGGTTTGAATGAGGGTTATGCATTTCGAACTATACTCTTATGCCCGTTCCACCAGGTAGGAAGGAATGGACGGCTGTTTAGAATGGGAAATGAATGAACGAACCCCCAAACCAAAAACCTCTTGATCCCAGAGTCAGTCCCACACTATGAAGATTATAAAGTAGCCAAGTCTCTCCAAGCTATCAAAGCTCCATGCAGTTGTGTCTTCCGCATCCACACCTTTCTCTGTTGCAGCCACCATCTAGTTTACATCCAGGCACTTCTGTGTTTATTTCATAATTACATTGCTATCCTGCCTTTCCAAAACGATAAAACAGCATTCAAGGTAGCAAACAGATATCACTAAAAGCAAATTAAACAGTAAAGTCTTTAAAATTACAACAGTAGAAAGACGTAAAAGGCTAAAAAGAAAATATGTATCCTGATATCCATCTTAATAGAGCAGAAGTGGGACGTGATCACAACTGTGCTGAAAGTGGATTCCACAACCTGGGAGCAAAGCAGAAGAAAGCCTCCTGAGAGGTGATCACACTCCTCAGAAAGCCTCACCTGGAGAGCTTGTCAGCCTGACAGGTTCATAATTTTCTGGATCTCTTAGACAGCCAAGTCCCACGCTGGTTGAAACTTAAATTAGGACAAGGAAGCATCCAATAATCATTACAGACCTTTTAGTCTCAAAGCGATATGATCCCAATAGCCTGCACCAACAGCTGGCTCACTGTCACATTTTGCACCTAATAAAGCTTCTGTATGCCCTTTGGAGCTGGCCTCAAGTGCGGTGCATTGCAGTAGTCAAGATAAACTAAGAGACAAAGAACTATTGTCAAGGTGGGTTGACACAGGAAAGACTGTAGCTAACGCTTTGTGGAATTGTGCAAACTGCTTTTCACCAGTGGTATCCCCTTGGTATCCAGACACAGCAGAATAAGATGAAGCACTCCATCTTTAAGGGATATATTGCCTTCGCCAGAGCGGGTTGAATATCAATCCCCGAGCTATCCTTTTTACTGACCAACAGCATTTCCATCTTGCCAGGGTTTAATTTCAGCTGCTTCAGCCTCATCCAGCTCATTAATGATCCCAGGCACCATTCCAAGGCATTGATTGCTTCCTCAGTATTAGGTGACAAGGTGCGATAGAGCTGGGTGTCATCAGCGCACAGGCAATACCTCACTCCAAAGCTCCAAATGACCTGTCCCAGGGGCCAAATGGTACATTATTCAATATTGAATAACAGAGGGTGGACAGAATAAAGCCCTCATATGCTAGAGCCCAGCACCACTGCCCAAATGTGGCATAAGAAGAAAGACAGGGACCACTGTAGCACTTTGTCCCCAAAGCCCAGTCCAGAAGGATACTATGGTTGATGGCATCAAAAAGTACCAAGATCTCTCCATATGTTCCCCAAACATCCACTGACCAGTACAGGTTACTTACCAACATCACCAAAGGGGTTTTAGTCCCAGATCCAGCCAAAACTCCAAACAGAACAGATCTAGAACAGGGTTAGGGTGGCGAAAGTGTAGCCCACAGGCAACAGGTCCCCACTTAAGCCTCCTTGCAGCTGTCCAAAGACTCTTGAATCCCCCAATTTTTTTAAAAAAAATGTCATTTTCAAGTGATTTTTGGCTCCAAAACTGCTAAAAAGCACGTAAATTGTACATATACGAGAGAAGTTTGGTTTCCCTCATCCTCTACAACTCCCAATCTGGTTTTTTTGGCCACATATTAGTCCCAAATGGTGAAAGAAAGCAACATGATGTCAGTTCTGGTGCAGGAGAGGACTTTAAGTAGGAGAGGGCAACTCCTTCCCATGATGAGGCAGTAATCACAGAATCATAGCATCACAGAGTTGGAAGGGACTACAAGGGCCATCTACTGCAACACCCTTCCTTGCAGCAATATAGAACTAAAACACTCCTGAAAGATGCACATCCAACTTCTGCTTAATGATCTCCAAAGAAGGAGAATCCACCACTCTTCAAGGTAGTGCATTCCATTATCTAACATCTCTTACAGTTAAAAAAAAAAAGTTCTTAATGTTTAGGTGGAATCTCTTTTCTTGTACTTTGAATCCATTGATTCATGTTCTACTCTCCAAAACAGCAGAAAACAAGCTGGCTCCATCTTCTCCATGACATCCCTTCAGATATTTAAAGACGGCTTTCAGGTCAACCTCTCAGTCTTCTTTTCTCCATGCCAAAGATACCCAGATCCCACATTCATAAGGCTTGGTTTCCAGATCCTCTCTTGAAATCGCCTCTCTTAACCACAGGCATCAGATTTGGGTAGGTCTGATCATCCTAGAAGGGCAAAATGGCAAACTCTCACAATTCCAGATGCCAAAAGGCTGAGAAGAATTGCAGAGAACAGGACAAATGGTTGGCATCAAGCTGGCTTGCCTCAATACTGGAGTTCATCAAGGCAAATCTGAGCAATCGTATTCACAAAACATGAAGTGAAGTGCTCCCACAATGACCCACTGACTACTCCTGTCTAGAATTTTCTCAGCTGTAGCAATGCTTCCAATAAAGAGATGGATCTCCAAACATTCAAAAGTGAGAAATACAAAAACTGGATCCACCAAACCCAGTTTAAAGACCCGTGCAGCCACTTTCTCCAAGAACTGCTACACTTTCAGCTCTTTTTTTTAATGAGGAGCACAAGTCATTATAACGGTGAGTCAGTGAAAGAGACTCCTTTCAAGGGCACACTGGCAGAATGGACAGCTTGTGGGCATTTACTTCTGTGGCACACATCTGGTCAGCATTATTTATTCTGGTGTGTTTTACAAAAGAAATCTATTTATGACAGCTCGGAGGGTGAATAGCAGCATAAACCTGAATGTCAGATCTGTAGACGTTGCCTGTTTTCTGGTCACCATGGCAGCCAGAAATTCTCCTAGCTGAGGGTTGCACATAAAAGGGTAAAGAGCTGAATATCTGCTTTGGTTGACTGACACATACAGCATTATACCACGCAGAGTATCAGATGAGGTTCTTACGTCCAGGTCCCAAAAATGGAATTTGTACTTTGCAATTTCTTCCACAGAGGGTTAAAAATGAAATTGACCACTGATCCCAAATGCATGACCTCCTCCCTCCCTCCTGACCTAAATCTGCAATGCTGGTGCCCCTGCATGCAATTGACCACTGAGACCATGAGGCTTAATTCCAAATCTCACAGAAGCTACATGGACTGAACCCTTCAGTAGCCATTTTGAGCTCTGTAAGCATAAGTCAAACACTGGGGAGGTGAGCTGGTACAAAAGCAAGCCAAGGAACAACAAGAGAGACATGCAGACACTGGATGAGTGCATGCTATGTGAAATGTGCCATTTTAGGTCATCAGATCTCTCAGAGCACGGCTGCCCATCACTAGCAAACTGAGCGAGCTGCAAGATTGAGCAGGATTCATCTTTGCTCTTGCACTCCTATCCATCCCACCTGCCCATGCCTCCATAAACATTCCCTACAACAGGGGTGAATAAAGTGTGAGCCATGGGCCTCATGTAGAGTCTGGACCCCATTTTTCTGGCCCATAAAACACTTCCACCAATCCACCAACCCCCAATCAATTTTTTTTAAAAAACAATGGTGCAATTCTTGGATAATTTTTGTCCCAGAATCATGCCAAAAACTTCCCAATGTATAAAAACACACACAAAAGAAAATACCCCTATAGCATCTGCACAGATATCTTACAAGTCTCCAATTTCCTCTGTACTCCCTCTCAAAATGTTGACATAAAGTGATGGGGAATCACTATTTTGAGAGGGACTATGGAGGACAGATGAGTATTTGGGCATGCTGGGGTGGGGGAGAATAGACCCCTTTCCATCCTGTAGTTACCCAACCCTGCCCTATCAATATGGAATCTGTTATACAGTAAGGCAGTTTGGAGAATTCATTGGTGAAAGTAAGGGGAAGGAATGACCAATTAAACCCGCTTAAGTCTTGGTAAAGACTTGCCTTTCAGAAGCAGCAACTTTTAGATTTATCCAGTTCATTTGACTCCATCTTTCTAGCAGTAAGGCTGTGAGATTATTTATAGTTTGGAAATTGCATTTTAGCTTAAAGTTCTCTTCAACAAGATATGTCTCCCAGATCTCATGGGCACAGCTAGCTCTCTGCTCCCTGCAAAAAAATTATTTATGCATACAAAACACACACACACACACAGGTAGAGACTCTACAAGAGGATTGCTCAGAATAAATCTCCACATGCTGAGTTATGAATTGTCCAGTGTAAGTCTTCTGTTGAATGACAACATTGCACAACTGAATCAAAACACTGTGTATCCATGCATTAGACTACTGCATGTGCAACTCCATTTCTATAAACCTGAACTGAAGGTGGTCATTCCAACTGAACAAAAATGTCCAACTGCTTCCACGAAGGAACTCGTGTATGCCTAAGATGACAACAACATTCCAGCCATACAGACAGATGCACATAGAGACACCGACACATACTCCTCTACACACACAGCGTACTTGGTAGACACCAACGCACAGCTATCTGAGATAACTTCCACCAGAACATATCAGCTCAGCATAGGCTAAAATGGCTGTAACCCAAAAATAAATCAAATAAAACAAACCACATCACAGCACATGTGGCACCCATCAGATTGATTAAGCAGATGAAGCTGGAAAATCTGCCATGGCTTTAGATAAGCGGCCATTAAAAAAAATTAGCATAACTGTATTTGAAGAAGTCTCGTAAAATGGCCTCAGTCTAACAGACTGCTGCAGAGGCATCCCTCTGGAATCACTATTAAAATAATGAGAAATTTCATCATCGTTAGCAGGGTATTTAATGGCCGCTTGCCAGGACATACCTATTGTTAATTCCACTTAAGTGCCTGTAGACGACGGTCATGGGGTCGCACGCTGCTGCATAGGAGTTTCTGGCTGTGATGAGAAGGTTGGATACCAGAAACTCTTTCACCATCCCACTTCAAACACAAAACAGTTAAGAAGCTATGTCCATTCCCACACGGATCTGGGTTTTCTTAAAGTCCTGAATCTAATAACCAAAACCTTCCCAGGCCTCAATTTTGGGGCAATTCACCTTTCGTAGGACCCAAGGTGAATACTCTTTTCCCAACTGTACTGCCTGGTTGCAGACATACAATTCTTGTCAACATGTCGGAGTGGTAAAGGACAGAAGGAGGAAGCAGACACAAAGGAAAATTACACAACATAACAAAGGGTACTACCAACACCACAATCCACTTTCCTCAAAAAAACACCCCTGGATTTTATATCCAAAGTCTTAAGGGATAGTTTAATCCAAGTGTTTAAGAGCACATGCTGGAAAGGTTGACTTTTTCAGATTAAAATGCCAAATAGTGGTCTGAAAAAGTCAAACAGTCCAAGTTCTGCTTATAAGACCAACAGAAATTCCATCAGTGTCTTCACAAAATACACAAAAAGCCAGCCATCTTCTGGAAAAGCAGTCCAAAAGACTCAGAAGATATTTGAGCTGTCAGAAGGGCTCAAACATGGATCTGGAGAAATGACCTCATGGTGAGTGAGGTTACTGAACCAATGGACCTTTGTTCCAAGGCTGAGTGCCCAATATCTTCAATTAATGCAGTGTAGAATCATAGAATCATAGAAATGTAGAGTTGGAAGAGACCCCAGGGGCCATCCAGTCCAACCTCCTGCCATGCAGGAACACCCTCAAAGCACTCCCGACAGATGGCCATCCAGCCTCCACTTAAAAACCTCCAAGGAAGGAGACTCGACTACACTCCGGATCTCAGTGAGATTGCTTCAAGACTGTACAAGGACAAATGGACCAAGGGTCTCACCACCTCCTATGAGGCCATCTCATACATATTACGGAAAGTTCAGCCACTGCACATGGATAAGCAAACTGAGACAGCTGTCCTGTTCTCTTACGACAAAGATGAGTCCATATGTGCCTATATGCCTTAAGGCACCAAATTCTCCCTGATCACAGAAGCTAAGCAGGGACCAGTCCTGGCTAGTATTTAGAAGGGATATCCACAGGTAATACCAAATGCTGTAGGCTACAACACTCACACACCAAACTGTGGTATTATATTACCTGTCTATTAGGTATTCATGATCACTTATGACATCCAGTCTTGTTAGCTGTGTATGCACATTTATGATAGCCTGTCTTCATATGAAAAAGTAAGCCAATACCAAGCTAATTTTTTGTTAAAAAAAAAATCACAACACAAATCAAGACAAAACCCTAACCAAATAATAATAATAATAATAATAATAATAATAATAATAATAATAATAAGCAGCATCGGCAACAGAACAGCCTGTGGAGAGGAATGTCAGCCAACATCACACATCAAATGGCTGCTGGAACAAAACAACTCCCTACACTATTTTTACAGCCAAGTAAATCGGTTACTACTCCATAATTTACATGCCACAACTGAAATATGGAAACAAGGTCAGCACAAGGAGAAGAAGGACCTGTTAAAAACGGTTTGGTGGACTGTTAAGAAAAGCACTTCTAGATGCTTGACAGATTGCCTCTCTCTTATATTCAACTGCCTGAGGACGGAAATCTGCTGGGAGGGCTCTTCTATATGCCACCATGGGAGCAATGTATTCAGGAAGATGTGGGAGAAGGCCTTCTTTGCTGTGGCACTCTGGTACTTGTGAAAGCAGTACGTGTGAAAGGGATCTAGGAGTCTTAATAGACCACAAAAGCTGAACATGAATCAGCAGTGTGATGCGGCAGCCAAGATAGCCAATGCAATTCTCGGCTGCATCAATAGGAGTATGGTGTCTAGATCGCGGGAGGTATTGGTCCCACTCTATTCTGCATTGGTTAGACCTCATCTTGAATACTGTGTCCAGTTCTGGGCACCCCAATTCAAGAAGGACAAGGTCAAACTGGAGCAAGTCCAGAGGAGGGCGACCAAAATGGTGAGGGGCCTGGAAGCCATGAAGCCCTATGAGGATAGACTTAGAGAGCTGGGGATGTTTAGTCTGCAGAAGAGAAGGTTAAGAAGGGACATGATAGCCATGTTTAGATATTTGAAGGGATGCCATGTAGAGGAAGGAGAGGGCTTGTTTTCTGCTGCTCCAGAGACCAGGACAAGGAGCAATGGATTCAAGCTGCAGGAAAGGAGATTCCACCTGAACCTCAGGAAGAACTTCTTGACAGTCAGGGCTGTCCAGCAGTGGAATCTGCTGCCTCGGAGTGTAGTGGAGTCTCCTTCCTTGGAGGTTTTTAAGCAGAGGCTGGATGGCCATCTGTCAGGAGTGCTTTGAGGGTGTTCCTGCATGGCAAGGGGTTGGACTGGATGGCCTGTGTGATCTCTTCCAACTCTACATTTCTATGATTCTATGGTATGCCCCTCCCCGAGAGGCCCTACTGAAGGCAACACTGGCTTCTTTCTGGCTTTGTTCATAGTGGGTGGGTGGGGGGTCATACCATCTGATAATTTCATTTATACACATTAGGACTTTTTTTTATTTAAAAAATTAAATAAAAAAGAACACAGTCCAAATATACAAAACAACAACAAAAATGCATCCATACAAACATTAACGGATACCAACAGGGAACTAAAACAAACACTTAACTAAAATTGGTTCCCGCCCTTTTTGCAAACTGTTCATATTACTTAAACATTTACACCTATTAAGTCATAAATTTTATCCCATAACTATTAATTATTAATTATCCCTTATCAGTTTAATTACTAATTTGCTTAATTTCTCAAGTTCATAATCACTTGTTAACTTATTCTACATTACTTTACACTAGTGATCATTCATCTAAAAATAATAATTGTCTATATAAAAACATTTTAAAACAACAAACAGAATACATCTTCTAAATCTACTTTTGCACTTCTTATTTGATGATATTAATTTTAATTACCAAAGCCTATTGCTTTTTTTAAATTTTAAACTGTATTGAATTGTTTAAACTGATTTTATTGTATACCACTGTGCAGTTTTCCAATACAGGGTGGGATAGAAATAATAAATATATTTTGTTAAAAAATAAACAAATAAAATAGGTGCTGTTATTGTTGTCGAATCTTTCTAGCAGAAGCATGGAATATCAACTATGACCCACCTTCCATGTACCACCCATGTCTCCCCTCACAGTGGTAAGGATAAGGGCCTCCATCTTATGAAAAGTCTAACTTCACTTCTCGTGAAGAGTCAAATAAGAGGCAAATACTTGGGAGAAGGGCAAGAGGAGAGAAGAGCAAAGGAAGACAAACAATCAGCTAACTATCATTTCTATGGAGGCACTTAGACATGGGTGTCCACCACAGCATCATGGTAGCACTTTGGGTCACTGAAATGCTAACAGCAGACACTCCATTTGGTGCATTTAAATAGACTTTCATCTCTTTAGAGCTCAGAATAGATTTTAGTGAGGTTGTGGCACGACCCTAACATGGCTCACTGGAGCAGAAAATTAAGCTGAGCCATCCAATACCATCCAGGATCAACATGCTATCAGATATAGCTTGTGTCCTGAAACAATAAAGGATCATCCCGGAGCAAGCCACTATAGCAGAGAATCATGCAGCCCTCCAGATGTCGTTGCACTGCAAGTCCCAGCAGCCCTAGCCAGCACAGCCAATGGCAAAGAATGTTGGGAGCTGCAGTCCAACCACCTTTGGAGAGCCCCATGATCTCTACTGACGCATTACCATTTTGAGTACCCATAACAGATAGAAAAGATGGAAAGGATGAGACTGTCCCCCAAGGACGAAGCTGCAAAGTAAGTGGCACCAACTTCACCCTATTATTTTCTCGTAGCCGGAACAGAAGTTGTCTTCCCACTGACATGGGTCTTCTCCCTGCAACCAGACAGCACCTCTCTGCAGAAGCAATTGTGGCCATTGGTTTTCAGGGCTAGATGTTAAACATTCACGAAACTCAACATAGGTATATCTCCAAAACCTATGATTTCTCACTGATGCAGATACTTCCCTCACTGATGGAGAAATTCCAAGATGCATAGCTACTATGGCCAATGTAGTATTCATCCTTCTGATGATCCCCTCCATATTTAGCTAAGCTAGTCACTGTCTGAAAGACACACAATCTACCTACAGAACTGTACCTAAAGCCCTGCCAGCACAGAAAGCACTGCCAGAGTTTACCGGTTGAGATTCAATTTGATGGTGGTGAAGCATTAAGCTAAGACCTCATAATTAACATGGGAGGTTGGGTCCAAGACGCTGGAAGTCCAGGAGGGCAACAGAGGTGGAGAGAGCTTTTCGGCAATCCCTGTAGCCAATCAGTGGCTCTTTGGGATGAAGGGTATAGAGCTGTGTCTGGCATCCATATGGCTACCACTGGAAAGCCAGGAAAATTACTGAGCAAGAAGGTAATGGCTTCTTCCTTGTGGAATGATGTATACAGGACTTAAGTTTGCATAACCCCAGATTTCACAAGCATAAGTTGCTGGACCATTTTGGCCTCAGTTTGCATACTGAAGCCTTCAAGAGCCTAAGTTCACTTCCACACTACAATGAGGTGGCACATCAGAACACTGTGGAGGAGATGCATATTCTAAAATTGTACCGTTGTTGTTGTGACCTTCAACTCATTTCCAACTTATGGTGATCCTAAGGTGAACTTATCATGGAATTTCCTAGAACTGGGCATGTGTGATACACCCAAAGTCACCCAGTGGATTTCCATGGCCAAGAGTGGAATCGAATCCTTGTCTCCAGGTTCACAGTCCAATGCTCAAACCACTAAACCACTGTGGGGAATAAAAGAAACCATGGGAACCAGCGAAGAGGCCAAGAAATGGCCCTCATGACAGTAGTAACCCAATGACCAACTGGCTTAAACAGCTTACTTCTTGACCTACAGCAACTCCTTAGGGATTCAGCCTTCAGCAAAACTGGTTTCCCTGGATCTGAGGTAGTGTTTGGTTTTACTAATAGCACTCCATTGACTTTTAGCACACTTGCGCCAAAATTCATCAGAAGAAAGCCACATTTCCCCAGCAGTCCTAAATCATAAAGGACCTGCTGAGTGCCAGATCACCTCAATATATCTTCAGTCACAAGCCAGACATAGAATGCTCCATGCCAAAGATCAATTACAGTCTACTCAAATCTGCAACATCAAGAGGTAATAATTTAGTTGGACCCTCAGTACGTAGGTCAGAGAGAGGAAAAACAGCTTTATAGCAGCCTCCCCTATCAGACACAAAAAAAAAATTAAAATGATTACAGCTCAGTTTTGGTTAGCCACTTAATTTGATAGTGTTTCTATGGCAACTCTGCTGCAGCAAGCAGCCATGGGGCTTTGAACGAAGCTCTGATGTCAGGGGAGAGATCTTTCCTCCTACATGTCTTGGGGTGTGACTTGAAAGCCCTGCAGGTCCCCACCCTGCTGTCACGGCTTCAGAACTCATTTGATGTGCCAACAGCTGAACAACCTGAAAGAGAAGGGCACGGGAGAGGTCCTTTGCCTGTCAAGGAAGCCGGGGCACCTGCAGTGAGGGGGCTGTGACTGATCCAAACCATCAAAGAAAGCTGAGACTGAGTCACAAAGCCAGCTCCTACTTCCACCATCATGTGGGTGACAGAGTAGTTTGTGGCCCTGTGGGCTGAAAAGAGTACACCTGACAGCTAAAGCCTCCATTTGCCCTTCAGCGGGCATCCCTGCCAACTCACAAGCCAAGAGCAACAAAGTCAACTTGCATCTGACACAGTGGCGAGCTTAAGTTGTAATAAATCCGTTTTGTCTTAATGGTGCTATGCAAGATTCTATTGTCCTTCCAGCAGGGAAAGAAGAAGATCACACATGACCCTGCCCTTTTAAGTCCAAATCCTTACTTCAGAAGCCTTGGTCTACTAGGGATATCTACAGAATGTAATTGTTATGGTTGCCAACGTAAACTGACCTCATCTGCAACTCCAAAGTTCATGTGCGGTCCAATTTCTATACTTCCTTGCACAATCCTCCAGTTCTTACGCTTCCTAGATGTCCAGACCCACGTGTCACAAAATGTTCAGAAATGCTACCTAAAAATGTGAATTCTCATGCAGATTTATTTAACAGGAGCCCTGGTGGCGCAGTGGTTAAATGCCAGTACTGCAAGCCACAAGGTTGTGAGTTCGATCCTGCCGGGCTCCAAGGTTGACTCAGCCTTCCATCCTTTCGCAGGTCTGTAAAATGAGTACCCAGCTTGTTGGGGGCATGTATAGAAATGTTTAGAAATACATGCTATTTGTAAGTTGTTCGTCGCCTCGATCCATATGGAGAGGCGGGATACAAATAAACAAATAAAAAACAAACCTTTAATTCCCTCAAGGGCTGTCACAGAGTGGAGGATGCAGACTTGTTCTCTGCTGCTCCAGAGGACAGAACTTAGGCTAATCGTTTTAAGTTACAGAAAGGTAGATTTCGATTGAACATTAGAAGAAACTTCTTCACAGTGAGAGCATCTTGGCTATAGAACCAATTGTCTAGAGAGGCGGTCAGGTCTCCTTCTCTGGACATCTTCAAAAAAAGGCTGGATGGCTGCCCTCTGGGGATGCCCTAACTGGAAATCCTGCCTTCAGTTGGAGGTTGGATCTGATGGCCCACAGGGCCCCTTCCAATCCTATGAGTCCACAAACCTCTTTTAGCTTGCAAATTATTGCAGGAATATAAGTGGTACACTTGAAAGTGACGTGCGGACCAGATCTGATTGATCTGTCTGTCCTCAGTAGCAGCTCCCTTCTCCTCCGTCTACATTTTCCTGAAAAGACAGCCTGTATCTCAGTTGTGGTGGTGGGGGTTGTGCGTTTGCAAGCCATTTCCAAATTATAGTGACCCTAAAGAGAATGTATCACAGGATTTTCTTGGCAAGCTCTGTTCAGCGGCTGAGAGAGCGTGACTTTCTCAAGTATACATGGTTGGTTTCTATGGCCTAGGGAAAATCTGAACTCTGGTATCCTAGAGACCTAGTCCAGCACTCACACCACAAGGGTTTTCACCTAGGATATCACTCTTTCCTAATGAAGACAGGAGCTTATGGGACAGAACGTTTCCCCAGACCAAAACAGGAGGATTGGGAGAAAGATTTCCTACAACAAGAACCCTAGCATAGCAGAGATAACGTTCTAACTCCTAAAGGAGAGACACTCATGTCTATGTACCTCAGTGTCATAATCCCCCTTATGAATTAGTTCCGCCTGATTTTACCAATAATGCACCATTGCTTTTACCAATAATGCACCACTGATTCAAACACAACCATTTCAGGAGAGCAGTCAGCACTGCATTACTCCAGTGGTTCTAAATCTGGGGTCTGTGGGCCCCTGGGGGTCCGCAAAGTCCTCACAGGGGACCCATGAAGCTGGACACCAACAACAGCAACAGGGACGTGGCGGTGGGGGTGCAGGTGCTCAAACTGCTCCCTCATTTGCCTTCAAGTCACTCCCTAACATGAACCTATCACAGGGCCTTTTTGGCAAGACTTGTTCAGAGGGGGTTGACCTTTGCCTTCTTCTGAGGCTGAGAGAAACTGACTTATCCAAGGTCATCCAGTGTCCAAGCAGAGCTTTGAATCTTAGTCTCCAGAAGCCTTAAATAAATACTTTAATATTTAAATAAATATTTGAATACTTAAAACTAATTTTAAATATTCTGATTTTGAGTTAAGTCTTGGGAGTCCTAGGCAACAAATTATATTTGTAGGGGGTCCCCAGTAAAGAAAAGGTCAAGAACTACTGTGTTAGTCCATTGTACCCAAATCTTGCAGCATCTTGTATTGGGCAATGCGGCCTAGACTCTGAGAAAGATTTGCTAACTAAAACTTCATTACCTTTTACAGTTGAGCCTATTACCGGTTGAAACTCAACTATGCCAATGTGAGTTAAAGGAGGAACTGATCCTTTCTAATTTTATTCCAGTTAAGCGAGCTAGACTCTCAAACTGTTATGGAAGAGGGAGAGGAAAAGTAGATACAATAATGGTATTATTGAAGGCAAGCTGTTTTTTATATTTCTAGGAGCTGTTATTTAGAACTTTAGGAACTGCGTGTAGTCTATGAGCCATATGTTACTTTACTCCCTGTGCCTGAGCATTTTTCTTCCAGTACACCCACATGCACCTTCACATGTTCTTCCACTGCAATAAATCTTTTCAGAAAGCAGCAGAACGAAGAAGCCAGAAGTTGTCCTTTTGCTAAAAAGAGCCGGAGATGAATTTGTTCTAACCCCCACCCTTTTGTTGCAGTTGCTCATGCATATTTAGCATGGAAAGAGGCAGCTCCAAAACAGAGAACTCTTGTCTCATTTCTGGATAGATCACAGTCTCTTCTCAAGCACACCTTAAAAAAAATGCTGCCAAGAACAGACAATAGCGCAATGAAAGATATCACTGCCACCAGCTAGCTATGAAAGAGCACATTAGCAATGATGATATTCTGTATCTGGAAGCCACAGCTGAGATAAACAAGGGAAAAAACAGTGCAGGTCATCTTTCAAAGCCAGGTTGGAAGATTCCACCAAGATGAACCAAGGCAAAGTTTCCCCAGCTGTATTGCCAAGTATCTCCCCACTACTACCACCACCGCTCAAGCCCATGTTAATTTCTCCCTTGCTCTTGGCAATGCTCATAATACATTCAACACTGTAGACAAAGAATATGTCATTACAATGAAGTAGAGATCATGTTGGAAGGTCAAACCTGGAAAGCTCAGACATCAGAATGGCAAGTTTTCTGTTAGAAAGAATAAGTATCTGCCTAGCAGCAGTTTGAGAAGACTATAGGACAGCTTTCTCAAGCTTTCCCAAGATGTAGTGGGTCACAAACTCCCATTACCCCCAGCCAGCACATCCCATATGAAGGACTCAAGATTGAGAAATGCTCTTGAAGGCTCATCTTTATTGGATGAGGATGGCAAGTAGAAAGGGAGGGGATATCTGGCACAAAAAAGGAGGGGCTCTATCCCAATTAGTAGAGCACCAAGAACCAATCCATAAGATCTCCAAATAAAACAGTTTCAAAACAAAACCTCCATCTGTGATCTCCAGAAACTGCTGGTCCTGATGAACCAACCACACCTCATTTGCTGTAAGACAACTCTGCATGTGCATGTGGTACACAAACACAACCACACACCTTTTGCCAGATGAGCCTATCCTGTATGCAAAATCTCCCCTCACATACTATACCTGGGGAAGAGAAGACTAAGAAGTAACATGGTAGCCATATTTAAGTATCTGAAGGGGTGTGCTGCTCCAGGGACTAGGACATGAACCGATGGACTCAAATTACAAGAAAAGCTACTCCACCTTAGGAAGAACTTCTTTAAGAACAGTTCAACAGGTGAACAGATTGTCTTTAAACAGAGGTTGGAAAGGCATCTCTCAGGAGTGCTTTAGTTGTGCATTCCTGCATGGCAGTGGTTGGACTAGATGGCCTTTGTGGTTACTTCCAGCTCTATGACTCTCTTTCCACGTGGGGATCATAAAGGACAGTGAGGGAGCTTGCTCAGCCTTCATCTGGGAAGGATGAACAGTTCTGCACTCTTTTTCTTCTGCAAGTAGAAACAAAAGGACTTCTGTACACTAAAACAGTCCCTCTTCCAGTGTATGAAGCCACCACCTTGCTTCTAAATTGTTTGGCAAAGGACCACCACATTCAGCAACACAAAGCAAGGTGATGGTGCAACTTGTCAGCTGAAAATATCACTGTTTCAGAATAAAAATTAGAAAGAGAAGAACACAGCAAAAGCATCAGGGCATTCAGAGGCAGCTGCAGAGCCAAGATGACGCCATCTTTAGTCAAGGAAATCTTGAGTGCTGCAAGGCACAAAATGGAAGGGGATTTATAATTCGCTTCTCTTCTTTTCCAGAGCCTAATTTAGCAGCTCTTCTCCTTGACACCTAATACTGAGGTGATGCAAGCAAGCACAAGTACAAGGATCATTCATTCTCTCTGGCTTTCCAATCTGGACTAAAGGGAGAAAGGCCTTCAGGAGAGCTCCAATAATGACCACACCACATCACTTCCTACTGGGCTGTGCAGTAGGGAGATGCATTTTACCAAGCTCCCACCTACCTGGGGCTTCTAAGTGCTGCAGAGCACAAAACTCAGCTACTAGCATGTAGAGATCTTTTTATGAACTCAAGAGAAGGACCTTGGGGCTAGTTGGAATGCCCACCACAAGATACCTTAGAGTGGACAGCTAGAGAGAGTTTAGCAGACATAGACACATTTTGGGGTACCAAGAAAGCAGCAGGCATTCCCACCACCTCTCAGGCAGGCCAGAACTGGGAAGGCTTTGCTCCTAAGCAGTTCTCTCTTCTGCAGATCTGTAAGAGGAAATGGCAAATTCAATTCACTAGCTCTTCATGACTACATCTCTAGTCTACAAACGGTGTTCCAACATTTTCACCATGTGAAGCCACTTGTGTTTTTTTTTTATTCTGCCCCACCTACTTGTGGATCTGTTTGGTGGATCTGTAATCGGCTGACTGACTGAACCCAAAGGGTGCTCACCAATGGTTGCTTTTCATCCTGGGGAGAAGTGACTAGTGGGATGTCACAGTGTTCTGTCCCTGGCCCAGGGCTATTCAACATCTTCATCAATGACTCGGATGAAGGAGTTGAGGGCATGCTGATCAAATCTGCAGATGACACCAAATTGGGAGGCGTTGCTAATACCCCAGAGGACAGGATCAAATTTCACAATGACCTTGGCAGATTGGACAGCTGGGCCAAAATTAACAAAATGAATTTCAACAAAGAGAAATGGAAGGTCCTGCACGTAGGCAGAAAAAATGGAATGCACAAATATGGGATGGGGGACACGTGGCTGGATAGCAGTACAGGTGAAAGGGATCTAGAAATCTTGGTGAAGCACAAGCTGAACATGAGTCAGCAGTGTGATGTGGCAGTCAAAAAAACCAATGCAATTCTTGGTTGCATCAATAGGAGTGTGAAGTCTAGATCAAGGGAGGTAATGGTACCACTCTATTCTGCATTGGTTAGGCCTCATTTGGAATCCTGTGTCCAGTTCTGGGCACCTCAGTTTAGAATCATAGAATCATAGAAATGTAGAGTTGGAAGAGACCACACAGGCCATCCAGTCCAACCCCCTGCCATGCAGGAACACCTTCAAAGCACTCCCGACAGACGGCCATCCAGCCTCTGCTTAAAAACCTCCAAGGAAGGAGACTCCACCACACTCCGAGGCAGCACATTCCACTGCCGGACAGCCCTGACTGTCAGGAAGTTCTTCCTGAGGTTCAGGTGGAATCTCCTTTCCTGCAGCTTGAATCCATTGCTCCTTGTCCTGGTCTCTGGAGCAGCAGAAAACAAGCCCTCTCCTTCCTCTACATGGCATCCCTTCAAATATTTAAACATGGCTATCATGTCCCCTCTTAACCTTCTCTTCTGCAGACTAAACATACCCAGCTCTCTAAGTCTATCCTCATAGGGCATGGCTTCCAGGCCTCTCACCATTTTGGTCGCCCTCCTCTGGATCTGCTCCAGCTTGTCAATATCCTTCTTGAATTGGGGTGTCCAGAACTGGACACCGTATTCAAGATGAGGTCTAACCAAAGCAGAGTAGAGTGGTACCAGTACCTCCCTCGATCTAGACACCATACTCCTATTGATGCAGCTGAGACTTGCATTGGCTTTCTTGGCTGCCGCATCACACTGCTGACTCATATTCAGCTTGTGGTCTATGAAGGCTCCTAGATCCCTTTCACATGTACTGCTATCCAGCCACGTGTCCCCCATTCTATATTTAAAAAGGA
Organism: Ctenosaura bakeri; assembly: GCA_948474755.1. Classification (NCBI taxonomy): domain Eukaryota; kingdom Metazoa; phylum Chordata; class Lepidosauria; order Squamata; family Iguanidae; genus Ctenosaura; species Ctenosaura bakeri. The sequence continues at coordinate 274,921 of CAOLHI010001920.1, forward strand.
TATTGTCAAGCTGGAGCATGTCCAGATGAGAGCAACCAAAATGGTGAAAGATCTGGAAGCCATGCCCTATGAGGAACAGCTTAGGGAGCTGAGTATGCTTAGTCTGCAGAAGAGAAGGTTAAGAGGGGACATGATAGCCATGTTTAAATATTTGAAGGGATGTCATGTTGAGGGGAGAACAGGCTTATTTTCCATGGCTCCAGAGACTAGGACAAGGAGCAACAGATTCAAACCACAGGAAAGGAGATTCCACCTGAACCTCAGGAAGAATCTCTTTATGGTCGGAGCTGTCCAGCAGTGGAATATGCTGCCTCAGTGGAGTGTGGTGGAATCTCCTCCTTCTTTAGAGGTTTTTAAGCAGAGGCCAGATGGCTGTCTGTTGAGAGTGCTTTGATGGGCGTTCCTACATAGCAGGGGGTTAGGCTGGATGGCCCCTGGGGTCTCTTCCAACTCTATGATTCTACGATTCCATTTCATACCAACAATGACACTGTTAAGCCCCCAGCTATGTTACCCACATACCCTGCTCATGCCTGCAAGTTGCAATGAGAGCAAAGTGTCCATAGGCATCACTGCAATTCATGTATACTGTTGTATACTGAGTCTGGCCATTAGACAATTAGATTAAAGCTATGATATTCACTGCCAAGCACTGAGGAAAGCTATAATGTTCTCTACAAGCGATAATGGGTTTTTTGAGGAGCCAACATTATGCCAACATACAAATGCCATAATATCACCTCCCCCCCACAAAAGTCACATATACCCCAATCGCAAGTGTTCTGTACGTTCACTGACTCTACCCTTCCTCTCTGCCTGCCAACAACTTAAAATTCCAGCCATCAGAAGCCATTCCAAACTGGGAAGTTCACAGAGCTTTTGGAACAAGGGGAGGTGGGTTTTTCCCTCCTCTTCTATGAAATATACATCTTTTCAATTGTCTTTGTTGCATTATCCTGCTATTTATAGTCCACTTTTGTTAATTTATCACAATTATTTTGGGCGCTAATCTGCTGTTCTGAGGCATTCACAACCGCTCCCCGTGGTGCTGCCTGCCAGCATAAGCGCACGCTCCATTTTTTCCATCCAAGTCATTAAATAAAGCCTGCACCAACTTTTGTTTACACCAACATAAAAAGGCAGATTAATTGAGGCGCACAAGATTATACAAAGACACTGGAGACTTTCAGCGGGGAGGAGGGAGTCTCTTTTGCCAATGCTCCTAATGAAAAATAGCCTGGCGTTATGACAATCCTGTCTCTACCGTTAAGCCACACTGGGACTCCTCAAGTGTTTACTGCACTAGAAACAGAGGCTTCTTTTGGAGATGGGTAACTGTGATCTTGCTGTAAGCTGCACAATTAAAAAATAAATTAAGGCTGATACAATACATTGTTGTTGCTGCTGTTGTGTGCCTTCAAATCATTTCCGACTGATGGAAACCTTAAGGCAAATCTATCACGAGACTTTCTGAGGCTGAGAGTGTGTGACACGCCCAAGATCACCTGGTGGCTTTCCATGACTGAGTGGTGGAACTGAGCCCTGTTCTCCAGGGTCACAGTCCAACACTCAGACCACTACACAGCGTTGACTCACAACACAACAGCCTCTCCCTAATTCAGGCTTGAGACAGAACAACAGAATAGGAAGTTTATTCCTCAGCTAACCTTCAGTCAAGTTTCATAAGCTCTGACACAGTGGTTGCAAACCAAATATTATTTATCATTGGGGATGGGTCAAATCCATGGGTCTACACACAACCAACTTTCAAAGAACTGAACTACTCATATGGTCGGTAAGGTTAGCATCTGTTGAGCCCAAAGGATAATACTAAATCAATGAACTAGTTAAATAATGCTCAAATCCCCTAGGCAGCTATGAGTTGCTTTCTGCCATCACATTGGTTCTGACCCATGGCAACCCTATGAATAAGAGAGCTCTATGAGACTTCATCATCAAGAGCCCTCCTCAGGTCTTGCAAATTTAGGGCAGCCATGGCTTTCTTCGAGTCAAAACATCTGTGATGTGATCTTTTGTCTTTTCTGAATGCCTTTGGCTTCACCAAGCATTATCATCTTTTTCAATAAGTCATGTCATCTCATCATATGTCCAAAGTAGAATCGCTTCAATTTAGCTGTTTTTACTTCTAGTGAGACTTCAACTTCATGTCCTCTAAGACTCACTCAGCAATCCATGCTGTATCTCTAAAACACTCCTCTAGCACCAGATTCTCTCACTGTCAGCTCTCTTCCCTTCCAGATTTTACAACCATACACAAAAACTGGAAATACCATGCCATGGAAGATGCTGATCTTGAGATTCATTGATAGATCTTTACATTTGAGGATCTCATCCAGTGCCTTCACAGTTGCCTCCATAGTTGTCCTTTGCTCTTCCCAGTAGCTCCTCTTCCAGCTCAATCAGTTGAGTGCTACCAGTACGGTGCCTATGGGCGATCCATTTTCCCCTTGGCCAGAGCAAACATCCTTCCCACAATCAAAGTGCAGTTGTGACCCATCTTAGTACAAAAGCAACGTGAGAGTATTCTAAGATATAGCCATAGTAGCCTCCATCATTTTGTAAACAAAATATCTGAAAATAACAGTAAACAACAACATAAGAACAAAGAATAGCCATGTTGGAGCTGACCAAAGGCCTATCTAGTCCAACATTCTGGTTACACACTGGCCAATTAGTTGCATGGACAGGAAATTAATGCAACTGCACCCTCCATCTTGCACCCTCCATCAATTAATATACAGAGGTATATTGTCTTTAATTGTGTGTCTGTGTGTGTTTGTGTGTGTGTAGCCACTCTGGTCAGTTAGGCATGTATGGTTATACCCTCCCTAAGTTTTATTTCATCCCCTTTGAAAACTACCCACGCTGACAGCTGTAACTACATCTTATGGCAATGAATCTCACAGTTTAACAATCCCTGACGTGAATCACATATGGAACATTTAGAGCTGGAAGGTAACACAGATCCTATAAAACTCTACTCTGTCCAGAGAAGGGATTGCTTATCACTCCGTGCAGTACTAGAAAGTGCAACATCTGATGCCTTGGAGTAAAAAAATCAACACTAAAAGTTGTCTTCTTAAGATGGCTCACACCGGAAAAAAAATTAAAAGAAAAACTACCTTTTTTACCATGTGAGGTTGAAAGAAATCACAATTTACAACCTTAAGATACTAGATCATAATTGATACTAAAAATAGGTGTGGTGGCAAGTCAAGCATCCAATCCTGTAAAACACAGTGCCTGATGCAAACCTCAACATATTTAGGTCTACAAGAATGCTGCAGTTGTGGAGAACATTATGGGAGCAGTACCACATTTCTTAAAAAAAAACCTTGACTTTCTTTTACAAGAAAAAAAGCTGTAGGTTGCTAGCCCTTTTGGATACAAAGGAGCATGAAATCAAGAAGTGTGGATGAACAAAATTTCTTTTAGCTGGCCTCAGTCTCCAGAGTCTCACTTTGACTAACAAGATGAAATTCTGAAACCTGAAAACTTTACAGTTCAAAGTTGTTTGAAAATAAGGGAAATCGTTAAAAAAAATCTTCTCTAAGGAATTTTGACAGGTCACTGTTTATTTCTTTATCTGATTTATATCTTGCCTTCCTCCCAGGACTAGGAATGAAGATATCTCACAACAAGATCAAAACAGCTTCTGATACTCAATTAAACAGACTATATTAACTATTACATTCAAAAAATTAAAAAAAAAAAGACACCATCAGTTCATTAAATATCCCTTCAACTGCCAGACAGTTGCCAAAAGCCTGAGTAAACACAAGCGCCAACTGGCAAAAGGAAAAGGGTCTGTCTAGCTTCTCTTGGCACAGAATTCAACAGCCTCTGAGCAACCAGTTAGAAAGCCCTCTCCTGCATCTGCACCACACGTGCCAATGAAGTTGGTGGCAGGACCAAAAGCTTCTCCTGAAGATCTCAGGGCAGACTCATACAGGAAAATATGGTCCACCGCATGGCCTGGATCCAAGATATGGATCAACAAGGCAGAGCATTTTAACTTCCTTTTGCTCAGTGTACGGACACCCCATGTGCAACTCCCATGTGGGCAACAAACACCCAAATCTGCCTTGGCTTTGAAGGGTTTTGAAAACTGCAGTTTAGCATCTACTGTACCACTGCATAAGGGCAGTGGATAAGGAGCTTGCATATCAGCCAGCCATTATCCTGTGAGCACTCCAGATGGCTTCAGAACATTTATCAGGCTTCTGCTTCTTCCTCTTGCGCAAATGGACAGCAAACATGACGGCTTGTAATGACAAAATCAATAAAGGAGGACTTTGGAAAAAAACAGCCATATTACAGGAACAGAAGAAAAATTTCCCCAGACGGTGGCTCATGAAACATTTAATGTTTTCAAAATTACTGCATACAATTTTATACATTTTTTATTTTTTGTCACAGAATGCTAGCAATCTCTAATGACAGAGTAGGCAGAGAAGTCTTTCAGAAGGCCCTAATAGTTCTGTGCACCCTGCAGAGCAAAGACGGAGAAAGACATTTTGCTTTACATTCTTCAAAATATATGGCAAATCCTATACACACACACACACACACAAATACTGGCAGAGGTATTTACTGTACATTTACTGTTTTTGCTGTACTGTTTTGTAGAACAAAGGATACAGACATTTTGAACAGTGTGGCACCTCCAAGATAGAGGACCAAATCAAAGTCTGGCACCTTTAAGGAGTTTAATTGCACACGTACCTTGAAGGCACCATATCTTAGAAGCTATGCAGGGTCCCGTGTGGCTTGTGTAGGCATACCCCAATTAACAAAACCCATTACAAAGAAGCCCTTTTTACAAAATCTTTGCACGTCCACCTAGCTCCCATCTTTTCCTTCTTATCGTCCCTAGCTAAATTTTTAAGTACCATTGGCACTGGAAGGGTGGTGCAGAATAGCTGGAGAAACATCAACTTTCAGTACTGGGCTGCAACAGTGTGTTCTCAGCAAATACTGCAATAAAGCTTGAACTGAGAAAGGAGGAGATTCTTCTCCAGCTGATTGTACTGTAGCTGGGTGTGCCTGCCTACAACAGACAAGGTAAACAGCAGCTGCCTCCAGAATCACTTACTCAGTGTGTGTGAACAGTAAAACTGAAACAAAAGGGGGAGTGGATGAGCCTGCCTCTACCCACATGTTTAAAAAAAACATATATGTTGCATTCTTCTGTTCTGTTGCACAGGAACCTTTCCCTCCATGTTATTTCTGCATCAGGTGCCACATTTTCTGCTAAAGTAGTAATGCCCAGGAGTATTGGGGACTGCCAAGGAATGGCAAGTGTTACAGGCTATATTTCAGAGAAAAGCAATGGAAAACTACATCTGAGTATTCCTTGGCTAAGAGAACCTAAGAAATTTGTGTGTGTGCCATAAGCCAACAGCTGACTTGTAGCCACACAGATCCAACTGTTAGCACACACCCAATGAATAGGTACTTGGTAAATCAATGTCTATCCTATGTAAGTTCAACTGATTCAATGCATCTCTGCTAAATGGGACTAACAATTGGATTTTAAATATCAAACACAGTAATAATGACAGGGGGTTACAGTACAGCCCAAGTTCCCCCTAAAAAGATGGCAATTTTTTGAAAAAAATTCACATAGGGCACTATCAACCTCTATGAGCTATAACAGCTGTACAGAACATCCAAGTAGAGAGACACATAGGACGGCCTTGTAAGTAAGCCCACAAAACGTAACCTGAAAAATAATTACTAGCTTGTACTTTGTGCTAGCCATGGCATGGAGGAATGTTGGCTACTTGGTTCTTACCAAGGTGGAGGCCAAAATGAGAACTGCCAGCCCACTTGGTATAAGACAACTAATGGAGGAATCCATTCCTCTTTTACAGCCTCACTGGCTTGTATGCATGGAATCCCCTGCTACCTACAGCTTTTGATCAAGTAAGATGCAAGGCTGCAATACGCTGGGAGATAGCAGTCGCTGGGGAGCAACAGTGGAAGTAGGCCACTACTTCAGGCCTCGCTGCCTGGAGGTGCAGCCGGTGACCACTGGGGTATATACAGGATGCCAGACTAGGAGGATCATGTGGGCCAACTCTCTAGCAGGGTTAAGATTCACTGTGTGATTAACTCCATGCTCTAGAACACATGTGTGAAACACAAAGCCTGCGGGCTGAATCCGGACTGCAAGGCCATTTCATGTGGCCCTCGCAACTCTCCTGCAGCTGCAGTGCTCCTCCCTGCCTGGTGAGCCTGATCACTACATTGTGGGACACTGGCTGCCAGTGTTCTGAAGAGGGGCCCAGCAGCCAGCACTCACAATCTACTTCTACTTCTGACTGCTCCTCTGTCCAAGTCTCGCCTCAGAACATTGCCACAGACTACCATGGCAACGCCCCGCATGGCTCATGGGAGTTGGACAGAGGAGCAGTCAGAAGTAGAAGTAGATCACGAGTGCTAGCTGTTGGGCCTCTCTTCCAATACCGGTAGCCCAGTGGTCCACAATGTGGGTATTGGGCTCACCAGGTACAGAGAGGGGTGAGGGGCAGAAAGAGCCACAGGGGAGGCGGGGTGGAGAAAAGAGGCATAGAGAGGGTCTGGGGAGCAGAAAGTTGCACAGAAACCAGTAATAATCTAATGCAGAGGCAATTATTTAATACAATAAAAGAGGAAATACAACCAGCCCTTTGAGGGCAACCATAATGCTGATGCAGCCCAAGATGAAATTGAATTTGACACCCCTGTTCCAGAAAAACAAGCATGTTATTTTATTGCAGTAAAAAACAAAGTTTTGAGGCACATTAAAAACACAGTGGTTTATTGAGAGGCAAGAGCATTTGTCTTCTGATGCTCCTGCTGATGCAAGTTCAGGCCACCATGAACTTTCATTTGTCATTTTGACAAATGATAAGCCTCTGTCAAAAATGAGACTCTATCCATTAGCATTTCCCAACAGTACAAATGGTCAGTGAAGACCTTTGCCCTCAAACACCTGAACCTCCATGGTGGGGATCTCAACCCCTTTCTGAGGACTCTGATTTTGAAATGAAACAACAGGGCTTACCTGGTGTGTTATCTGGAAAAGAGACGGCACTCTTTTTTAAAAAAAAAACTACCATTCATAGAATATGGAACAAGGATATAAAATGTGTGGGAGGAAAAAGTTCTTTTTAGCTTTATTAGTTATTTGGGGGACACCTCCTCCTCTTCACATGAGGTATTAAAAAATATTTTATGTACCACATTTTGTGCAGCTTCAACAACGCTGCATGCTCACGCCACGCGAGCTGTAAGATCTGCTTCCATTTCAAAGTTTTTTGGCAGAGCTTTCCCCTCACCCCTCATTAAAACACTTGAATAAGCAAGAAGAGATGACAAAGCATGCCGTTCTGCCATCTGAGGTACAAGGCTTAAAAACCAATTACCTTCAGCCGCTGGAGAAATGCACTCATTCCACTGTAATCTTACACTCCTTAAAATATGTTGCCAATACCATTAGAACACCCACACTGAGAGTTTTCGTGTAGGCCCAGAGGGGCAAACCACACAGGTAGCGCTTCTGTGTTTCCTCATTACGGAAGGTATAACATCCAGTGCCTTCTTCAAGGCCAATATCTCTTGCATAAAGGGAAAGAAATAGAGGTCAGCCTCCATGTTCGAGAAGCTGGACCTGCGTGGCCCAAGGTCCACCAACAGGAGCTGGTCCCACAGAAGAACACCTCAGCTCACTTTCTCTACTGCCTCTTGTGCTATAGTAAACCCCAAGGCCAGGAAGCCAAAAAGCAACCCAGATGTTGCAGTCAGACCAGCAAACACCCACCTGTTTTTCCAAAGCACTTCCACATCATCAAGAAGTATCAATATTTGCAGATGCGCAGCTAAAGCAATGTTTGGAAGTCAGACTTGCAAGTCCCTCTAGAGAGTGAAGGACAATTCCGTCCAGGCAAGCAGCTTGTCTAGCTCACTGCAAATACAGACATACAAGGAAAGCAAAAACTACCCACTTATTGTAAAATTGATGACATCAGCATAGCTGGATTCCTTCATTTGCAGTTCTGGGGCAGAGGCCTCTACAAGGAAATATGGATCACTCTCCAAATAAGTACGGAACTGTTCTATGAAAATGCTGAGTTTATTAAATAATACTTGATTGGCAAGGGAGCAGTGCATTCATTTCCTATCTTCTCATGACTGACAAGTTATCAAGGAGAGCACTGCCAACTACAGGATGGGAAGTTTGGGGGCATTTGCCCTTATTTCTTGCCTTGTACCAATGGTCTGCCTTCTCTATCTAGCTCTGTACCATCTTTGTCTTCAACTGGCAGCAGACCTCCAGGATCTCAAGGAGATGATCTTCCCAACCTCACTTCTCTCAATCCATTCAGCCATACCCTTCCCCAACAGCAATGCCTTATTTGCAAATTTCATATATCTACTACATTCTCATTTCTTTCATATCTGCAACGTGTCCTTCCTCCAAGCCACTCAGGGAGGTACACACAGGACTGTTCCTGAAAACAACCCTGTGAGCCAGTCATTATTTCCCAATCTGCCTAAGGTCACTTCTATAACCTCAAATAAACGTTAAAACCCATGTCTCCCCAGCTAATCTTGCCATTTCACCACACCAGTTCTCAAAAATATTCAGTACTGCATGAAAAGCTTGTTCTAGAAGCTGAGAACCTGCTTCACATGACAAAAAGGCTGTAGCTCAGTGCCAGAATATGCAAGGTGTACGCAGAAGATCTCAGGCTCAGTTTCTGACATCTCCAGTTAAACTCTGGATAAGATTCCAATCTGACATCACGTAGAGCTGTTGAGCTAGATGGATCAATGGTGTGACTTAGGAGAAGAAAGTTTCCTGTGTTCTTAGAGGAATACGCCGCCAGGAAATCTCTCTCATGGCAGAAGTCAAGGCACATATCTCAAGGCCCACCAGGAGAGGGAAGGAAATACGTAAAAAGTAAAGGAGCTTTGCTCAGCCAATGTGGGATCACATCATCTCCTCAAGACTGGGACAAGCTGGGTGCCCAACTGATCTGGGTACCAAGGACAACAGTGTGAAAACCAAAGGATGCATACATCCAACAAGGGCGCATTAACAACTTCTCCAGAGTCTTATTGCCTACCAGTTTCTAGGAGAACTTGAAAGAGCATGAGAGAAAGGGTGATATCAAAAGGCCAGTGGGGGGGGGCGGACATTCCATCTTCTTCTTCCACCTTCTTCCACGCTCAAGTATGGTTTAAGAAGTATGGAAGAAATCAGAAGTATGGGAGAAGGAATACAGAAGAACACAATTGTTACCTATAAACTATATAGATTCAAGTTGCAGGAAAGGAGATTCCACCTGAACCTCAGGAAGAACTTCCTGATGGTCAGAGCTGTCCGGCAGGAGAATATGCTGCCTCGGAGTGTGGTAGAGTCTCCTTCTTTGGAGATTTTTAAGCAGAGGCTGGATGGCCATCTGTTGGGAGGGCTTTGATGTGTGTTTCTGCATAGCAGGGGGTTGGACTCGATGGCCCCTGAGGTCTTTTCCAACTCTACGATTCTATAACTACCTGCCCAGGTTCTATACTGCAGGGAAGCCAAAGAAGGTGCAGCAACTGGGATATTACTGGCAAATTCAGGTTAAAGAAGGATCTAGGAAGTCACTTCACTTTTCAGTAATATTAAATGGAGCCCCAGAGGGCTATGCTTGCTTGGCCTGCTCAAGAACCACTTTCACGCTCTTTGTTTTAAGCCTCGCATCTCTCAAACAAGTGAAACAGCTTTTGCCTCCCCAGCTCTCAGAAGAGTGCACTGAAAGTACTCTACACACCCAGCCAATAATTTCAATGTGGCCCCAAGGATGCCAGGTCATAAATCATGAGCATTTATTGTTACCTTCAACAAGTTTTATAGGAGCAGATGGAAATGGGATGCATTACCAAGCATTCCACACACATGACATGGTATTATCAAAAACTGGCAATAACCGCCCCTCCACTGGGCTATCTCCTCCGCACATATAAGAACAATGGATGGCTTTTTATTCACTTACAGAGAGATATGGCCAATTTAGATACCAACTGTCTCCAAGGATGCTTCGGCATAGAAAACAGAATGGAGTTCTTTCTCTCCATGGATACATCAACTTAAAGTTGGGGTGGTGAAAAGAAAAATATACCTCCTGACCACAGAAATCCATATGACTGGGTTTAAGAAGGCCCCAGATCACATACTACATTCATTATCTACCCAACTGTGTTCCTGAGATCTGCTGGATAACACACAGAGCAGAATTTCCCAATGATTCTGCACTGAGTCAGGCATGAAACTCCCTAGCAATTAAATTTGTTATTATCTAATTCTGTAAACAGCAACCCTATGCTATCTGAACTAACTAGACAGATAAGTTGCGAGAATTTCTACAGTTCAGACACTTTTAGAGAAGCTCTACCCAGTTACCTTCATTAGCCCAGTTGACAAATCCTAGGCTGAGACCCAAGTTCAAATCTGAGTTTAACTATATGTTCTTAGGAAAACTGGTGTTTCAACTTTCACAGCCTGCAAAATGGGACCAATAAGGCCAGCCTTCAGTTATATTAATATTTTTTGCATACCAAAGATGGCTTATACACAAGACTAAAAAAAATACAGAATCATGCACAATAAAATTGAAGGCAGTAGAAAAAGAGGAAGACTACATTATAGGTAGGTTGATTCCATACAGGAAACAGCAGTCCCGAGTTCACAAGACCTCAGTAGGGCTGTTGATGACCAGGATTCATGGCAGTTTCTCAATTATAGGTTTGCCATAAGTCAAGGATGACTAGACAGCACTTAAGAAACATTACCAGCTATTTCAATGGATTCTTGAATGATCCTGAATGAGGAACTGCCTTTTTACAGCGGTTTTACACAGGATCAATTTTTTCACAAGCTATTCACCTCGACAAGTTCTCTCCCTGGTCAGTCATCACTTGTCCAGTTGGGAAATGTATGGCCTTCAAGCCTGTTTGTTGCAACCCTTGGTACCTCCAGATTTGCTGGACACCGTTCTTTTAGCACCCCCCTCCGCCCCGGCAAAAGAGGATGAATTGTCTCCCTGAAAATTCCCAGGAGTGGCAATCCACCTGGACTCGATGGCCCCTGGGGTCTCTTCCAACTCTATGATTCTATTATTTTAGATTGGTTGCAGCCCATCCATCCTCAAAATTGTTTAACATGAAAAAAAAATGGCTGTTTTTCAAAACTAGAAGTGGATTTCTAGCCCCTTCTAGCTTTGTGTTTGTTTTGAGGAACTTCTTAGAGCCCATGCTACTCACAGAGGGTCCCAGGAGAAGAAAATTATTCCCCAAGCCCAACGAAGTTGCCCACCTCTTAGGATATACTTGCTCCAGAGTGCATCATCTCACATCATCCTATGCTGAACCTCAACCAGCATTCTTAGACAGAACAGATATGTTGCCCAGACAGGCCACATTCTGTGCTGAGAAAGCACAATTCCATGCAAACTATATTTCCCTATCCTATATGTGCAGGGTGGTTTACCGAGTACAAAAAGACAAGCTCCTGCTGCAAGATGGTTACAACGGAAAATTCATCACAGGAGAAAGAGAGGCAGGGATAAACAGGGAAACTGTGTGAGTCAGAGCAGGCCATTAGAAGCAGGGGTTGCAACAAGCACATCGCAGAGAAGCTGGTTCTGAAGAACGCTCTAAGAAAGCCAGAAAGGTGGCATCACACAGCGTTTTCTGCTAGAACGAGGTGTAGTTCCAGGACTTCCCAAGACTTCATTTGGCCAAAGCGCCAAACAATGGCAAACATTACTTCTGTAAAATAAGTTTTATTGGTGGCAAATGTTGCAGCAGATACCACATAGTGCAGAAGGATTCCAGCTCTATGCCGCTGGGGTCCAGCATCCCCTCACAGCCAATGGCAGAACAACTAAACAACTAATTCTACCCAGATTATCCCCAGATGCTAATCCAAATTTCCACAGCTGGTTATATCAGAACTCTGGGCTGGGGTGTCCTGTCTCCTCCCCTGAACAAGGTCAATGGAATATAGACTCCCAAAGTATTATATAATGGAGACACAAACAAAGCAAAGCAAAATGACCAACCAGGACCCATCTCAGCCCCAGCAGCTGTGAGAACCACACAAGATTTGTAACTGGAAAATTCTCTCTCCTAGTCTGATCTCAACATTCATATCTTTTCCCAGCCAAGCTATTGTGAAAATGTATAAAACAAAGCCACTAATACAAATTATCCCTTTCCGTACCACTGGGCAGTTGTTAAAGTTTGGCCATGATGCTAACAAGCTGTCCAAAACCCACCTTTCTAGTGGCAGAGGCCCAGCTCACGGAACACAGGCATCCCAGAACACCCAGTTCCAAGCACAGGGGGCAGCAAGGGAGAACTTTTGAGGGAGCAGGGGTCTTTTGAGGGAGCAGGAGACTGGAAGAATGTATCCTTCTGCACCATTTATTACCTTTTTACTAATTTGAGAGGTGTACAGTATTGTTGTGTGTCTTCCTATGGCAACCCTAAGGCAAACCTAAGAACCAGAGTGACGCAGTAGTTTGAGCATTGTGCTACCATCCTGGAGAAGAGGGTTTGATTCCCCACTCAGCCATGGAAAACTACTGGGTGACTTTAAGGCGCATCACATACTCTCAGCCCCAGAAAACCCCTTGATAGGGTCGCCATAAGTTGGAAATGACTTGAAGGCACACAACACACAGGCACAAGGAGTTTTCTTGGTAAGATTTGTTAAAAAAAGCTTGACTTTGCCTTCTTCTGAGGCTCAGAAAGTGTGCCTTGCCCAAGGTCACCCAATGAACACTGGTCTCCAGAGACCTAGTCCAAAACTCAAACCATCATGTTGGCTCTCCACAGTAGGCATAACCACCAGAAATCTTATTCAATTGCCTTCTAGAACTCCTTGCTTCGAACATGGCCGACAGACTTTCAAAAATATCTCTGCACCCATGAGTTCCAGAAACTTGCTATAGCAACAAAGAAAAAAAAAGGTTCGAGAAGTCAGACTGTGTGCACTCAATAACGCTTTCTGTACTTTCTTGGCACTCCCACAGCCTGAACATGCCTACGCGCCGAACATTTCCAGCGTCTCCTAACAACATGCTTAGGGATTTCACTAATGAGGGTTAAAAGTTATACATCCAAGATGAGTGAACAGAAGTGTAGCGTGTCCAACGCCTCCTAGTTGTTTAGAGTGCTGACATCACTTGGCTCTGGAGTCAAAGATTTTGCCAGTCAACCCCTCCTTTCTTCTCAGTGCAAAATCTAAGAACATTTTATGGAAATGCCATGTGGGCTACATGCAGGAGGATGAAGATGCTCAGATAAGAGCTTGTTGCAACCAGACATAACAGAGAGAAATCACACCCTATTTATTACACCTAAAATGCCATCCCTTCTCTACACACATTACCTCTCTGAGTCCATAAAGTTCTAATAGGGAAAAGATAGAAGAGCATGTTTATCCTCACACCTTACAAGTCCCTCTACAACGCTGGATCCATCATGTATCGATTTTCCGCCTAGTGTGTGCCTCGTACTGAAGCCTTTCTGAACTTCCATTGTGGCTAGAAATTATTACCAAAGTAATAACCAAATGGATTAGTGCTTCAGAGGCTTTTACCCTGAATGGGTGATCTGAATTTGATGGAGAGGATAACAGCTTGTGCAAGAGAGATCGTGGGCTCTCTGATTCACAAAAGCTTCAAGTCACATAAAATTCTTGGCACATACTGGAAGCAAACCCCACTGAAGTCAGTGGGCCCTACTTGTGATAGATAATGATACTGTGATTGAGGAGAGACCGATTGTGCAGAGGCCCAAGCCAGTGACTGAGGAAGTCAACCTGCAAACATCCCCTGCACTGGAAGGTCAAACAGAGACTGAGTTGCCCCAGCCAGCTCAGGACGGAGAGGGAATCAGCAATGATGCAGAGGAGTTGCAGCCGGCTGTGCCCATCAGCTCTCAATCATGCAGAAGGCTGAAACAGGCTGCTCAGAGGGAGGCTGCTTGCACTAGGCTGAGGAAATAATAACGAGCAGTACCTGCTCACAGGGGCTATTTAAGTCTGCCAGCGTGACTGCTCCTTGCTTGCAGCAAATTGTTAGCAAGCCCTCACAACTTTTGTGTCTCCTGCTCTCTAAAACCCTCTGGATAGATCTCTGCCTCCTAAATCTTTGGACTGGACCTTGACCTGGCTCAGCCTGTGTTTTCCTGGTGTTTGGTATATTCAGATTTCCCAAGTGTTCCTGACCTCTCTCCTCCCTTGGTGGCTGCAGCCTGGCAGGGAGAAATTCCTGACACTACTTCTAGGTAAGCATGCACAGGAGTAGGCTGTAAGTTGGGTCCCCCTCCCCGAAGGTGTTCCAGGGCTTGAACAAATGAGGGCAAGAGGACAGAAGAAAATGGAAATGAGAGACTGGGAGTTAAATTCCTCAACAGCATATCTTGATGCCAAAGCCTCAAAGATTACATTATTTGGAGTATAACATACAGCACACTGTGGAAGTTAGCAGAAATGCATATATTTCTGAAGCAGCCTTCCCCAACCTTGAGTCCATCATATGTCCTGGACTACAGCTCCTCTTATACTCAACAGGCATGCCCACAATACTTATCATCACTAACGTGCATGGTTACGCTGGCTGGCTGGCTGGCTGGCTGGCTGGCTGGCTGGCTGGCGGGAATGGAAGTCTTACACTGGCAGGCTGACCTCAGGCTTGTGGGATGTTTGATTGAAATCCAGAAATTCATCAACCACAATCTACTGAAACAACACACATAGAATTAAAATATTCTTAAATCCTAAAGATTCATTTTATACACCAGACTGACCTCACAAACTTTCCTGCTACAAAAATCTTCTTTTTTAATTTCACCAGGATAATCAAGATGGTGGAGTCATTTTTGTCCTTGTTGCTTCTAAGTTCATTGAGAGTCAGAAATACTGGCTGATCTACTACAAATCAGAAATTTAGCAGTACATCCAGATCTACCTGCTCCTCATCCCTAGTGTAACATTAAGTGCAGGGCAACAGGTTGGGGAAGGCCATTTTGACAGTATGAGCACAGGAATTCACGTTTTATGAGGACAAAAAAGGACTCACAGAATAACTTGTATAGAAATAGAACTTTGGCATTGGGAGAAATGGATATAACAAAACACACATTTTCCTTAAAGGTCAGAATGTCTGCTAAGTGCTTCAAAATCATGAGGTGTTAGATTAATTTTTACACTCTACATTGTTCCACATTCCTTTCCCCCATTCTATTTCCGCTCATTGTTTCACTGCCTCAAAATAGGCCTCATCCTAACACAGATATACTTATGCCATCATACAGGCAGTTACAAAAATAAAAATTGTATTTTGTTTTAACCTCATTGTAAGCTACATCAAGTCTTATGTTGGGAGAAAAGGATGGCATAAATGTGTGGTGGAGGTAGCAAAACCTGATTTTAGTAAGGCTTTTGACAAGGTCCATAAGATTCTTGCAGGAAAGCTGGGAATTATGAGCTAGACAGTATTACTGTTTGATTTGTAATTGGTTGGGGACCAAACCCAGACAGGACCCACCAATGGTTGCTGTTCGTCCTGGACAAAAGTGACAAACGAGGGGCCTCAGGGCTCTGTACCAGACTTGCTGTGGTTTAACATGCTTATAAATGACTTAGATGACTGAATAGAAGTCATGCTTATCAGATTAGCAGATGACCCCAAACTGGGGAGGAAGGGTAGCAAATACCCTGGAAGAGAGGATTTGAATTCAAAACGACCTTGATAGATCGAAGAGTGGGACCAAAAGTTAACAAAATAGACTTCAACAGGAATAAAAGAAATTCACAAATACAGGATGGGTGACACTAGGCTTGAAAGCAGTACATGTGCAAAGGACCTGGAATCTAGAGACCACAAGCCAAATGTGAGTCAACAGAGTGATGGGATGGCCAAAAAAGCCAAAACAATTCTAGTCTGCATCAATAAAAACAAAGCATCCAGATCCAGGGAAGTAGCAGTGTCACTCCTTTCTGTTTCTCTCTCTAGTTCTGGGCACCACAGTTCAGGAAGGATATTGACCAGCTGGAATGTGTTCAGAGAAGGGTGACTAAGATGACCAAAGGTCTGGAAACCAAGCCTTATGAGGAACACCTTAGGGAGCTGTGTATGCTTAGCTTGGAGAAGACTGAGAAGTGACGGAATGGCCATCTTTAAATATCTGAAAATACGTCATGTAGAAGATGGAACCAATCTGCTTTCTGCTGCTCCAGAGACCAGAAGACAAACCAACAGATTCAAATTACAAGAAGAGATTCCACCTAAACATTAGGAAGAACTTCTTCACGGTAAAAACTGCTTGGCCGTGGATCAGACTGGGAGAGTTGTGGAGTCTCCATCTTTGAAGATCTTTAAACAAGGGTCAGATTGGCATCTTTCATGAATGATGTGATTGTGTATTCTTGCATTTCAGGGGGCTGGACTAGATGGCCTTTGCAGCCCCTTCCAGCTCTAAAATTCTAAGATTCAATGAAATAAATAAATGCCCAGTGTGGCTTCTTCAATTTTTTGGACAATTGGCACCCACCCACAGCTAGATTTGGCCTATGACAGCTGGTGACCAAACTCTATCTCATTTAAAAGGGCCTTGCATGCAAGTTATTCAGGTTTTACCACCAATGTGTGTTGAAAATTGCCTCTAAAAAACTAAGCATAGAAGCAAGAGCTTACTCCTTCACTGCCAACCTTTCAGGGCATTAATGTACCATGGATGGCCAATACAGATCTATATGAGTGGGCAGACAATTAAAATAAAGCTTTTAACTTATTAGCAGTGCCTAAAGTACCGTTCATGAGAATAAGACAAGACACAAAATGAATAAATTGCTGTTGTACTAAACCAGCAAAACTGCATTTTCACTTTCTAGCCATAATCTGCTACTGTATTTTTTTTTTAAAAGGTCATGATTCCCCAAGAACTAACATCAGATGGGGGATAGAGAGGGAAACAAACATGAACTGTCCAGGTCTGAAGTAATTTCCGAGCTCTGAGCACGAGCCATCCCAGGACTGGCTACATTTTTGCTGCTCGTGGGCCTATGAGTCCAGTCTGACTCCCAGGCCTAAAAAGCTTAAACCTGCAGAAGGCACCAGAGTAAAATCAATGCAACACCGATAATGGGTCTTTGGCTCAGAGGGTTAGTAGAGCTTTTAGCTGGTTGCAAAGAGGCTGGATTTCCATGCACAGCAGCCCACAAAAGTAATTTACATGCAGGCAGAGCTCAGAGCTCAATGGTCGATAGGCACACAAGCACAGACGGAGAGGGGGAGAGATGGAGAAATGTGTCAGCATCTGGGAAAAAGGAATCAGAACAGAAGCACACATCTGATGGCTGACCCAAAAAGTAAAATGGAATAATCAGACTCACGATTTGTTTTGGTTGCGATTAAATGGCTCCCACTCTCACTTTAAGAGGCAAACTGGTAAAAGAATAGCCCCCAATTGCTGCCTTATGATCCAAAGAGCCTTGATTCCCGGACTTTCCAGTGTAAGAATCCAGGAAGAATGAGCCTCAAGGTTGGTATTTGGAGTCTCAGCAATCCAGAGCTTGAAATGTTCCTTTCCGGGAGACTCCAACTCCCACAATCTCCCAACCAACATGGCCAATGGCGGATTACGGGATGTGCCATCCCAAAAAGTAAATTTTCCCAAGCTCTGGAAATAACAATATAGTTAACCTGCTGTAAATGTCATTAGAGGCACTACTGAATGTTATTAAACAAGGAAGGAGGGCAGGGCAGGGCAGGGCAGGGCAGGGCTAAACCTTGTGGGCAAAACAGCAGCCTCAGTGCCAGCTGCACAGCAACTGGAACACGCCCCAGTAGGACACACCGAGATGTGTTCGTGGCCAGAGAGAGATTCATACCAAGGATGGCCAGATTTTGTAACTCAACATTTCACCCACAAAAATTTTAGACAAAATTTTGGCTGGCCCACATGGTATACTATACTAAGAAGGCCGCTTTTTCAGAAGCAAGGGGTAGAAAGGCAAGGAGGTTCTCCCACAGTTATTGCCTGGCTACTACCAGCTCTGTGCAGCTGAGCTTCAATGGCTTGCTTCCAGATCAAGACACACAGATGTCAGACCTCTTTTGAAAAAGCTGGCACAGCTCGGGACCCTGTATAATTTTAGCATGTAGCAACTTCTTTCTTCTTAGAGAAAGGTAAAAGTTTTCTGCTGCATCTTATTCATCCTCCTTGAGTCTATATAAAAAAACAGAGGAAAATCATCACTTTCCTACTCCTCCTGCTAACCACACACTCTCTAAGTCAAAGGTGAAAACAATGCAGTCCTCCCAATGTTGTCAGACTCCAACCCCCAGCATTGCTCACCATTGGCTATGCTGGCTAGAGCTGTTGGGAGTTGCAGGACAACATCTGGAGAGCTGCATGGTTTTCATCCCTGCTCTAAACCACCAGCTTCATACACAAACTGTTACTTTATACAGCTCAAACTATCAGCCCATCTGGCTCCTTACTGCCTACCTGCGACTGCCCATGACTCTCTGTGGTCCTGGACAGAGAAGGCTCTCTCCCATCACCTCCTACCGCATACTCTAGATGTCTCACAGTGAAGCCAAGACATTTTGCATAAAAAGTATGGATTGCACCATTAATCCCAACCAAGCTGCAAGATGGAGTAAGGACAGGGGCCTGCTTTTCCACATGTGGACACTCTCTAAGCTTGGCCTGGTTGCTGAGAAAGGAATAAAGGAATGCACCCAGCTGTGCATTTGATGCATTCGGATGAGATTCCACCACATGGCAGGAGGGCCCCAGAAGCCATAATAACTGCCACTGACCACCAAGGCTGGGCAGCATTTGTTGATCCTTACAGAAAACATTATTCTCAACTGAACTTACAAAGGGTAAAACAAGAACATTCTGAAGTCCAGGAGATCAACTCTCCATTCCCGTATTTCCTTCTTCACTTACAGAATATGCAGAACACAATACTACAAATGTTAACCTGGGAATATGGAGCAGCTAATCAACTGAACTATTTAGCACCCAATCTGGCCTCCATTTGGACTAACTACAAGGAACACAGGCAGCCGGCATCAGTGGACTGGAGGGGTGCAAATGCTTCACCCTGTCCCCACTTCCATGTGTAGCTACATTTTCACAATATGTCAGTTCAGATACAAGGGTCATGTATGGCTGGTTCTGCCAAACTGCAAGGCATGGTTAGTGCTAAACCCTCTGTCCGTATTCTGATTCAGAGAGGAAATCATTTGCTTTAGGATTGACAATTCAGACAATCATGGCCACTTTGGCTACTGAATCTGCCAACTGAGCCAGAGACCAGGAGAGAGGAGACTGCATGAGCCCACACAGCTAGATTCCAATTATCTAAGCCACAGAATGGAGGATTGCCTGAATTAAGCTGTAGTGTTTGCTCTTATCCCCAAATAACCTGACTGGAGACAGTTAAGAATGGCCAATTCTCCAGGGAAAGAGAATGTACACAGAATGACTTCTCACACGGCATCTTTCCCTAAAGAAGATGGTTCACAGGAGCCTGAGGTTCCAGGGTGGCATGGCTGGCAAGCTGTTTTTAGTGACAATATCTACAGAAAGGGAAACCATGCAGAGGAGACACCAAAACAGCCCTGGAGGACTGAATTCAGTCTGTAGGCCTCATGTCCTTGTTTTTCCCATTGGGGTGACATTTTTCCCAGTCAACTGAAAACATCAGGATAAAAATAATCTCTCATAGGAAAGTAACCTGACAACACAATCCTAGGCATGTGTTCAATTGGGACTTATCCCCAGGCAGGTGAATACAGGACACCAGTTCTTCCATTTTTGTTTTCGGATACTACAATAAGGATTTTTTTTATCCATATATGAATCAGTGGGAGGAATGTTTTACTATCCTGGGAATTTTACATGGGATAGGAAAATTGTCCCAAGAAGTATTTATGCTTGGTTTTCTTGCTGATATAAAGTTTTCCTGTTGCTTCACATCATAGACTCTGGAGTAAAAAGGCTTGAATCCAACAGAAGATAGATTGTTCACCAACATGAGGATGGGAAGACTTCAAACTTGTGAGATCTCTTTATTTTTTTTTACTAGAGCCGCAAGAATTTCTACTCAGAGGCTGGTGCAAAATGCATCCACTCAGAAGTCTGTCTTGAGTGTTAAAATGGAAAATGAATGAATCTCACTGTCCTTCCAAGCATCCAGTCTTCGGTTACCCCAAGGTTTCTTTATTTCAGTAGTATAAGCTTAGGGAGCAGCCATATTGTTCCTGCTGTTCTAAAGCAACACGGAGTCTGAAATCCTTGCCCATCTACTGCTCACCAGCAAGTCAACCCATATCTAAATCCACGGACCCTTCTAATAATTTTACCATATGCTAAAAAAACCGTGGCCTCCTGGTCAAGTAGCTCTACTGCTTCCACCTGGAACACCAGTTATACAAGTTTCGTGTAGTACATGAGACAGGCATGTCCAGTGGTGGATCTTCTCTGGTTAGCTACACAGCCAAGTATTAATTTTGTATTTGAAAAATCTTTTATAGTGTAGATTTTCAACATTGTAGGATCCTGTGTTCCCTGGTTTCTATAGCAAGGAGACTCATACTTCAAGATTGGAAAGACAAATATTAACCATTTAAATGTCAGTCCTGGAAGGACTTTACTCTTCATCAGTGCATGATTTCACAGACACAAATTGAAGCAGATACTTTCAGGACATGCAATCAGCTTAATATTAATGTATATAGCCACTCCATTGTCATTTGTAGAACCTCATGTATCTCCCCACTTTTTCTTCTCTCTCCTTCTATTCGTATTTATAATAAGTATACATTTTTTTAAAAAATTACAGAAAATTGGAGGACTTTCTCCTTTATCTGAATTTGTAAAAGATTTATGGGGGTTTTTTTTTGTGATCTAGCCGTAACAACTGGGCTCCAAGCAACAGGCAAGCTGCGGAGAGAACTTCTGGAGATGGCAACAGATGCTTTCCAACAGTAGATGCCAAAACCTAACCAAAAATACAGCTAGGAAGATCTCAATAGCAGTAAGAGACCACAGTTTTGGTGCCCTGTTTGTCCCTTACTCTGCAACCTGTAATCTGCACCTCAGAAAACTCTGTAGATACCTCTCTAACCCAACATCTAGAAAGCCCTACACTACAAGATGATGACCAAGTGCAGCAGGCAGAACGGATATCCTACAATTCTTGCTTGTTCCGGAGCAGATAGCTGCCTGTACCTCATTCACCAAAGCCTGGAAAAAAAACACCTGAGCAAGCAGAAAGAGAAAGGTTCTCCCTCTTCTAGGGCTGAATGGTAAAATACCTGGCGTTTTCTGGAAAGCAAAAACAACAGTAAAACTTGTCCAGTAGCGTCTAAGAGTTCAAAACAAAAACATTCAATGAGATTAAACCACTTATTAGCTGTTTCCACACTCCAGCGTTGTAGCACTATTATTCCACTTTCAACATTTCATGGAACCCTGGGGTTTGCAGTTTAGGGACGGGCATTTAGTATTCTCAGCCAGAGAGCTCTTTGGCTTCAGTAAACTACAAACTCCAGAATTCCACAGGATGTTGAAAGTGGAATAATAGCACTATCACAGTGTGGTGCAGAAATGGCCGTACTTCAGTGACATATGGCCATCCCATGTTTGGGACAGAAGGTACAAGAGGAGGAGGAGCAGGGAGGAGCAAGAGTATCAGGAGGTATCACTGAGTCAGATCTGTCCCTACCTCAAAAGAACATGCTACACGAAAGAACTACTATGGTAGGGAGGTAGAACAAAACTGCAAGTCCTGGCCTTCAACTGCCATTTCTCTTCATCCTGGACTTCAATGGCCATTTCTCCTCTTCTTCTTGAAGGCCAGGAGTCCCAAGTCCAAACATCACACACCAACCAACAGCTTATCAGACTCTCACTAGGATTAAGATGCTGTGCCGATACCACCATGCTTCGAGCTTATAACCATCAGGCAGCACAAGCAAATGAGTCAAACCACATCTGCCACAAAGGAAAGCAAGCTCTATTACTTTCCTAGAAGCAACAGAGCATGAAGAATACTAAAATTCAGCACAACCATCTATAGTCAAGAATCCCAGCTGTTCTGCCATGCTGGTAATAATGCCAAAAAGAATCATCCCAGTCTTCACATACAGCCAGATCAGAGCAATACATTTTATTGCACACGTTCATTCCTTGGTTACCAAAGGAAAAAAATATCCTCTCGTATTTAAATCCCAGTTTCTCTTCGACAAAAGGAGCAAGTTTGTTTCCCATGCCTGCAGCAACAGAAAGACGCATGGTGGGCCCCACCCCCTCTGCAGAGACTGAAATCAGCTTAAGCTTTTTGCTAAATTTAAGCTCAATTATTCAAAATGCAGGGGTGTTGGTTTCCTCCACTCCCACAACACTCCTGAGCAATTAGCACTTGACAGCACAGATGCAAAGGCAGGCAGGTTCTTGCTGAGAGTTCACAGGCCCTAACGGATGGCGCATTGATCAGTATTCAATGCAAATAGGCTGGGCACACGCTGCATGCGCGATCTATGCCAACAACTGTGGGGCAGCACTCCAACTGGCAGGTCCTACAGCCCGGACAGACATCTTGTCTATTCGGTGGGGATGCAAAGATATCCCCGTACACACACGCGCGTGCACACACACGCACACACTTCCAGCCACCTGCTGCCTCCGGCCTCTCATCCAGCAACTCCGCACAGTCTGCCAGGTGCCGAGATTGTCAGCCAAGGTCACTATTCAAGGGTTAAGTGGAATGGTTATCACAGGCACAGAAAAATTAGTAACTCCCCATCTTGTGGTGGCTTAGCTGCATGCAGAATAAAAGGGCAAAGAGAGAGGGAGGAGAGAGGGTGCGTGCAGACGAAGCAATCGCTTGGGAAAGGAAATGAAAGAGTCCTGGAGAAAAGCCAGCAATCCACCCTGATGAACCGCATACCAATCCTCACCCTTGGATGCTCGGAACTAAAGCACCAGTCCATAGTAAGCTCCGCATCCATCCTGCTCCTCCCAAGGACCCTACCCAAATACCAACTTTCACCCTCAAGACTGCTCCCCAATCCCTCCCACTGCACCACCACGGGCCCCCACAGCCCACTCCAAGCACCGCAGCCCACAACTCGACATCAAACACAAACCGCCAGCAGCAAAACCACATGCCTGCTCTCCCTCAAACACCAAGTCTCAAACCTGTATCCCCCTCTGCCACTTGCTGGCTTCAAGGGAGGGAGGGAAGAAACCACACCACATTCTCCCGCCCTCCCTGCTTACTTTCACAGCCCAAACCAGTGGCCAGGCTTTCACCAGCACCCCTCACATTCACCCTAACCTCCCTCCATGTCCTTCTCCTCCTCCCAAACCTGCGGTGCTCCATGCTTCCACCATGCTCCTGCTACAGGCTCAACAGCGGACGTGCCGATCGCCCACCAAACACGCCCCTTCACCCCATTCACTTGGCTCACGTCCAACTTAAGAGCCCAGCCCTCCAAAAAAAAAAGGGGGGGCCACGAAGACGACCACCACTCTGGAAGCCGTACCCTGCACCATTCCTTTTTGCCTCCCTGCCATACAATCCGATCTCAATACCCTCCTCCCATCCACGGATAAATGAAGAAGCATTGAGCCAGCACACTGAAGATCAGGCAACCAAAGCAATTCTTCACCCCACCCTCATTAATCTGAGTGAAAAACCAGATTTGACACCCACACAGTACCCCCTCCTGTTCTGGATCGGGAGGGGTTAATCTCAAGAGAGAAGGAGACTGCCCGAAACCCAGAAGCACTTTGAGACATCCTATGGGGTGAGAATAGCCAATTCTCCGCACCATTCCATCCCTCCTCCCTACGCAGGGGTCCCTACGCCCAGCAGCGGGAAAGGCGATACAGTGGGATCAGACTGGGTGTGGAGGAAGCCACCTGCCCAAAGGCCGATGGGCAAGAGCAGGTGCCAGGCAGAGGGGAAGGGAAAGGATCAAGACAGAAGGGGACAGCCACGCAGAGACCCTCGGAGAAGGGGACGGGGTGACCTCCAAGCAATGGCTAAGGGGCACTGGGAGGGAGAGAGAGGCAGGCAGGGGTGCCAGGAAAGGGCATAGGGGGAGGGAGGCAGAGGGCAAAAGGAAAGGGTATGGGAGAGGGGGGCAGAGGGCAAAAGAATAGTGCTGCCCCCTCAATAATTCTCCTCCCCAGAGGAGATTCAAGGGTGGTGGGGTGAGACAAGCTGCTCTGGAAAAATGGTGTGGGGAGAGGTCTGTGCTTCAAACAAGGCAGGGAGGAGAGAAAGCTATGCCATGGAAGGGCTGCGGGTCCCCCACCACCACCTGCACACAGAAGAGGAAGGTTTGAGGAGTAAAGATGGAGCTTGGTTCTTCGAAGATCCTTCATCAAGGGACTCAACTGGGGAGGAAGAGATCCTGGGCACACCAGCATGTGGGAGGGGAACCTCAGGGGAGGCCAGACTTACGGGGCTGAAGTCAGAGAGGGGCAAGGGAAAAGCATGCAAGCAACACCCTGGGCTGGCGAGAAAAAAGCCCCCCCCCAGAAATTGAAAGGATCCCCAAAAGAGGGATGAAATCCATCAAGACTGACTTAGGTGTCCCTCCAGAGTGCCCCATCTGGAATAAACTGGAAAGGTATCGCTCCATCCCAAAGCCGGGAGGCGAGGAGATCACATGAGGCTCAGCCTTCCATGACAGTGACCCTTTATTGGAAAGGATCTCAGGATTGCTGGGGGTGGGGGGAATGGACCCAGACCCTCCTCCCTCTGAACTCCAGAGTGGGTGGGGCACCTGGTCAAAAAGAGAGGGACCCCAGAGAAGGAAGGTCTCAAGAAGAGATGCAGGATTGGGTGATGTGAATCTCCCAAAATCCCAAATGGGGGAGGGGGTCGGACTCCCCTGGGATCGGAAGAGAAGGGGAGAAATAGGAGGCAGAGGATGATGGGCGAAGAAAGCAGGAGGGATACTGCGAGGATGATGGAAACAGCAGAAGGACTGGCGGGGGGGGCACCAAAAAAAGGGGTCTGTGCGACTGCGGGGTCCCTAAACAGAGGAAGGGGGACAGAAAGCAGGTCCAAGGGGAGAGAGGGTGGGTTTCAAAGTGCCAACCCGAAGGGGAGTGGGCTGAAAAGAGGAGGGGTCTCTCCCTCCCCCCAAAAGGGGCTGCTGGCTGAGAGGTCCCCTCAATTGGAGATGTGGGGGTGCCTGTTTGCAGAAGAGGGGGGCCCAGAAGGAGCAAACCGGGGACCCCCTCCCTCCCTCCCCCCTCCCTTTCCTAAGGGGGCTGCCCAGGGGGAGGGGGCGCTCGGGTTGGAAAGCAGCAAAAACAAGAAACAGAGGACGAGGGGAAGGCAGATATGTTTTGGGGGAGGAGATTCCGGCGCTGCAGCCCCCTTCCCAGAAGGAAATGTTTTGGGGTGGGGGGTTTTTGGCCCCTCTTCTGAAGGGAGGGCGGGGAGGGGGGACCCCGGGCAGCCCCCCACAGCGTGGGCGGCGGAGGGCGAAGGGGGCGGCTGAGGTGAGGGGGGCATTCGGGTGGGGTGGGTGGGGGTCTTCCTACCTCTCCGCCATCTTCTCCCCCGGCCGGTGGGGTCGTTACCGCGCGCGGCGAGGGGCGGCGGCGGCCCCCGCCCGGTAGCCCATGGCCCCGGCAGCGCTGCGGCTCCCCGCTCCCCTCGCCCGCCGCCGCCGCCGCCGCCGCCTGGCCACTGACTGACTCCGAGCGCCGGCCAGGAGGAGACGGTGCCGCAGCAGCAGCAGCAGCACCCGCCGCCGCCGCCGCCGCCGCCGCGCTCCCGCCGTCACCACCGACAACCGCCGGCAGCCAATCCGAGCCGGCGGTGGGCGGAACCGAAGGCGGCGCGGCTCCGCCCGGCCAACCCACTCCGACGTCCTCACGCGTCACTCAGACGCAGACGCCCTCCCGCCTCCCTCCTGCTCCCACAGCCTCACGGGAAATGTAGTTTCAGGGTCCGGCCTCACCTTTCCCGCCCAGCTACCTGCGTTGGCCGCCATGTTTGCGCACAGCCAGGATGGAGCAGAGAAACGTTGCTCTCCTCTCACCACAGAGCGGCTATTACAAGGCCTTGGGGGTGTGTTATTGCCTGGACTGCAACTCCCAGAATCCCCCCCAGCCTGTATTGTGATACCAGTGACTGGGGATTCTGGGAGTTAAAGTTATGGAATGGCCTGCAGGAGGAGAGCCGGCATATTACCAGTCTTGACGGCTTTAAAAGAGCCGTCAAGACTGTTCTCTTCTGACAGGCCTCCCCAGACTAGTACTCCACCGCTTCCCACCAACTGTCCTCTTGTTTTTAATAGTTAATGTGTTTTAGGGAGTTTTGGATGAGTCGGTGTGTGGGGAGGATGGGTTATGTTTTAATGCTTTTAATGTATTTGATGTATTTTTATTTATTTATTTGTGTCCCACCTCTCCATATGGACCAAGGTGGCGAACAACTTACAAATAGCATGTATTTCTTATGTATTTCTAGCATGTATTGTTGTAGTACCGCCTCGATCCATGGGGAGAGGCGGGATATAAATAAATTTTATTATTATTATTATTATTAAAGCCCAAGGAGGAATGCACGCAAGCGCTAATTCTCCCGGCACTCAGCCTCTAATAGTTTTGCTCCTTCTTTCCGCTGTTGAGGAAGAAAGAAAGAGCGATGAGAAAAGCAAAGCCTTTTTCCCATGTGCCGAGACACCTCTTTTTATACTTGTCATCCTCTGTATTTGCAGAGTTGTCTTTTCTGCCATTTCCGCCCTAACCTGTTAGAGTGCTGCTATTCCACTTTCAACATCCTATGGGTTTGTAGTTTACTGGGTCCAAAGAACTGGCTGACTGAGAAGTCCAAAGGACCTTTGCTAAACTTCAGACCCCAGGATTCCATAGGACAGTGGTTCTCAATCTGTGGGTCGCGCCCCTTTGGGGGTCGAACGACCCTTTCACAGGCGTCGCCTAAGACCATTGGAAAATACGTATTTCCAACGGTCTTGGACTCCATTCCCTCCTTAGTGGTGCTGCGCAAGTGCAAGCCATGCATTTGCATCCTTCTGCCCCCTGTTCAGAAGGGACTGAAATCGCTCCCCTTCTCCACTACCGGGAGAACCTCCCATCTGACGGGCCAGCTTGGGGGGGAGGTTGCAGTAGCACGGGGGGCAGGCCTCCTCCTCACCACGACCCCTGCCCCACTTGCCATGGAGGGGGGCGCTGCGGAAGAGCTGGGGGAGCACAGGCTGGCGCTTTTCCGGGGGGGCAAGCTGCGCCTGGAGCAAAAGACAAAGACGTTGGGATTCCTCCCCCCTCCGTGGCCTGGGTTGACACTCTGGAAACTTTTCCCACACTGCCCCCCACCAGCAGAAACGAGAGCGAAGCAGAAGCAGAGCCTGGGGGAGGTTCTCGGAGTTTTTTCCCCGGGGGAGACGTGCAGCTCCTCTTTCCCTCCCTGTTCCCCCCGTTCCTGGCTGGCGAGGTGGCCTTTTCCGGGGGGGAGGCATTCTAAATAATAAATAAATAATTTTATGGTTGGGGGTCACCACAACATGAGGAACTGTATTAAACGGTCGCGGCATTAGGAAGGTTGAGAACCACTGTCGTAGGAGATTGGAAGTGGAATCATAGCACTATAACAGGATAATGCAGAAATGACTTTGGACTACAATCTCCCAGCCTGTATTGTGATCACAGGGACTGTGGATTCTGAGAGTTAAAGTCCAAGAAGCAATGTACCCAAGCTCTTACTATCCCAGCACTCAGCATCTAATAATCCTGCTTTTTCCTTCAAATGTCAAGGAAGAAAGAAGCAGTGATGAGAAAAGCAAAGCCTTTATCTCATGTGCAGAGGCGATCTTTTCCATACTTGCCATAGCCTGTACTTGCAGAATTACCTTTCAACTAGAACTCCTGCTTGGCCAAGCTTTACTTTTTGTATTTGGCATAGGAAAACAGGTACCTACTGACCTAAGGAAGGACACATGAGGTGGCTGTGAATGACTCCAATCCTATTTCCCACTTCTAATAGGATTTCATTTGTTTAACCTTTTAGATAAGTCAGCCCTGAGAACTACTAGTTTCCACATCTGCAAAATATAATGCTAGCTTGCACCATCAAGTTTTTTAAGTACTGCATTTTAAGAACCATCCTTTCAGAAATAAGTACAGGTTACTAGTAAGCAGTAGTATAAACACAAGCTAGCTGGCGCTTATATAATAAAAGAAACCTTGCATTACATCACAACGTATAATTCCGTTACAACCTTTCTCTCTTTTACCTCACCTCCTTCATTTCTTAACATACCTCACTAAGGACATTTCCACACTACACCATTACAGTGCTATTGTTCCACTTTCAACCTCCTATGGAATCCTGGGGTTTGCAGTTTAGGGAGGGGCATTTAGAATTCTCAGCCAGAGAGCCCTTTGGCCTCAAGAAACCACAAACCCCCCTAATTCCACAGGCTGTTGAATGAATGAATGAATGAATAAATCTTTATTGCCCAGCTAAAAGCCATTGCAACTCACCACAACCAAACAAAATACAACTGGATAAGACATTACGAGCGACAATGGACTCATGTAAGGAATAACATGTAAAAGCGATGTATAAGGAGTAAACAAACAATGTGATGATTTAAAAATCGGGACAATATAAAACATAGAAGATGTCTCCAAGATAATATGATGTAATCCAATATGAAATTCATTATGAAGTTATATAAAATTATATACAATATACAATATAAAATTACACTTATGTATTCTAAAACACCAGAATCAATTACTTTTATCACCTCCATATTGTTCAAGAGAGTAGTTTTGATATCTAGATTTTATCTTACTTACAGCTAAAGCAAAATTTGCAACCATAACAGTGACATAAGGATTGTTATCAGCTAATAATCCACAAATCTGCTCAAGAGGTGGTCTATTAGAGAGGGAAGAGGAGTGGAGCAAGCAATTAAGAAACTTTTTCCTAGGAGATGTATATAGAGGACAATGTAAAAGGTACTGTTGGATGTCCTCTACATCCCTGTTCTCACAGATGCAGAGTCTTTGGTGGACAGGGATATTATCATATCTTCCCTTCAAGTAGGCAGATGGCATGCACTGAAAACGTAAAGCTATGAATGCTTTTCCAAGTGGGGTGAAGGTAAGGTTTAAAAAATATTGCTCCATTCCAAAAGATGTTTTAAAGAATGGATACCATAAAGAATATGCTGTTCGGGACAGCAAGTCACTCATTCTATTAACTCTCTATTGAGGTTTCACAGGCTGTTGAAAGTGGAATAACAGCACTATTAACCGTATAGTGCAGGAAGGCCCTAAGTGTTTGCCTCTAGAAAAGAAAATGCTGTTTTGGTGGTGCCATTGCATACCTTCCAACATTTTAGAGCTGAAAATTGGAATCAGAATATGATCCAGATGGCAAAAGTTATTGGGTAAGAACAGACATACTGGGATAGGCTTCAGCAGTTTGTTTTTGCCTTTGCCTCCTGAGAAGGGCAAGATTCTGCCCCCTCCTCCCTGCTGAGTTAATTCAGTGCAAGTCAATTCAGGCCAAACTTTGTCTGAAATAACTGAAGCAAGCAGAGGAGCAAGGAAGGAGGATAAAGAATCTATGACATTGTAAAAGCAGCTGAGCAAATGGGATACCAGAGAGCTAATCTGGACTTTCCCTGCCAAACTGGGATAGCTGGAGGTTGGGGCAACGGTCGAAAATATAATGCTATAATTGTGTGGTGCCAAAGGGGCCCTGGATTATCTATTAGGTGTAAACAATATTTGGGACTCCTGAAAATTCTCTAAGTGCCTGCAGAAATATTAGAAGTCTTAAAAAAAAAAAAAATCCTTGCAAAATCCTTGCATTAGCAGCTTACTCAACATTTTCTCCACATAAAGGTACACTATATCTTCAGAAAAGTTAACCTTGGCCTGATCCCATTGGTTGGGCTCAACCCAGGTAAACCCACTGAATAAATTGTTACATATCCCCCACCTGGTGGGGACTGTGCCAATTAATCCTCTGTTGTGCCTCTTTTTCAGCTCATTTTAAAAGATCCCAGTTTTTCTCTTTCCCTCCCATTTGCCCCATGTCCTCCGCTTACTTCAGTTGCTGCAAACTGAGGCCATTTCCGCACTAGCCTGTTGTAGCGCAATGATTCTACTTTCAACATCCTCTGGAATCCTGGGGTTTGCAGTTTCGGGAGGGGCCAGCCGGCCCCTCCCGAAACTGCAAACCCCAGGGTTCCAGAGGATGTTGAAAGTGGAATCATCGTGCTATAACAGGCTAGTGCGGAAATGGCCTGAGTTATCTCAGTTAACTCAGGAGGAAGGAGCAAAAACATGGCGGGCAGAATCTTGCCCTTCTCAATAGGCTCAGGAAAAAGCAAACTGCTGCAGTTATTTCCTAGCTTTTGTGTTTTTCTTCTGTAACAACTTTTGCCATCTTGACCACACTCTGATGGTACTTGGCCATAGTATCCTGGTTTTCATCTGTGAAATGTTAGATAGTAAGGTATGGTATAGCAACAGCATGTGATAAAGCCAATTGTTTTAATGGGTCTGCACTAGTTAGGAGTCACAACAAGATTCATGCCACAAACTTTGAAACTCTTTTTGTTAACAAAAATCGGGTGTTACCTCTACAATATTTTTTAAGCTCCTTTCTCCTTGGCAAAAGGTTATGCTCATCTGACAGTAGTGTAAATGAAGGGAGCTGTTTCTGTTCTGTGGTTGACCTGAGATAATTCTTTAGCCAGGTGACTGTTTTCTTGTTCTTTTAAAACAGATTCCTAAATATTTGTAATACTGGTTTGCTTCCTGTTTTTGTAAAATGCCCTCTCTTGAACAAAAATATGGCTAAATTGTCTCCATTTCCCTACAGATATTTGGAGGCAAAAATGCATATTATAAAAAGGGGGGAGCCAGCAGAGGGTATGTCCCCGGGTCACGCTCCCAGCTTCTGATAGCTGCCCATCCTTGATGTGTGCTTGATAGTTGCTTTTCTGGAGAAAAACAAAGTTCAAAGATACAGAAGGCAAATTTATACAAATGCACAATTATACAAATAATATTTCCCCCCATAACCATTTACAGATCCACGTTGAATTGCTTAGGTGCCTAGAAAGACAATTACTGGGTGCCTCTGAGTGATTACATATACAATTACTCCGGCGTATGAGAGGGAAAAGAAAACCGTATTCTTTTCCTTATGACATGAAAAAGGTTAGTATGACACAGTAGTGAAAGGCAAAAAGGCTTAACAGATGATTCATTAGCGCCAGGGAATGTACAGATTTTTGGAGCACATAAGCAAAAGAAAATACGGAATTTAATATCCTTTCTATTTTCTGTTACAAGTTACTTAGGGCAGTGGTCTGTTGCCATGGACTGCCTCTGAAGTACAGTCAAGTTGCAGTGGAAGCTGGAGCGAGGACAAGTGCTGTTGGTCCCTAGAGTTGGGACGGCTGGTCCTTCCGCTCTCAGAATCCACTCCAAGTTTTGGATAACTATATAGGAGTTATCCAGGGTTCTGCCCCAATGTGGACATAGGGTTCAGAACCTGGGACAGTTCCTTTAAAGCCAGAATTAAAACCTGGAGTGAATTCACCATCCCAATGCTTCTTAACCTTTTCTTTAGTGGGGACCCCCCTGCAAATATAATTTGTTGCCTGGGACCCGCAAGACGTGACTCTAAATTAAGATTTAAACTTAGATTTAAATGTTCAAATATTATTTATTTATTAAAGCACTATGGCTTATGGAAACAAGGATTCAAATCCCCACTCAGACACTGGATGACCTTGGGCAAGTCACATTCTCTCAGGCTCAGAGGAAGCCAAAGGCAAACTCCCTCTGAAAAGATCTTGCCAAAAAAGCCCCTGGGATAGGTTCACTTTAGGGTTACCATAAGTCAGAAGTGACTTGAAGACACACAACAAGAAAGTGCTGCTGACAGAGGGAGGTTCTTTCTAGCCATCCTGTCTCTCCCCTTTGAAAACTGACTTATGGCGACCCTAAGGTGAAAGTGTCCTGGCGAGATTTGTTGCCTTTGCCTTTCTCTGAGGCTGAGAATGTGACCTGCCTGAGGTCACCCGTGGCTAAGTGAGGATTTAGATCCTGGTCTCCAGAGTTTGGGCACGCACACATGCCTACTGCTGTGTCCTTTTTGTCAGGGGATGCAGCAAAGGGGTGTGTGTTGGTGCTGAAACTGCTCCCTCCTTTGCAAAGGAAGGATCAGTTTCGACACCCGCTCACAAACCTTGCCGCCACACCCTTGTTGCTGCCACTGCTGTTGGTGTCCAGCAGCAGGGCTTTGCACACCCCAAGTTAAAAACTGTTGTACCACCCATTGGCTTGGGAGTCAACAGCTGCCATTGCCTTAGAGGTACATGCATATTAAAGATATACTCATAGCCAATGTGGGGTAATGGTTTAAGTCAAGGCTTTCCAAACAGTGTGCCATGACATGTTAGTGTGTCTCCTAAAGAGTCTAGCTAT
Source organism: Ctenosaura bakeri (assembly GCA_948474755.1). NCBI lineage: Eukaryota > Metazoa > Chordata > Lepidosauria > Squamata > Iguanidae > Ctenosaura > Ctenosaura bakeri. The sequence goes on from CAOLHI010001920.1 coordinate 307,519, forward strand.
GTCGCCTACAATCTTGGAAATGTATGTTATTATTTATAAATCATATATTTTTAAAAATACATGAAAGGCTTTCATGAGATATATTTTATTACAATTTATGTATGTGTCTGTATCTCTTATAAGGGGTTAATTTAACCTCCGGTTTGCTAGTAAAATTCAAATTACTGTGGCCATTTCTGCACTACACGGTTACAGTGCTATTATTCCACTTTTAGCATCCTAGGGAATCCCGGGATTTGTAGTTTAAGGAGGGGCATTTAAGAATTCTCAGCCAGAGAGCTTGTTGGCCTCAGTAAACTACAAACTGCATAATTCCACAGGATGTTGAAAGTGGAATAATAGCACTATAACAGTGTAGTGCAGAAATGGTCTGTGTCATGAAATGATGCATGTCTAAAAAGTGTGTCACCAACATGAAAAGTTTGGAAAGCTCTGAGTCTTCAGCTAGGATTTTGGAAGACCAGGGTTTGAATCCCCACTCAGTTGCAGAACCTACTAGACAACCTTGGATAAGTCATACTTCCTCAGCCTTAGATGAAAGTGGTAGCAAAATTCTGAGGAAATTTGGCCAAGAAAACTGAGCCACCATGGTGTAGTGGTCTGAATGTTAGACTAGAACTCTGAGAGACCAGGGTTCAAATCCCTGCTCAGTTCTGGAACCCCACTTAATGACCTTCAGCAAGTCATACTCTCTCAGCCTTAGAGGAAAGCAATGAAAGGCCTCCTCTGAATAAATCTTTGGGTTTCCTGAGAAATATTCACTCCATTTTTAATGAGAAACTTAAATTTCACATTTGAATCATACAGAAAGAACAACTGTGGGTATTTCTCCTCTACACAAACATCCATTTACAACTTAATCCTGCAAATACTTATTTAAAGGTAGGTTCTACTGTGTCCAGTGGGGCCGACCATAGTTGCCTGTGGTGTGTGGATTGTTCTGTGCATTGACATAAATGCCTAAGCAATTATCACACAAGATGTTGTTTCTGTGTAATGATCACACAAGGTAATCATGCAAGTTGATCACGATAGTTTTCCCCTTCAAGAAAGTGTGCTCGGTGCATAACATTATAAACAAGCTTCAATGGTAAGGAATGCTTTATGCATATGTTCAGAGGCCGTTGGTGCTTATTTCACATATTCAAGTGCATAGATTTTGTGGTGAAAAACTAGAAACATGGAATCAGAGAGCTGGAAGACACCATAAGGGCTGTTGAGTCCAACTCCATTCTGCCATGCAGGAAAATACAATCAAAGCACTCTTGACAGATGGCCATTTAGCCTCCATTTAAAAACCTCCAAAGAAGGAGACTCCATCACACTCCCTGGCAGCAGCATGTGCCATTGTTGAACTGCTCTTACCATCAGGGAGTTCTTCCTAACATTTAGGTAGAATCGCTCTTCCTGAGGTTCCATGCCCTAGTCTCTGGAACAGCACAAAACAAGCTTGCTCCATCTTCCATATGATATCCTTTCAAATATTTAAACAACTGCAGCTATTGTGTTTATAATAACAATATCAAGCATTTATGTAGTACATGGAAGTGTTAAAGGTATTCTGCATACTTACAGTAATTCTTATAACAACCCTGTAAGGCAGGCTGGTTATATCACCTTTGTGTTACAGGTGAGAGGCTCCCATAGATGTTTTGATGCTGTGAAGTTGCTATTTGGGGAGTATTCAAGGTTAACCTTTTCAATTGTGTTGAATTTCCTGTTGCTTTTAAATACAAAATCTGGAAGGAGGTTCCTTATTCTTTTAGCCACCTTTTAAGTCAAACCTTTATGCAGCTACTAAAAAGCTGGTAGGGGGGTATACCAATCAACCCCCCTTTAAGAGCCTGTAACCATGGCAACAATTATGCCCATTGTCTGTAGGCAAAAAGATGCTGGCATGGTGCATTAGTCACAAATCTGCATCAAAATTTTTAGAAAGCAAATCTGGGGAGGATGGAGCTTCTGCCTAGCCACCAAGCCTGCAGCCCAAAATGCCTAAAAGTGGAGTGAGTGAAAGCCCTGAATGCTGTAGTCCTAAGCACGGTTAATGAAGAAGGAATCCTTATCCAAACAGTTGGGAGTAATTTCTAGGTCAGCATGCCTTCTTGAGCAAGGAGCACTGAGGTGGTGCATTACCAGGCTCATAAAGCCAGAACTTAACAGCATATGTCACAGGATGAGGAGACGAAGTGATTGTCCATTAGACAATGAGCTATGTGGACATTGTTGTTGTGTGCCTCCAAGTCATTTCTGACTTATGGTGACCCCAAGGCAAACCTATCACTGGGTGTTCTGGGAGCTGAGTGGGTGCAACTTGTCCAAGATCGCCCAGTGGGTTTCCATGGTCAAGGGAGGAATCCATCCCTGCTCTCCATGGTCATAGTCCAGTGCTCAAACCACTACACAATGGGGGCTCTCCAAAGCCCTAAACACCTTGGGACCAAGCTGCCTTTCCCTATATATGCCCAGTTGACTGCTGAGGGCTTCAACAGAGGCTTTTCCCTGTAATCAAGTGGATTCACAGAGTTGGAAGTGACCTCTGGGACCATCTAATCCAACCCCCTGCCTGTAAGGGTTCTGTTCTGTGACTAAGTCCTTGCAGGATTCAGCCTGTGAGACTCCTGGCCTTGACCCTGTTCTTTGCAGAATCCTGCCCTGCAGCCAGCAGCCAGCTATATAAGGGCAGGGGTTTCTCTGCAGTCTGGCCAGAGCCATATGGTCTCCAGTGCTGCCTGTAGCTTCTCCTGACTTTCCAGTGTTTCTGATTCTGCTGACCTGTGGACTTGGACCTTGGCCTTGGCCTGTGTTCTGGCCCTGCCTCTGGCCCTGTGGACTGTCGTTACCTGGTAGGTTTTTACTGTATTGAACCCTAATCTCTTGGACCTGCCCCTGGCCCTGCTTATGCCTCTTGCCTGGAAAGTTCCTGTTGCCTTGGACTCTTGTGTGCTCTGACCTCCTGCCTGCCTCCTGGACCTGCTTCTTGCCTCTGGCCCCCCGGACTCTTGCTACCCAAAAGACTGCTGCCTGGAACTCTTCTTGTACCCTGACCCTTGGCTTCTGGACCTAGCACCTGTCCCTTGGCCCAGCCCCGGTCAGCCCTTGCTGCCCACGCCTTGGATCTTGACACTGCCAGTGCAGGTATCAACTGCTTAAAGCACTGTTTAAAAATCTCCAGTGACAACTCCTTGGCCTAATTCATCTACAGATGCATATAGAAATTGCTACTAAACTTCATGTGTTGTAATCTGTATAAAAATGTAAATTAGTTTTTCATACACTGCCTTTTAGAATAGGCACACTAACTTTGGCCCATAAAACTCTTCAATGGCTAAAACTGAGCTTTGAGTCTGGCTGCACAGTTCTTTGCTATCTTGTCTTTTTTTAAAAAAAAAAAGATTGTGATTTTAGCCATTTTAAAATGTAGTTTTAAATAAAAGTTGACTTGTAAAAAAAAAAAAAAAAAAACCTCCAGCGAAGAAGAGTCCACCTCCTTCTGTGTATAGTCTATGTTTAACAACTTCTTACTGTCAGTCAATTTTATGAAGACAGGTCTTGCTGGTGGTGGCCCCTGCCTTTTAGAAATCTCTTCTCTGGGAGGAATAAGGGGAGACTGATTTCTAGTGCCTGATGAGGTTGAATGTGTTGACACAGCCTGCAGTCCTTCCCACTGGCCTGGAGCTGAGCCTCCCAAAACTAGGGAATTTGGAGATAGCTCACAAAAACTGAAGACTCAGTACCAGGGCCTGAGCTTGAGTTCTGGCAACCCTAGCCAAATTCTCCCCCTCCAAATCTGTTGGAGGATGGACACTTCATTGTCCCCCAGGAGGCCTTAGGGGGACCCCCCCAACAGCTACCCTTCTGTAAAAAGATACAGAAATGTTTTACCCCAAAATATTCCTTCTGGGTGGATAGGGTCATTTTTGCTATGGTTCCCTCTGGTTATTTTAGACCTAGCAGAGAACTATTTTAAGCAGCAAATGACCTGTACTGGACTAAGAGAAACTCCATGCTAGCAGGGCTGAGCTGAGGATTCTGGGAGCTGTAGTCCAAAAAAAAAAAACCCACAACCTTTTGCAGGCTCTGAAGGTACTTGAGTTTGTGTAGTCCTGCAGTTTCTCAAGTGTCCATTGAAAGACAAAGTGTTATTATATACAACACACATCACTGTCTTCTTCATAGAGTGATACAGTAAAGGAAAGAGCGGCATTCTTGACAGTGTTGCTATAAATTATTTCTCATATTAGAAAGAAATAAACCAAAGAGTCTGGATTCCATCATCCCACACTGGGAGCTTCCAGCTTATGCAGGCAACTGTATGCATCCTGCTTAATTGCTCTTCCTCATTCACAGAGGAGACAAGCCTCAGATCACACAGACACCTATTCCCCAAAGGAAAAATCACCACCCTCATTAGATATGCCAGAATCCCCCTGTCAGGTCCAATTAAGTGCAGCAGAAATAAGGTTATTTCTGACAAGGGTGATTCTTCCATCTTTAGCAGCGAAATGGCTAGAGGGTCAATTAGGGAAAGATCAAATCTTTCTCTGTTTATCAATTCCTTCTCCTGTCCTCCGTGCCTAAAGGGATGTAGGGATGCTGGTGATGAAACCTTTTGGCTCCACGGCTCCAATGTCACAGAAGGGACGAGCAGATGCTGAGCTCTGGCTGCTTGAAGAGCTTCTCTCTCCACCATTTGTAATAAATGAGAATCTAGAAACTCTTGGGAACAGATGGTCACCAGGGCCCTGGACCACTGTGGACTTCCTTCTCTAGTTACTTATGGGCAAGAGATGGGGAGGCAGGAAAATGCAGGTGTGCCAGGCCCTTGCTTCTCCAAGGTTGGTGTGGCAGTTCCCGGTCTGATAAGGCACTTGTCTTTACCACACAGACTCCACAGAGGAGGACAGGGAAGGTCGTTCCCCCTGCACTCTTCTGGCTGCCACCGCCAGGGCAACCTTCCTTCTTCCTGCGTGTCCGTGGAGGTGAGAGGCAGGAGAGTGGAAGGGCAACATGCTGGAGAATTGAGGAGGAAAGTTTTGCATATCCACAAACCTTTCCCCCTCCCATTTGCTTGCCTTTTGCCAAGGTAGTGCACCTGGACAAAAAAGCCAAGGAGTAGGAAGGAGAGAGTGGGAGGGAGGCAAGCGGGCATCTCGCAAATCACCAAATTTGCGAAGATCAAACCCACAAACGTGAGGGAGGACCCCCCACACACCCACACAATAACATAAATGCTGACTATTCCTGGCATAGCAAACAGAAAAGGAAGTTATTTTAAGTGGTTGAAAGACTATTTGGAGAATTAGTATATGGAAAATTTTATATGATTGAGAAAATGTGTAAAAGGTGCAGATGTGACTGTAAGCAGGAGAAGAAAAGAGACACCTGAGAAAAAAACAAATTACTATATAACAGAACCAGTTAGAGTTAAAAGATAAGAGAAAGGTAGAGTTAACCTTTGGCAATCTTAGACCATTTTCACACTAGGCTGTTCTAGTGCTATTATTCCACTTCCAACATCCTATAGAATCCTGGGGTCCCTTTGACACCCCTCCCTAAACTGCAAACCCCAAGATTTCATAGGATGTTGAAAGTGGAATAATAGCACAGTCTAGTGCGGAACTGGCCCTGGAGTTAAAAGTAAACCTCCAGCGCAGGTAAGATGCAACTCTTTGGGACAAAGATACGCAAACCATGCAGCCAATGTGTCCGTGTGACTTAACCAATGGAAAATATTAATGTGTATTTTTGAAAAGACAAGAGCCATTTCCGCACAAGCCTGTTATAGCGCAATGATTCCACTTGCAACATCCTCTGGAATCCTGGGGTTTGCAGTTTCGGGAGGGGCCAACTGCAAACCCCAGGATTCCAGAGGATGTTGCAAGTGGAATCATCGCGCTATAACAGGCTAGTGTGGAAACAGCCAAGGAATTCAGAAGAATGAAAGATGTATTCAGGACCAACCTTGCTCAGCCCAATTGCACAACTGTAAAATAAAGACAGTCCTTCTTATTTCACTCAAAGATTTCTGAGATGTTTATTGTCATACAGCTCAGGGAACAGCAGTTTTGTGAAAACATGATTACTTTTAACATAGATATAGAGTAAAATTGAAACACTACACTAAAACAATGGACAAAAAGAAAACACTAAACACTAACTCACTAACTAGAACAGTAACTTACTAACAGACTAAAAACTAAACTACTAAAACAGAAAAGGGCTCTGACCCTCTGAGCCAAACTGTATTGAGAAAGATAAAACAAGGCAGAAAGTGTTATTCCACAATTGCAGATCTACTTAAGCAAATTACTAGTAACCATTAATACTAATATTATTAATAACTAATAACCAAATTACTAATAACCACAAATTAGTGTATCATTTTGATATCTTAGTGCTCAGAAAGCCCATAAATGGTTTCCAGTCTTTCATAAAATCTTCAGCTAGCTTATCTTTTAAAACCCACATTAGTTTGGCAATCTGGGATAGCTCAGCCACCTTTTCTGTTCTCAGTTGCTCAGTCCGTTTCCAGGTGTGGGCAAACAATATTCTTGCAGCTGTCACCATATAAATGAAGGAGAATCTGTATTTACTATCCAGATTCTTATCAATAGTGGCCAGGAAAAATATTTCTGGAGATAAAATCTACCTTTAAAATGTTTTGAATTAACAGATTAGTCTTACTCTGTTTTCTCTTCAGTTTGTATAAATGTTTCATCTTTTGCAGAGCAAATCTTTTTCAGCAGATGGTAATAACTGCTGAAGCTCACCTGAGGTGAACCTTTCTTGGAGAGACGTTGGGCATCAATAGGTTATGCAAAACACCTGACTGAGGGCCAGGGGAAAAGCAGCGTGAAATGGATTGCCAAGACTGAGCAGCTTTAAAAATTGGTTTTGGTTTTCCAAAAAAAAAGAAAGCAACAAAAAACTTTACAGCTGAGCACAAAAACTCTACCTGCCTGAATTGGATTGTGTTAATCTTTTTATAGTCTAATGTGTCTTCAAATGTTATGCAGATCTAGGGGAAATATTTATAAATGTTACAGCATATTGGGGTTTTCTACTGCAAGTCAGTGAGGAAGGATTGGCAATTTGGTTTGGATTCTGTATCAGAACAGATTGGGTTCAGCTCAGTTTTGAGCTGAACTGAACCCAATCTGTTCTGATACAGATACAGAATCCAAACCAATTTTTTTTTCAGTTTTCAGCTGAACTGGGTCCAGATGTGAATAATCAAATCAGGCTCCAGAATGCATAAATGCCCTATGCACAGCACCACGGTCAAGTGAGACATCATCTCTCCAGTATCTGTATGCCTGATA